>CAWUFW010015346.1:0-365718 GCA_963921515.1 Calotriton arnoldi | reverse complement strand
CCTCTAGAAGGGTAGAATGCTACCCCCGCCGCCAGAACTGGCGGGGGGGTAGTATTCCAAGATGTTTGACACCAAACTCGACATGTTTTGGTGCAGCCAGTCCAAAGTTTGCATTCTACCGCGAGGATATAATGCACTTAAGAGTATATGGTCAGGCTGCACTGCAAACAGCATCAGAGGAGGTACTCCGAATGCTGCAGAGGGGCTCTGCTCATGCAGGGGCACTCTCTCACATAAAAATCAAGCACTCTGCCTTCAGGATTGTCAAGGCCTGCCATAGGAGTGACTTATAGGTTTATAGGTGTGTGCAATGGTAGTTGTAGGAAGGTGGAATCTGACTATATGGTTGCCCCCACTTTTTCCTGGTGTTTTGCTGGTTTATGACTTAGTTGGACTGGGATGCTGCTATTCAGGGCCCAAGTCTATCTGCTTCCTCTATAAAATGGTTTCCATGTGCCTTAGGCACATCTCTGATTGGAATCTGGAGTGCCCTTATAAGTCCCTAGTATATGGTATACTATGTACCCAGGGCATAGGTACCTCAGAGGCCTACCAGGGGCTGCAGCATGTATTGTGCCACCCCTGGAAGGCCATCCAAACTGACACCACAGGTCTGCTACTGCAGCCTGGGTAAGGTGGTGCATGCACCCCTTACTGTGATATAGGCTACCTATATCACTAAATACATACACACATATAAACCTATAAGTCACTCCTATGGCAGGCCTTATCAATCCTGAAGGCAGAGTGCGTGGTTCCTATGTGAGAGGGTGCCCCTGCATGAGCTGGGCCCCTCTGCAGCGTTCGGAGACCCTTCTCTGATGCTGTTTGTAGTGCAGCCCGACCATATACTCTTAAGCGCATTATAACCTCGCGTTAAATGCTAAGTTTGGGATGGCTGCACGGAAACATGTCGTGTTTGGTGTCAAACATCTTGGAATACTACCCCCCGCCAGTTCTGGCGGCGGGGGTAGCATTCCACCCTTCTAGAGGGAAAGACATGTACACACCGGTATACCCGGTACTGACTTTCCAGAGCCCTGGCATCACAAAATGGATGCCGCTGCCACAGACACGAGTCTGGCCTCCTGCTGCTGACCGAAACTCCGGCAGGGGAGGCCTGGACAATAGGTTTCCTGTCCCAGGGAGGTGTAACCACCTCCCAGACAGGATAGGGTGTATTGGGGCTGGGCGGGAGCACTCTCTGGTGCTTTGAAGTCCTGCACTGGGGGCACATTTGGTGTCCCTGTGCATACCCCAGTTCAAACCGGCTCAGGGGCTTCCAGCCCCTGCTCTGGCGCGAAACTGGACAAAGGGAAAGGGGTGTAACCACCCCTCTGCCCTGACCCTCCCATAGGTGGGGCCACAGAGTATGTCCAACCCCCTACCTTAGTATAAGTAGGGGACCCCAGTCCTTAGGACTTTAGATTTACCTGGACGAAACTCTGATACAGAATCCTGGACCTTCGACGCTCTACTTTAAGATTAGAGGACTGAAGAATCTCCCTTGGGGTCAAGGAGTGACTCCCTGCTTGGCAGGCACCAAGAAGCAATTGTCCGGTCTGCATCGCTGAAGCTCCCGTCGGACGCCGAAGTCTTTGCATCACCAGAGGTAGATTTCCAGACTTCCCCGAGGCTGCCCTGAGTCCTCAGCAAAGCTGAGGCCTGTAGCTGTCGTGGGTAATGTGGAACCGTGACCCCTGGACACCGATCGCATTTGCAAGTGCATCCTCTTCTGGGTCGCCCACGAAGTCGTGCTTTGGGCTCCGAGTAGCCCAGCCTCCAGCACCAACTGCACCGAAGATCACTGGCCTCCACTCCACGAGTGTCCTGTGAGCCAGCTCCACGTGCATCGTCTTGAGGCTCCTTCGCGGTCGCTAGTCCGTTAGCTAGTAGGCCCTCCCGAAGGCCAATCTTTTTCTGCTTGGGCTCCCTGGTTGCTCCAGGCGTGCCCTGACTTATCCTCACTGGGTGAGTCCCACAGACCTTGCTGGTCCGCGACATCGTCCTTCTTCTATTTCCATAAGACTTGGGCGTTGCCAAGGCTTGTTGGGTCCAATACGGTCGCTGACACCCTTGCAATCGACAAACTTCGTGGCACAGCTAGAATCCAGCTCCTGGTCATCGTCGACGCCTCCTGGACCTCGTGGCTGAAGAGTCAAGATGACTGTCAACCTACCTGAAGCACTCGACATCGGTGGGCATCTGCTCATCGCCTTCCTGGTCACTGGCTAGTGACCCAGACTCTGTACCCTCTGCTTTCAGGTTCTTCAGATCTTCGATCCACCTTTGGATCCACCCGAACACTTTCGACTTGGCCGCCAGCAGCACTTTGCAGCAGATCGCCATTGAAAGCGATGACGAAACCCGACCCCGAAAGACACCTATGCATCCGGCTCCCCTGGGTGAGGTAACTCGAGTACTCCGGTGCTCCCGTGGGTATTGACACTAGAACCGCCTAGTTCTCAAAGGGTTTGCTCCAAGTCCTCCTCTAAGTGTCCCTTTTCTTTTAAATTCTAATTGCGACTTTCCCCATAGAAGTTAACGGTGGTTCGCGGCTGTGTTCATACACTGCACGCGTCCCCGTGGGTCCCCTGTGTCACTGCCTTGGGTGGTTCCTTGTGGTCCAAGCACTTCTACAGGCTCTAGGCCTTGTGTCTAGCTCAGTTGTGGTTCTTATACCACTTTATTGGTATATGGTTTGGTACGCCCCTGGGGCTCAAACGTGTATTTGTGCTATTACTCTAGATAACTAACTTATAATTTATGTACTTGAACTCTAGCCTCATAAAGAGACTAGAGGGGTGTGTTTAGTAATAAATACATATATTTTGAATATATACCTGGTGTGGTCCTCTTTCATTTGGTCACTCAAGAGATTATAGACTGGTAAAACAAGCTGCTTTACATTCCTTCAAGACTTAGCCTGAAGGCTGCTCTCCATAGCTACCACTAGGATAGCTTTCAATAAAGGTTGTCTTTAACCTATCTCCAATAAGGGGTTGTTTGGACTGGTGCAAGGTGCCCACTACAAATAGTGGACAGCATATGCCAGGCCAACTTCTCACATTGGTGTGCAGCGTGTGGGATTCCAGCTTGCTATTGTTTTACCAGATAATCTCAATTGAATTGATCAACTGAAAACCACTAAGGGTACCTAAGGTACATATAAATCAAGCTTAGTAATACAGTAAGTTCTACTGAACTTAGAGTTGTGTGTTAAGGGACAGCACACCCTTTCTACAACTCAAGAGAGTTTAGTAGGCCACACTAGAGTAGGTAGTGCATACACCACACCTCACTAGTAATGTCTTCAAAGCCAGGACCCAGTGAGTCCTTGCCAGACGCCAGTGGGCTTCTTCCCTCCAAGTATGATAAACTCCCATTCTTGGAATTGAGAGCATTATGCACTACTAGGAAGTTGAAGACAGGCAAAAGTGCCAGCACCCAACACCTCAGGGAGGTGTTACTAGCTGATGATCTCAGCAGGCCCCTAGGGTCTGAAGGGGTAGGCAAAGAGGGTGGGGCAGAAGATGAGGAAGGGGCCAGGGGTGAAGAAATCCAGGCCCCCCTCTGAAACTGGCCAGGAAGGTGAAAATGACCTTGTCCTGGAAAACCCAATTCCTCCTGTGGAGGAGGAGGAGGGAGAGGATCAGACTGACCTCCCCTTTGTCCCCCAGGAAGAGTTCTGAGTGTGCCCAGAAGGTCTAGGTCTCCTTCTCAGGAGTCTAACCACTCTGACACCTCAATAGGGACCTCTGTCTCCTCTCATAGGAGGGAATCCTCTCATGAGAGGAGAAAGAGACTGATTCAATATGAGCAAGCTCAGCTTGAACTCAGGAAACAGCAATTGGCTATAGACAGGAGTCCCTAGATCTCTATAGAGAGAGACAAAAGTTGGGACTAGAGTCCCATGGTGGCAGCAGTTTCCCCAAAGATAGGGAAAGGTCTTATGACCATAGAAACCTGAGCAAGATTGTCCCTCCCTACCAGAGTGGGGATGATATCCACAAATGGATAACTGCTCTAGAGAGGGCCTTTAAAGTACAGAGGGTCCCTCAGGAGCAGTGGGCAGCAATCTTGTGGCTCTCCTTTGCAGACAAAGGTAGAGACAAGCTCCTCACTGTTAGAGAGGAGGATGCTGATAATTACAAAGTCTTGAAGAGTGCTCTAATTGATGGGTTTGGCCTAACCACTGAACAATACAGGTTAAAGTTCAGGGATACCCAAAAGCACAGACTCAAGACTGGGTGGACTTTGTTGATTGTTCTGCCAAGGCTCTGGAAGGTTGGTTATTGGGCAGTAAGGTATGTGACTTCACAGAATTGTACAATCTGATAATGAGGGAGCAGATTCTTAATAACTGTCAAAATCAGCTGTTGCATCAGCACCTGGTAGACTCTGATCTGACCTCTCCCCAAGAATTGGGAAAGAAGGCAGACAAATGGGTCAGAACCAGGGTGAAGCAGAAGGTACAGAACCAAGGTGGTGACCCTAAGAAGCAAGATTCGAAAACCTCTGATAAGGGTGTGGAGAAGGGTAAAGATCAAAAGTCTTCACAAGGCCCCCAAAAATCTTCTTCAGGTGGGGATTCACAGTCTACCAAAGGGAAAGGCCAAAGAAAACCATGGTGCAAGGTCTGTAAGCAAAATACCCACTGGACCAGTTATTGCACCAAGTCCAAAGACTCGACTCCAGCCCCCACCAAGGCCCCTAAGGCACCTGCTCCCCTAGTGCAGCTACAGTTGGTGGTGGGACTACACAAGCCAAGGGTTTAGTAGGGTTGACCCTGGGTAAAGAGATGAGCTCTGACCTAGTCAGAGAACTCACTCAGGCTGTCCTAGTCTGTGATGAAGGCATGGATATGACCTCCTCTGTGAGTCCCAGTAATCTGGGCAAGTACAGACAACAGCCTTTAATCAATGGAAGAGAGGCTTTGGCATTTAGGGACACAGGGGCAAGTGTCACCATGGTGACACAAGACCTTGTGAATCCTGGGCAGATTATACTTGGTGAAATGTACCAAGTGACCAATGCTAGCAACGTCAGAACAGACCATACTCTGGCAGTTGTTAACTTCTCCTGGGGAGGGGTAACTGGCCTTAAGAAGGTTGTGGTAAGTGCAGACCTACCCGTTGAATGCTTGCTTGGCAATGACTTAGAAACTTCAGCTTGGGCAGAAGTGGAGCTCAGGACCCATGCAGAAATGCTGGGGATCCCTGCAGATGTGTTTGCTGTGACCAGGTCACAAGCCAAAATGTCTAGCACTGAACAGGCTTTGGATTCTGGAATAATGGATCAAGTGCCTTCCAAGAAGAGGAGCAGTAGGGTAAAGGCAGTGCCTTCCCCCTTGGCTCAGAAGGAAGATCAGTCCCTTGAGGGGGATGATCTCAGTCCTGAGGAAGGAACTGTCCCAGAGGAGCTTGAACCTGACCAGGTTGAGTTCTTGGGGACAGGGGACCTTCCAGGGCAGATCTGAGCCAGGAGCAGCAGAGCTGCCCCTCTCTTGAACCCCTCAGACAGCAAGCTGATGCTGAGGCTGCTGGGAAAGCTAGTGGTCCCCATACTGTGTATTGGGATGATGGACTCTTGTACTCAGAGTGTAGAGACCCCAAGCCTGGTGCTACCAGGAGGTTGGTTATACCTCTGAAGTTCAGGGGCTTCCTATTGACACTAGCCCATGATATTCCCTTAGCAGGTCACCTGGGCCAGAACAAGACTTGGGACAGAATTGTCCCTCACTTTCACTGGCCCCACATGTCTGAAGACACCAAGGAGTTTTGTCGCTCCTGTGTAACCTGCCAGGCCAGTGGCAAGGCAGGTGGCACTACAAAGGCCCCCTGATACCACTACCTGTGGTGGGGGTTCCCTTTGAAAGGGTGGGGATTGACATTGTTGGTCCCATGGATCCCCAAACAGCATCTGGGCACAGGTTTATCCTGGTGGTAGTGGATCATGCCACCAGGTACCCAGAGGCTATTCCCCTTAGGACCACTACAGCACCTGTGGTGGCAAGGGCCCTCCTGGGAATTTTCTCAAGAGTGGGCTTCCCTAAGGAAGTTGTATCAGACAGGGATGCTAACTTTATGTCTGGATACTTAAAAGCAATGTGGAAGGAGTGTGGAGTGACTTACAAGTTCACCACACCCTATCACCCACAATGCAATGGTTTAGTTGAGAGATTCAACAAAACCTTGAAGGGCATGATTAAAGGGCTCCCAGAGATCCTTAGGCGAAGATGGGACATACTCTTGCCCTGCCTTTTATTTGCGTACAGGGAGGTGCCTCAAAAGGGGGTTGGCTACAGCCCTTTTGAACTTTTGTTTGGTCACCCTGTCAGGGGTCCACTGTGCTTGGTGAAGGAAGGATGGGAGTTACCTCTCAAGCCCCCAAAGCAAGACATAGTGGACTACGTACTTGGTCTCCGCTCCCGGATGGCTGAGTATATGAAAAAGGCAACTAAAAACCTTGAGGCTAGCCAGGAACTTCAAAAGGCCTGGCATGACCAAAGGCTGTACTGACTGTTTATCAGCCAGGACAGAAGGTGTGGGTGTTGGAGCCAGTGGCCCCAGCAGCTCTCCAAGACAAATGGAGTGGACCCCACACCATAGTTGAACAGAAGGGTGAGGTTACCTACTTAGTAGACCTAGGAACACCCAGGAGTCCCCACAGGGTTCTCCATGTCAACAGGTTAAAACCATATGTGGACAGGGCAGACATGGGCTTGCTCATGGCTACTGATGAGGGACAGGAGGAAGAGAGTGACCCACTCCCTGACCTGCTCTCACAGAACCCTGGTGATGGGTCAGTGGATGGTGTAGCCTTGGCAGGCAGCCTCACTACCCAACAGCAGACTGATTGCAGACAAGTGCTCAATCAGTTCAGACACATATTCTCACTGACACCCAGTCAGACTACCTGGTGCACTCATGAAGTGGACACTGGGGACAGTCTGCCTATTAAAAATAAGATTTATAGGCAACCTGACCATGTCAGGGACTGTATCAGGACAGAAGTCCAGAAGATGTTGGATTTGGGAGTTATTGAACCCTCAGATAGCCCTTGGGCTAGTCCAGTGGGCCTTGTGCCAAAACCTCACACCAATGGTGGGAAAAGAGAGATGAGGTTTTGTGTGGACTACAGGGGTCTCAATGCAGTCACTAGGACTGATGCCCATCCAATACCTAGGGCAGATGAGCTAATAGACACTTTGGCCTCAGCCAAGTATCTAAGCACATTTGACCTGACAGCTGGCTACTGGCAGATCAGACTAGCTGATGATGCAAAGCCAAAGACAGCATTCTCAACCCCTAGTGGGCATTATCAATTTGTGGTGATGCCCTTTGGTCTGAAGAATGCACCTGCCACTTTTCAGAGGTTGGTGAATACAGTCCTTACAGGTCTGGAAGCCTATAGTGCAGCAAATCTAGATGATATTGCTGTCTTTAGCTCCACCTGGGAGGATCACCTGGTCCACCTCAGAAATGTTTTACAGGCCCTGCAGAAAGGATTCCTGATTATCAAGGCCACCAAGTGCCAGATAGGGCAGAGTCAGGTTGTGTACCTGGGCCACCTTGTGGGTGGAGGCCAGGTTCAACCACTGCAGGGCAAGATCCAGACCATCATGGACTGGACTGCTCCAACTACCCAGACTCAGGTGAGAGCCTTCTTAGGCCTGACTGGGTACTATAGGAGATTTGTCAAGGGGTATGGATCAATAGTGACACCCCTGAATGACTTAACTTCCAAGAAAATGCCCAAAAAGGTTCAGTGGACAGTTAGCTGTCAAAAGGCATTTGATGACCTGAAGCAGGCCATGTGCACTGCTCCCATTCTACAGAGTCCTGATTACTCCAAGAAGTTCATTGTTCAAACTGATGCATCTGAATTGGGGGTAGGGGCTGTACTGTCACAATTGAATGATGAAGGTCAGGATCAGCCAGTAGCTTTCATTAGCAGAAGGCTGACCCCTAGAGAGAAACGTTGGTCAGCCATTGAGAGAGAGGCCTTTGCTGTGGTCTGGGCTCTGAAGAAGTTGAGGCCATACTTGTTTGGTACTCACTTCCTTGTTCAAACAGACCATAAGCCCCTCTTATGGCTAAAACAAATGAAGGGTGAAAACCCCAAACTGCTTAGGTGGTCCATTTCCCTACAGGGTATGGACTTCACAGTGGAACATAGACCTGGGAGTAACCATGCCAATGCAGATGGACTCTCTAGGTACTTCCACTTAGAACATGAAGACTTAACTGGGCAAGGTTAGTTTAATGTCCCTACGTTTGGGGGGGTTGTGTAGGAGAGTAGGATCTGCTTCACATGGGTACCCCCACTTTTGCTGATGCTTCACTGTTTTTCGACCTTAGTCTGGCTGGAGCCCTGCTAATCAGAGCCCCAGCCTAGCTGCTTCCTCTCTAAAATGGTTTCCATGTGCCTTAGGCACATCTCTGATTGGAATCTGGAGTGCCCTTATAAGTCCCTAGTATATGGTATACTATGTACCCAGGGCATAGGTACCACAGAGGCCTACCAGGGGCTGCAGCATGTATTGTGCCACCCCTGGAAGGCCATCCAAACTGACACCACAGGTCTGCTACTGCAGCCTGGGTAAGGTGGTGCATGCACTCCTTACTGTGATATAGGCTACCTATATCACTATACACATACACACATATAAACCTATAAGTCACTCCTATGGCAGGCCTTATCAAACCTGAAGGCAGAGTGCGTGGTTCCTATGTGAGAGGGTGCCCCTGCATGAGCAGGGCCCCTCTGCAGCGTTCGGAGACCCTTCTCTGATGCTGTTTGTAGTGCAGCCTGACCATATACTCTTAAGCGCATTATAACCTCGCGTTAAATGCTAACTTTGGGATGGCTGCACGGAAACATGTCGTGTTTGGTGTCAAACATCTTGGAATACTACCCCCCTGCCAGTTCTGGCAGTGGGGGTAGCATTCCACCCTTCTAGAGGGAAAGACATGTACACACCGCTATGCCCGGTACTGACTTTCCAGAGCCCTGGCATCACAAAATGGATGCCGCTGCCACAGACACGAGTCTGGCCTCCTGCTGCTGACCGAAACTCCGGCAGGGAGGCCTGGACAATAGGTTTCCTGTCCCAGGGAGGTGTGACCACCTCCCCAGACAGAGATAGTGTGTATTGGGGCTGGGCGGGAGCACTCTCTGGTGCTTTGAAGTCCTGCACTGGGGGCACATTTGGTGTCCCTGTGCATACCCCAGTTCAAACCGGCTCAGGGGCTTCCAGCCCCTGCTCTGGCGCGAAACTGGACAAAGGGAAAGGCGTGTACCACCCCTCTGCCCTGGCCCTCCCATAGGTGGGGCCACAGAGTATGTCCAACCCCCTACCTTAGTATAAGTAAGGGAACCCAGTCCTTAGGACTTTAGATTTACCTGGACGAAACTCTGACACAGAATCCTGGACCTTCGACGCTCTACTTTAAGATTAGAGGACTGAAGAATCTCCCTTGGGGTCAAGGAGTGACTCCCTGCTTGGCAGGCACCAAAGAAGCAATTGTCAGGTCTGCATCGCTGAAGCTCCGTCGGACGCCGAAGTCTTTGCATCACCAGAGGTAAATTTCCAGACTTCCCCGAGGCTGCCCTGAGTCCCCAGCAAAGCTGAGGCCCGTAGCTGTCGTGGGTAACGCGGAGCCGTGACCCCTGGACACCGAACGCATTTGCAAGTGCATCCTCTTCTGGGTCTCCCATGAAGTCGTGCTTTGGGCTCCGAGTAGCCCCAGCCTCCAGCACCAACTGCACCGAAGATCACTGGCCTCCACTCCACGAGTGTCCTGTGAGCCAGCTCCACGTGCATTGTCTCGAGGCTCCTTCGCGGTCGCTAGTCTGTTGGCTAGTAGGCCCTCCCGAAGGCCAATCTTTCTCTGCTTGGGCTCTCTGATTGCTCCAGGCGTGCCCTGACTTATCCTTGCTGGGTGAGTCCCCCAGACCTTGCTGGTCTGCAACATCGTCCTTCTTTGATTTCCACGAGACTTGCCGTTGCCAAGGCTTGTTGGGTCCAATCTGGTCGCCGATACCCCTGTTATGGACAGACGTCATGGGACAGCTCGAATGCAGCTCCTGCTTGTCGTCGACGCCTCCTGGACCTCGTGGCTGAAGAGTCAAGACAACCATCAACCTACCTGAAGCACTCGACATCGGTGGGCATCTGCTCATCGCCTTCCTGGTCACTGGCTAGTGACCCAGACTCTGTTCCCTCTGCTTTCAGGTTCTTCAGATCTTCGATCCACCTTTGGATCCACCCGAACACTTTCGACTTGGCCGCCAGCAGCACTTTGCAGCAGATCGCCATTGAAAGCGACGACGAAACCCGACTCCGAAAGACACCTATGCACCCGGCTCCCCTGGGTGAGGTAACTCGAGTACTCCGGTGCTCCCGTGGGTATTGACACTAGAACAGCCTAGTTCTCAAAGGGTTTGCTCCAAGTCCTCCTCTAAGTGTCCCTTTTCTTTTAAATTCTAATCGCGACTTTCCCCATAGAAGTTAACGGTGGTTCGCGGTTGTGTTCATACACTGCACGCGTCCCCCGTGGGTCCCCTGTGTCACTGCCTTGGGTGGTTTCTTGTGGTCCAAGCACTTCTACAGGCTCTAGGCCTTGTGTCTAGCTCAGTCGTGGTTCTTATACCACTTTATTGGTTTATGGTTTGGTACGCCCCTGGGGCTCAAACGTGTATTTGTGCTATTACTGTACATAACTAACTCGTAACGTATGTACTTCAAACTCTAGCCTCATAAAGAGACTAGAGGGGTGTGTTTAGTAATAAATACATATATTTTGAATATATACCTGGTGTGGTCCTCTTTCATTTGGTCACTCAAGAGATTATAGACTGGTAAAACAAGCTGCTTTACATTCCTTCAAGACTTAGCCTGAAGGCTGCTCTCCATAGCTACCACTAGGATAGCTTTCAATAAAGGTTGTCTTTAACCTATCTCCTATAAGGGGTTGTTTGGACTGGTGCAAGGTGCCCACTATAATTAGTGGACAGCATATGCCAGGCCAACTTCTCACACCCCCTATCACCCACAATGCAATGGTTTAGTTGAACGCTTCAACAAAACCTTGAAAGGAATGATTAAAGGACTCCCAGAGAAGCTTAGGCGGAAATGGGACCTTCTTCTTCCTTGCCTGTTGTTTGCATACAGAGAGGTTCCACAGAAGGGGGTTGGTTACAGCCCATTTGAGCTTCTGTTTGGGCATCCTGTGAGAGGTCCACTGTGTTTGGTAAAAGAGGGCTGGGAGTTACCTCTCAAGCCCCCAAACAAGATGTGATGGACTATGTACTTGGTCTCCGCTCCCGGATGGCTGAGTACATGAAAAGGCAACCAAAACCTGGAGGCCAGCCAAGAATTACAAAAAGCTTGGCATGACCAAAGGCTGTACTGACTGTATACCAGCCAGGACAGAAGGTGTGGGTATTGGAGCCTGTGGCCCCAGCAGCCCTCCAGGACAAGTGGAGTGGCCCCCATACAATAGTTGAACAGAAGGGAGAAGTCACCTACCTGGTGAATCTTGGAACTCCCAGGAGCCCCCTGAGGGTGCTCCATGTCAACAGATTAAAGCCATATGTTGACAGGGCTGACATGGGCTTGCTCATGGCAACTGATGAGGACCAGGAGGAGGAGAGGGACCCTCTCCTGACCTGCTCTCTCAGAACCCTGATGATGGGTCAGTAGATGGTGTTGCTTTGGCAAGCAGCCTCACTGACCATCAACAAAATGAGTGCAGACAAGTTCTGCAACAGTATAGACATATGTTTAGCCTGACCCCTAGTCAGACTTCCTGGTGCACCCATGAGGTGGACACTGGAGACAGTCTGCCTGTCAAGAATAAAATCTACAGGCAACCTGACCATGTCAGGGACTGTATCAGGACTGAAGTCCAGAAAATGTTGGAGCTAGGTGTAATTGAGCCTTCAGATAGCCCTTGGGCTAGCCCAGTAGTCCTGGTACCCAAGCCTCATACCCAGGGTGGTAAGAAAGAAATGAGGTTTTGTGTTGACTACAGAGGCCTCAATGCAGTCACTAGGACTGATGCCTATCCCATACCAAGGGCAGACGAGCTGATTGATACTTTGGCCTCAGCCAAGTATCTAAGCACGTTTGACCTAACAGCTGGCTACTGGCAGATCAGATTAGCTGATGATGCAAAAGCCAAAACAGCATTTTCGACCCCTAGTGGGCACTACCACTTTGTGGTGATGCCCTTTGGATTGAAAAATGCACCTGCCACTTTTCAGAGGTTGGTGAATAAAGTTCTGACAGGGATGGAAACTTATTGCTCAGCTTATCTAGATGATATTGCTGTCTTTAGTTCCTCCTGGCAGGATCACCTGGTCCACCTCAGGAATGTTTTGGAGGCCCTGCAGAAAGCAGGCCTCACTATCAAGGCCACTAAGTGCCAGATAGGGCAGAGTCAGGTTGTATACCTGGGCCACCTTGTACGTGGAGGCCAGGTTCAGCCTTTACAGAGCAAAATCCCCCGTTGCGTCCCATAGTATCTGGTTGCGGATCCATCCATGAGCCACTTGGTCAATATTTGGATACATTTTTTCAATTGATTGTACAATCTGGTTCTACGTATGTGCAGGACACTACTCACTTTTTGACCCTTTTAAACAATCTTGGGGCATATTAGCAAGAAGAGGCGATAATCATCGCTAACCCTGCTTAGCGTGATTTTTTTTATCGCCGGCTATCGCTGGAATATATCGCCACGCTAACGCTGTATTAGCAACGATTAGCGCTATGGCGATGAATATTCCAGCGATAGCGGAAATGGGCCAACATCGCTGAAAAACCAGCGATGTTGCATGGAGAAGGAGAACACCTTGCTGATACGACCCTGTGGTCGTATCAGCATAATCCACCCCCCATGTTAGGTATGGCTAACACCTGCTAATTGCAGGTGTTAAATAAATGGCGATGACCCCGGTTAGCGCGACTTTTCACGTCGCTAACTGGGGCCATGGCCACCTTGCTAATAGGCGATAGGCCTGTTAGCGAGTGTTTCCCAGGTTTGTTCGTCGGGAACGCCCACTTTGCATGTCATTAGCGATAAATATCGCTGACATGCAAAGCGGTAAAAACGGGCGCTAATGCTCGCAAACTGTCGCTAACTGCTGTTAGAGACAGTTTGCTGATAGGGCGATATAAATATCGCCGCTTTAGCGGCAAAAAGTGCCGCTAAAGCGGCGATAGTGCCCTTGCTAATATGCCCCCTTGTGTTGCCAACAGGTGAAGAAATGTGGTTGTGCACAATAGACGTGGTAGCACTTTATACATCCATACCACATACAGAGGGTATGGAGGCCGTTGAGTGGGCCCTTCTTCAAAGAGAGGACATACAGGCTGATAAAGTATTTCTTTTGGAACTCTTGCAATTTTGTTTATTTCATAGCTACTTCAAATGGAAAGAAATTTATTTTTTACAGACCACAGGAACCTCTATGGGTTTTTCTGGGGCACCGAGTTATGCTAATATTTATATGATGAAATTTGAACAAGAGCATATTTTGAGTGACACAGACTGGACAGCACATCTAATGTTTTATCGTAGATACATCGACGATATATTCATCGTGTGGCAAGGTTCGTCAGAATCATTGGAACAGAAACTAAATTCATTGAATCACAAGAATCCGAGAATTCAGTTCACGCACATAATGGACAGACATACCATCTCTTACTTAGATGTAAGAATTGAACTGGACGGTCCAGAGATCACGACTAAGGTTTTTCTAAACCTACGGATCGCAATAATTCATTATTATATACTAGTTTTCATCCTGAGTCTCTTAAAAAACACCTTCCATTCTCCCAATTTTTGCGCATTAAGCGCATTACTTCTAACAATTCACAATACAAAAGACATTACAAAGTTATAAAGATGCTTTTTTAGACAGGGGTTACCCCACTGAGATTGTTGAAGCAGCGGCTAGGCGGGTTGAAGTCATTCCAAGATCTGATCTGTTGACCAAGAAAGACAGAAATAAGGGTAGACGTGATGTGTTCGTTTCTACATTTTCCACTCAGTCGAAAGCCATCAAGAGAGTAATCCTTAATCGTTGGGAGTTACTACAAACAGAACCAGATTTTGGTACCTTGTACCAAGAACCTCCTATTTTTGCCTACAAAAGGTCTAACAACATTAAAGCGATTCTTAAAAGAAAGAGGGTTGTCCATCAGGGTGAATTCAAAGGCATGCAGAAATGTTACAATTGCTCGCATTGCAATAATGTACTATTGGGAACATCTATCTCTCACCCATGGTCGGGTAAACCAGTGAAATTATTGCTCACAGCAAACTGCAACACACAGAATGTGATATATGCCATAAGATGTCCGTGTGGATTATATTACATAGGCAAGACAGAAAGATCCCTGCGTACACGCATCACAGAACATAAAAGTAGGATAAGAACAAGAGTTTTGACTTCTCCGTTAGCTAGCCATTGGATCGAGTTTCGTCATACAATAGCTCAGTTAAGATTCACAGTGTTAGAGATTGTTAAGAGTGGTCCAGACCAGAACATGACTCGATTCATTACTCAGCGTGAGACGTTTTGGATAAAGTTTTTGGATACTCTGAGCCCTAAGGGTCTCAATGATAAATTGGAACTCTCGTGTTTCCTGTAATAGTTACATGTAGCGATTTTTCAGTGACAGGGTTTAGATTCACCATCATAGAGGCATTTATTTTATTTTTCACGTAGAGGGTTCGGTTAGCTCAGTCATCCTATTTAAGGGCCATGGTCTTTGCGAATCTGTTGGACACAGATCATGTTGCACATTTGTATTTTCTTCAATTAACTTCTATTCAGTTATTTGTAGTTTTGATATTTTTTAAACATAAATTACAACATGATTACTAGGTCACAAATGTATTTATGTCACACTGTTCTTTGGTATATTTCTCTTAGACAGAACGTTTGATTGGTATTTTAAACAGGACGAGATTTCTGGTAGTTGCACATGTGTATAACTTTAACATAACCTAGATATTTGAATATTGGTTGTTACAGCATATTTACTAGCAATAATGATTGTTCCACATTTTAGGGAATTTAACACGCTAGTCGTGTTCAGCATTTGTTGACAGCATTTGTTTTTGTTAATTCAGGCAACTTTATGAATCTGTAGAGCATTCAGTTTTATGTTAATTAGCTGGCATTGCCCCACACTGATGTATGTATCACGTGTAAAATAATCGACCTTAAGCAGTCTTTTTGATCATATGTCATTATGTTGCTTTGAGACATGTCATCTCTTCATGGAATCAAAATGTTTGATTTACTATTAGTCATCTATAGGTGCTAAAGGTAGCGCTCGTATTGGTGTATCGTAATTTAAGGATTAGATGATTAACCATTGTTAATTTGATTAATATTGTGATGACAATGAATTTCACGATATAATCATTCGCAGAAATGTTTACAGATGTATTTTTACAGTGTTAATTTTATACTTTAGTATGTATGTAGGCAGAGCGTTTCACTAAGTATCTATGTTTATGAATAGTTTCATGTTAAGATGGCCGCATTTTTTACTCTATTCATCTTACACAGTCCTATTTCTATTTCTTACACACAGCATGCTCTATTGGGATTGGCTAGAAACGCACAGCTAGCTTTTAAATATCGGGTTGAGGTTTTACGTTCACTTCTTGGGATTCAGCAAGTCGTGGAGCCTCGTTTATACATCATTCGGGTGAGTCTCAGTCGGTAAAAGATAGAATAGGACTCGAGTTAGCACAGACCTTGGGTTACTTGGGTTACATGGGTGTTTCCTCTTTTTTCATTTTCAGTTAGCAACGCGACCGAAAGAGAGAACGCAGCGAGTTACAGCGTTTCAGTGAGGGAGACTCATTTATTGGTAAGCTTTTTGTCATCAGGCAATGCACAGGCAACAGACAATTTTTTCATTTTTTCATTAGCACAATAAGCAGTTACAAGTGTTTTTATTTTCTCCAGCACCACGATTAACGACAAAGACATACAGTCATTAGTACTCGCGTCTGGTCACGTGTGTACTTCCGTTGATCTCAGAAACTTTACGCCGGTAAGCAGTTGATTTCTCTTTTGTTGACTTCATGCTGTTATTATTTGGTTAATCCAGCCCTATTCTTATTGTGGTTTTTTTATGTTTTGGATAGGGTTTTGAATTATCTGGTGGTCGCGAGAAGTTCATAGCTTTGGGCAGAGGACCCGATTAGAAGCATATCATGCTCACGAGTAGAGGTATTGCTTGTATACAGTTTAGCACAGATTGTAGCAGATTCACGGGTGTCACGCACATTAGTTCTAGTTGATTCATCTGGCACGTGGATTTTGGGTTTCTTTTGGGCTATTGGTTTCTTATGTCTCTACAGCCATCATTATCTTCTTTTGGTATCTAAGCTCGTAGCGATCGTTTAGAGCATTCAGTTGTTCTTCAGATCAACAGTCACCAATATCACTTGTCGTAATCACTTTAACCGTCCCGAATGTTTAGGCCCTTGCAAGTTAGAATACATTTTATATTTTTCCAGCATAAAAATGTTTTATGTATACACATTGATTTGTAGATTTCCCCTGACGAAGGGTGATTGCTCACCCGAAATGCATTGGGATTGATGATTATCTACGTTTGAATGCACTACAGTTTTCAAGATATAACAAGAACACTAATGAAGGCTTCAATTGTGAATAAAACAAGTTGAAGACACAGTTGTATTATTATATTTTCATAGTATTAATAATCAAGAGTTTCGTAAATTTGTGTTTGCATAGATAACTTTGTTAATTTTGCATTTATTGATTTCAACACAGATGAATAATTTCGAGTTAATACACTCATATTGAGTTCACCAAGCAGTGCGCTTTCTGTCTGGGACTAGCGTCCGGGAATAATTTTTCAATATCCCATACCAAGGGCAGACGAGCTGATTGATACTTTGGCCTCAGCCAAGTATCTAAGCACGTTTGACCTAACAGCTGGCTACTGGCAGATCAGATTAGCTGATGATGCAAAAGCCAAAACAGCATTTTCGACCCCTAGTGGGCACTACCACTTTGTGGTGATGCCCTTTGGATTGAAAAATGCACCTGCCACTTTTCAGAGGTTGGTGAATAAAGTTCTGACAGGGATGGAAACTTATTGCTCAGCTTATCTAGATGATATTGCTGTCTTTAGTTCCTCCTGGCAGGATCACCTGGTCCACCTCAGGAATGTTTTGGAGGCCCTGCAGAAAGCAGGCCTCACTATCAAGGCCACTAAGTGCCAGATAGGGCAGAGTCAGGTTGTATACCTGGGCCACCTTGTACGTGGAGGCCAGGTTCAGCCTTTACAGAGCAAAATCCAAACCATAATGGAATGGGTTGCTCCAACCACCCAGACACAGGTGAGAGCCTTCTTAGGCCTGACTGGGTACTATAGGAGGTTTGTCAAAGGATATGGATCTATAGTGACCCCCTTGAATGATCTGACCTCAAAGAAAATGCCAAAAGGTTCAGTGGACAGCTAGCTGTCAGAAGGCATTTGAAGACCTAAAGCAGGCCATGTGCACTGCCCCCATCTTACAGAGTCCAGACTACACCAAAAGTTCATTGTCCAAACAGATGCTTCTGAGCTGGGTGTGGGAGCTGTACTGTCTCAACTGAATGATGAAGGTCAAGACCAGCCAGTAGTTTTTATTAGCAGAAGGCTGACCCCTAGAGAGAAACGTTGGTCAGCTATAGAGAGGGAGGCCTTTGCTGTGGTGTGGGCCCTGAAGAAGCTGAGGCCATACTTGTTTGGCACTCACTTCATAGTTCAGACTGACCACAAGCCCCTCCTATGGCTTAAACAGATGAAAGGTGAAAACCCAAAACTTTTGAGGTGGTCCATTTCCCTACAGGGGATGGACTATACAGTGGAACATAGACCTGGGACCCAACATGCCAATGCAGATGGACTCTCAAGGTATTTCCACTTTGAACACGAAGACTCAACTGGTCAAGGTTAGTTTAGTGTCCCTGCGTTTGGGGGGTTGTGTAGGAGAGTAGGATCTGCCTCTTATGTTGCCCCCACTTTTTTTCTGATGTTTACACTGGTTTCTGGCTATAGTCTGGCTGGGACCCTGCCAATCAGGGCCCCAGCCTCTCTGTTCTCTCTAAACGATTTGGAGTGCACTCTAGGTGCACTAGTGATTGGATACTGTGGTACCTTATGAGTCCCTAGTATATGGTATCTTAGGTACCAAGGGCATAGGTACTTCACAGGCCTACCAGGGGCTGACGCATGTATTATGCCACCCCTGGGAAGCAGACTAATTCTGACACCACAGGCCTGCTACTGCAGCCTGGGTGAGGAAGTGCTAGCACCCCTCACTGAGATATATGTCCCCTATATCTCTCCTGCACACACATTGAGACTTATCGGTCACCCCTAAAGCAGGCCCTATCAATCCTGAGGGCAGGGTGCTTAGTTTCCATGTGAGGGGGTGCCTCTGCCTGAGCAGGGCTCCTCTGCAGCTCTCAGAGTCCATTCTCTGGGGCTGTTTGTGGATGCGGCTAAACCATATACTTTTAAGTGCATTATATCCTCGCGGTAGAATGCTAACTTTGGAATGGCTGCATCGAAACATCTCGTGTTTGGTGTCAAACATCTTGGAATACTACCCCCCGCCAGTCCTGGCGGCGGGGGTAGCATTCCACCCTTCTAGAGGGATAGACATGTACCTACTGTGGAAACGCGGTAGAATCCTGCAGAGCCCTGGCATCACAAAATGGAAGCCACCAGTCACAGACACTGGGCTGCCCTCCTGCTGATGACCAACACTCGCAGAGGAGGAAGCCCAACAATAGATATCCTGTCCCAAGGGTTTGTGACCACCTCCCAGACAGGGTTTAGTGTATTGGGGCTGGGTGGGTGCACTCTTAGAGTGCTTTGAAGTCCTGCACTGGGGGAGCAGAAGGCTCCTCTGTGCATACCCCAGTTCAAACCGGCTCAGGGGCTACCTGCCCCTGTTCTGGCGCGAAACTGAACAAAGGGAAGTGGGTGTAGCCACCCACTCCCCTGACCCTCCCATAGGTAGGGTCATAGAGCTAGTACCTCCCTTTCTTTTAGTATAAGAGGGGGAACCTGTGCATTGCAAACTAGATTTCCCTGGACGACGCTCTGAAGAAGAATCCTGGACCTTCGACGTTCCACTACCTTTGGAAGACTGAAGAATCTCCCTTGGAGTCAAGGAGTGACTCCCCTGCTTGGCAGGCACCAAAAACTACAAACGACGGTCGCAAACTACGCCGCTCCCGCCGGAGTCCAAAGTCCCTGCAGCCCAAAAAGTGGATTTCCTGACTTCTCAAAGGCCATCGTGAGGCCCCATCGAAGGTGAGGCCAGTGGACCCCAAGAGTGACGAGGAACCACGACCCCTGGGTACCATGCACTATTGTCGAGTGCAACCCCTTTACAACGTTCCACGAACTTGTGCTTTCGACCACATATGGTCCTAGCATCCAGCAGGAATTCCTCCGAAGATCATAGGCCTGCCACATCCCAAGTGACCATGGGACCCTGTTGAGTGAATCCTCCCGAGGCATCTTCGCGATCACTTGCCAGCCGGCTTGTGGGTCCCCAGAAGACTTTCTAAAGAAACCAAAGGGCTCCCCTGGTTGCTCCAGGCCTGCCCTGACTTACCATCGCTGGGTGAGTCCCACAGACCTTGCTGGTGTGCGCCATTGCCTCTTTAGACTTTCCCTGAGACTTGCTGTTACCAAGGCTTGTTGGCTTCAATTGAGTCGCCGACAATGCAGTAAGCTGCAAACATTGTGGGACACGCTGAAACCAGCTCCTGGTCATCGTCGACGCCTCCTGGACCTCGTGGCTGAAGAGTCAAGGCACCCGCAAATGACCTGAATCTTGCGATGACGGTGGGCATCCATCTTCCTTGCCCCGAGTCACTGCCAAGTGACTTTGAACACTGTCCCCTCTGCTTTCAGGTCTTCCATTTTCCGAATCCAGGCTTGGATTCCTCCGGACACTTCTCCTGTCGCCGCAAGCAGCAAGTCTTCACTGGCTCCCATTGAAAACGACGCCGCGACCCGACACCAAAGGACACCTATGCACCCGGCTCCCCTGGGTGAGGTAACTTCAGCACTACAGTGCTCCTGTGGGTGTGGGCCCTAGAACTACTTACCCTGTAAGTGACTTGCTTGTAGCTTCCCTAGAAGTGCCCTAAAACTCTTATTTTCTAAGTGCGACAATTGCGCTGACTCGTACAGGGTTCGCGTCGGTGTTAGACACACCGCGTCCATCTCCTTTGTAACACTATCTAGAACTGTGTCCTTTGACTCGTACTGAGTCCGATCGGTGTTCGCCTCGAACACACAAAGGGCCTGTAACATCGAGACCTCCATTGCACTGACTTGCACAAGGTTCGCGTCTGTGTTAGACACAGCGCGTCCATCTCCCTTGCAACTCTATCTGTAACCGCGTCCTTCGACTCGTACAAGGACCGATCGGTGTGTTCGCCTCGAACACGCAAGGGACCTTTAACATTGAAATCTCAATCGCGTCTGAGCGCATAGACTCGCACAGGACTCGCACCGGTGCCAGGACACCACGTCCGTCCCCTGTGGGTCTCCTACAACTACCTGGGGTGGTTCTTGGGGGTCCCTCGATTCTAGATGCCCTAGACCTAGGTCTAGCCAAACTAAGATTGTGATATTCGATTGTGCTAAACTTATTTTGATAACATTTGACTTGTACATATGTTCCTGACTTCTAATCTCATAAAGAGATTAGTAGAGAGTGTTTATTAATAAATACATATATATTTGATATATATACCTGTGTGGTGTCTTTTCATTTGGTGATTCAAGAGATTGTGTGGTAAAACAAGCTGCTTTACATTCCTTCAAGACTTAGCCTGAAGGCTGCTCTCCACAGCTACCACTAGGATAGCTTTCTATAAAGGTTGTCTTAAACCTATCTACCATAAGAGTCGAATTGTTCTGGTGCAAGGTGTCCACTTTAATTAGTGAACAGCATATACCAGGCCAACTTCTCACATTTATGCACTTCTCTTGCCTCTTTCAGCACCTCTTTTGCTTCTTTCAGCACTTCTCTTGCCTCTTTCTTCAACCCTCTTGCTTCTTCTGCACCTATGTTGTTTCTTTCTGAACTTCTCTTGCTTCTTTCTGCACCTCTGTTGCTTCTTTTTGAACCTCTCTCGCCTGTTTCTGTACCCCTCTTGCCTCTTTCTGCAGTTTGCTTGCCTCCTTCTGCACCTCTGTTGCTTCTTTCTCCACTTCTCTTGCCTCTTTCTGTACCCCTCTTGCCTGTTTCTGCACTTCTCGTGCTTTTTTCTGCACCTACCTCACTTTCTCTCTTTCTTCACTTCTCTTGCTTTTTTCTGCACCTCACTTGTTTCTTTCTGCAACTCTCTCATCTCTTTCACCACTTCTCTTGCTTCTTTCTGCACCTCTGTTGCTTCCTTCTGCAGCTCTCTTGCCTCTTTCTGCACCTCTCTTGCCTCTTTCTGCATCTCTCTTGCCTCTTTCTGCATCCCACTTGCTTCTTTCTGCACGTCTCTTGCTTTTTTCTTCACCTCACTTGTTTCTTTTGTCAACTCTTTCATCTCTTTCATCACTTCTCTTGCTTCTTTCTGCACCTCTGGTGCTTCTTTCAGCACATGTCTTGCTTCTTTCTGCACTCTTCTTGCCTCTTTCTTCAGTTCGGTTGCCTCCCTCTGCACCTCTGTTGCTTATTTCTGCACTTCTCTTGCCTCTTTACGTACCCCTCTTGCCTGTTTCTGCTCCTCACTTGCTTCTTTCTGCACCTCTCTTGCTTCTTTCTGCGCCTCTCTTGCTTTTTTTGCACCTCTCTTGCCTGTTTCTGCAACTCTCTTGCCTCTTTCTTCAGTTCCCTTGCCTCCTTCTGCACCCCTCGTGCCTGTTTCTGCACCTATGATGGTTCTTTCTGCACTTCTCTTGCTTCCTTCTGCACCTCTGTTGCTTCTTTTTGCACCCCTGTTGCTTCTTTTTGCACCTCTCTCACCTGTTTCTGTACCCCTCTTGCCTCTTTCTGCAGTTTGCTTGCCTCCTTCTGCACCTCTGTTGCTTCTTTCTCCACTTCTCTTGCCTCTTTCTGTACCCCTCTTGCCTGTTTCTGCACTTCTCGTGCTTTTTTCTGCACCTCACTTGTTTCTATCGGCAACTCTATTGTCTGTTTCATCACTTCTCTTGCTTCTTCTGCACCTCTGTTGATTCTTTCAGCACATCTCTTGCCTCTTTCTGCACACATGTTCCCTCTTTCTGCACCTCTCTTGCCTGTTTCTGCACCTCTCTTGCCTTCTTTTTGCACCTCACTTTCCTCTTTCTGCACTTCTTTTGCCTCTTTCTGCACCTCTGTTGCTTCTTTCTGCACCTCTCCTGCCTGTGGTTTCTGCAACTCTCTTACCTGTTTCTGCAGTTCTCTTGCCTCCTTCTGCACCTCTGTTGCTTCTTTCTGCACTTCTCTTGCCTCTTTCTGTACCCATCTTGTCTGTTTCTGCAGCTCTGTTGCCTCCTTCTGCACCTCTGTTGCTTCTTTCTGCACTTCTTTTGCCACTTTCTGTACCCATCTTGCCTGTTTCTGCACCTCACTTGCCTGTTTCTGCACCTCTCTTGCCTTCTTTTTGCACCTCACTTTCCTTTTTCTGCACTTTTTTTGCCTCTTTCTGCACTTCTCTTCCCTTTTTTTCCACTTCTCCTGCTTCTTCTGCACCTCTGTTGCTTCTTTCTGTACCTCTCTTGCTTCTTTCTGCATCCTCTTGCCTCTTTCTGCACCCTTCTTCCCTCTTTTTGCACCCCTCTTGCCTCTTTCTGCACCTCTCTTCCCTTTTTTTGCACATCTGTTGCGTCTATCTACACTTCTCTTGCCTCTTTCTGCACCCCTTGTCCCTCTTTCTGCACCTTTCTTACCTCTTTCTACATCCCTGTTCCCTCTTTCTGCACATCTCTTGCCTGTTTCTGCAACTCTCTTGCCTCTTTCTGCAGTTCTCTTGCCTCCTTGTGCACTTCTGTTTCTTCTTTCTGCACTACTCTTGCCTGTTTGTGCACCCCTCTTGCCACTTTCTGCACCTCTGTTAATTCTTTCTGCAGTTCCCTTGCTTCTTTCTGCATCTCTCTTGCCTCTTTCTGCACCCATGTTCCCTCTTTCTGCACCTCTCTTGCCTGTTTCTGCAACTCTCTTGCCTCTTTCTGCAGTTCTCTTGCCTCCTTCTGCAACTCTGTTGCCTCTTTCTGCACTTCTATTACCTCTTTCTGCACCTCTCTTGCCCCTTTCTGCACCTCTCTTGCCTCTTTCTGCATCTCTCTTGCCTCTTTCTGCATCCCACTTGCTTCTTTCTGCACTTCTCTTGCTTTTTTCTGCACCTCTGGTGCTTCTTTCAGCACATGTCTTGCTTCTTTCTACACCTCTCTTGCCTCTTTATGCACTTCTTTTGCCTCTTTCTGCACCTCTGTTGCTTCTTTCTGCACCTCTCCTGCCTGTTTCTGCAACTCTCTTGCCTGTTTCTGCAGTTCTCTTGCCTCCTTCTGCACCTGTGTTGCCTCTTTCTGCACTTCTCTTTCCTCATTTTGTACCTCTCTTGCCCCTTTCTGCACCTCTCCTGCCTCTTTCTGCACCTCTCTTGCGTCTTTCTGCACCTCACTTTCCTCTTTCTGCACTTCTCTTGTTTTTTCTGCACCTCACTTGTTTCTTTCGGCAACTCTCTCATCTCTTTCACCACTTCTCTTGCTTCTTTCTGCACCTCTTTTGCTTCTTTCAGCACATCTCTTGCTTCTTTCTGCACTTGTATTGCCTCTTTCTACACCTCGCTTGCCTCTTTATGCACTTCTCTTGCCTCTTTCAGCACGTCTTTTGCTTCTTTCAGCACTTCTCTTGCCTCTTTCTTCACCCCTCTTGCCTCTTTCTGCACCTATGTTGTTTCTTTCTGCGCTTCTCTTGCTTCTTTCTGCACCTCTGTTGCTTCTTTCTGCAACTCTCTTGCCTGTTTCTGCAACTCTCTTGCCTGTTTCTGCAATTCTCTTGCCTCCTTCTGCACCTCTGTTGCTTCTTTCTGCAATTCTTTTGCCTCTTTCTGTACCCATCTTGCCTGTTTCTGCACCTCAATTGCCTCTTTCTGTACCTCTCTTGCTTTTTTCTGCACCTCACTTGTTTCTTTCAGCAACTCTATAGTCTCTTTCATCACTTCTCTTGCTTCTTCCGCACCTCTGTTGCTTCTTTCAGCACTTCTCTTGCCTCTTTCTGCACCCCTCTTGCCTCTTTCTGCCTCTATGTTGGTTCTTTCTGCACTTCTCTTGCTTCTGTCTGCACCTCTGTTGCTTCTTTATGAACCTCTCTTGCCTGTTTCTGCAACTCTCTTGCCTCTTTCTGCAGTTTGGTTGCCTCCTTCTGCACCTCTGTTGCTTATTTCTGCACTTCTCTTGCCTCTTTCTGTACCCCTCTTGCCTGTTTCTGCTCCTCACTTGCCTCTTTCTGCACCTCTCTTGCTTCTTTCTGCACCTCTGTTGCTTTTTTTGCACCTCTCTTGCCTGTTTCTTCAACTCTCTTGCCTCTTTCTTCAGTTCTCTTGCCTCCTTCTGCACCTCTGTTGCTTCTTTCTGCACTTCTCTTGCCTCTTTCTGCACCCCTCTTGCCTGTTTCTTCACCTCATGATGGTTCTTTCTGCACTTCTCTTGCTTCTGTCTGCACCTCTCTTGCTTCTTTTTGCACCTCTCTTGCCTGTTTCTGTACCCCTCTTGCCTCTTTCTGCAGCTCTGCTTGCCTCCTTCTGCACCTCTGTTGCTTCTTTCTCTACTTCTCTTGCCTCTTTATGTACCCCTCTTGCCTGCTTTCTGCAGTTCTCTTGCCTCCTTCTGCACCTCTGTTGCTTCTTTCTGCACTTCTCTTGCCACTTTCTGCACCCATCTTGCCTGTTTCTGCACCTCTCTTGCCTCTTTCTGCACCCCTCTTGCCTGTTTCTGCACCTCTACTTGCCTCTTTCTGCACCTCTCTTTGCTTCTTTCTGCACCTCACTTGTTTCTTTCTGCAACTCTATTGTCTCTTTCGTCACTTCTCCTGCTTCTTCTGCACCTCTGTTGCTTCTTTCTGTACCTCTCTTGCTTCTTTCTGCACCCTCTTGCCTCTTTCTGCTCCCTTCTTCCTCTTTCTGCACCCCTCTTGCCTCTTTCTGCACCTCTCTTCCCTTTTTCTGCACCTCTGTTGCTTCTATCTACACTTCTCTTGCCTCTTTCTGCACCTCTCTTTCCTCTTTCTACACCTTTCTTACCTCTTTCTACATCCCTGTTCCCTCTTTCTGCACATCTCTTGCCTGATTCTGCAACTCTCTTGCCTCTTTCTGCAGTTCTCTTGCCTCCTTGTGCACTTCTGTTTCTTCTTTCTGCACTACTCTTGCCTGTTTGTGCACCCCTCTTGCCTATTTCTGCACCTCTGTTAATTCTTTCTGCAGTTCCCTTGCTTCTTTCTGCATCTCTCTTGCCTCTTTCTGCACCCATGTTCCCTCTTTCTGCACCTCTCTTGCCTGTTTCTGCAACTCTCTTGCCTCTTTCTGCAGTTCTCTTGCCTCCTTCTGCAACTCTGTTGCCTCTTTCTGCACTTCTATTGCCTCTTTCTGTACCTTTCTTGCCTCTTTCTGCACCTATCTTGCCTCTTTCTGCATCTCTCTTGCCTCTTTCTGCATCCCACTTGCTTCTTTCTGCACTTCTCTTGCTTTTTTCTGCACCTCTGGTGCTTCTTTCAGCACATGTCTTGCTTCTTTCTACACCTCTCTTGCCTCTTTCTGCACCTCACTTGCCTCTTTCTGCACTTCTCTTGCTTTTTTCTGCACCTCACTTGTTTCTTTCAGCAACTCTATTGTCTCTTTCGTCACTTCTCCTGCTTCTTCTGCACCTCTGTTGCTTCTTTCTGTACCTCTCTTGCTTCTTTCTGCACCCTCTTGCCTCTTTCTGCTCCCTTCTTCCCTCTTTTTGCACCCCTCTTGCCTCTTTCTGCACCTCTCTTCCCTTTTTTCTGCACCTCTGTTGCTTCTATCTACACTTCTCTTGCCTCTTTCTGCACCCCTCTTCCCTCTTTCTACACCTTTATTACCTCTTTCTACATCCCTGTTCCCTCTTTCTGCACATCTCTTGCCTGATTCTGCAACTCTCTTGCCTCTTTCTGCAGTTCTCTTGCCTCCTTGTGCACTTCTGTTTCTTCTTTCTGCACTACTCTTGCCTGTTTCTGCACCCCTCTTGCCTATTTCTGCACCTCTGTTAATTCTTTCTGCAGTTCCCTTGCTTCTTTCTGCATCTCTCTTGCCTCTTTCTGCACCCATGTTCCCTCTTTCTGCACCTCTCTTGCCTGTTTCTGCAACTCTCTTGCCTCTTTCTGCAGTTCTCTTGCCTCCTTCTGCAACTCTGTTGCCTCTTTCTGCACTTCTATTGCCTCTTTCTGTACCTTTCTTGCCTCTTTCTGCACCTATCTTGCCTCTTTCTGCATCTCTCTTTCCTCTTTCTGCATCCCACTTGCTACTTTCTGCACTTCTCTTGCTTTTTTCTGCCCCTCTGGTGCTTCTTTCAGCACATGTCTTGCTTCTTTCAAAACCTCTCTTGCCTCTTTATGCACTTCTTTTGCCTCTTTCTGCACCTCTGTTGCTTCTTTCTGCACCTCTCTTGCCTGTTTCTGCAACTCTCTTGCCTGTTTCTGCAGTTCTCTTGCCTCCTTCTGCACCTCTGTTGCTTCTTTCTGCACTTCTCTTGCCTCTTTCTGTACCCATCTTGCCTGTTTCTGCAGTTCTCTTGCCTCCTTCTGCACCTCTGTTGCTTCTTTCTGCACTTCTTTTGCCACTTTCTGCACCCATCTTGCCTGTTTCTGCACCTCACTTGCCTCTTTCTGCACCTCTCTTACCTCTTTCTGCACCTCTCTTGCCTGTTTCTGCAACTCTTTTGCCTCTTTCTGCAGTTCTCTTGCCTCCTTCTGCACCTCTGTTGCCTCTTTCTGCACTTCTCTTTCCTCATTTTGTACCTCTCTTGCCCCTTTCTGCACCTCTCTTGCCTCTTTCTGCACCTCTCTTGCCTCTTTCTGCACCTCTACTTTCCTCTTTCTGCACTTCTCTTACTTTTTATGCACCTCACTTGTTTCTTTCAGCAACTCTATTGTCTCTTTCGTCACTTCTCCTGCTTCTTCTGCACCTCTGTTGCTTCTTTCTGCACCTCTCTTGCTTCTTTCTGCACCCTCTTGCCTCTTTCTGCTCCCTTATTCCCTCTTTTTGCACCCTCTTGCCTCTTTCTGCACCTCTCTTCCCTTTTTCTGCACCTCTGTTGCTTCTAACTACACTTCTCTTGCCTCTTTCTGCACCCCTCTTCCCTCTTTCTGCACCTTTCTTACCTCTTTCTACATCCCTGTTCCTCTTTCTGCACATTTCTTGCCTGATTCTGCAACTCTCTTGCCTCTTTCTGCAGTTCTCTTGCCTCCTTGTGCACTTCTGTTTCTTCTTTCTGCACTACTCTTGCCTGTTTGTGCACCCCTCTTGCCTATTTCTGCACCTCTGTTAATTCTTTCTGCAGTTCCCTTGCTTCTTTCTGCATCTCTCTTGCCTCTTTCTGCACCCATGTTCCCTCTTTCTGCACCTCTCTTGCCTGTTTCTGCAACTCTCTTGCCTCTTTCTGCAGTTCTCTTGCCTCCTTCTGCAACTCTGTTGCCTCTTTCTGCACTTCTATTGCCTCTTTCTGTACCTTTCTTGCCTCTTTCTGCACCTATCTTGCCTCTTTCTGCATCTCTCTTGCCTCTTTCTGCATCCCACTTGCTTCTTTCTGCACTTCTCTTGCTTTTTTCTGCCCCTCTGGTGCTTCTTTCAGCACATGTCTTGCTTCTTTCTACACCTCTCTTGCCTCTTTATGCACTTCTTTTGCCTCTTTCTGCACCTCTGTTGCTTCTTTCTGCACCTCTCCTGCCTGTTTCTGCAACTCTCTTGCCTGTTTCTGCAGTTCTCTTGCCTCCTTCTGCACCTCTGTTGCTTCTTTCTGCACTTCTCTTGCCTCTTTCTGTACCCATCTTGCCTGTTTCTGCAGTTCTCTTGCCTCCTTCTGCACCTCTGTTGCTTCTTTCTGCACTTCTTTTGCCACTTTCTGTACCCATCTTGCCTGTTTCTGCACCTCACTTGCCTCTTTCTGCACCTCTCTTACCTCTTTCTGCACCTCTCTTGCCTGTTTCTGCAACTCTTTTGCCTCTTTCTGCAGTTCTCTTGCCTCCTTCTGCACCTCTGTTGCCTCTTTCTGCACTTCTCTTTCCTCATTTTGTACCTCTCTTGCCCCTTTCTGCACCTCTCTTGCCTCTTTCTGCACCACTGTTGCCTCTTTCTGCACCTTACTTTCCTCTTTCTGCACTTCTCTTGTTTTTCTGCACCTCACTTGTTTCTTTCGGCAACTCTCTCATCTCTTTCACCACTTCTCTGGCTTCTTTCTGCACCTCTGTTGCTTCTTTCAGCACATCTCTTGCTTCTTTCTGCACTTGTATTGCCTCTTTCTACACCTCGCTTGCCTCTTTATGCACTTCTCTTGCCTCTTTCAGCACCTCTTTTGCTTCTTTCAGCACTTCTCGCCTCTTTCTTCACCCCTCTTGCCTCTTTCTGCACCTATGTTGTTTCTTTCTGCACTTCTCTTGCTTCTTTCTGCACCTCTGTTGCTTCTTTCTGCACCTCTCTTGCTTGTTTCTGCAACTCTCTTGCCTATTTCTGCAGTTCTCTTGCCTCCTTCTGCACCTCTGTTGCTTCTTTCTACAATTCTTTTGCCTCTTTCTGTACCCATCTTGCCTGTTTCTGCACCTCAATTGCCTCTTTCTGCACCTCTCTTGCCTCTTTCAGCACCTCACTTGACTCTTTCTGCACTCTTCTTGCTTTTTTCTGCACCTCACTTGTTTCTTTCAGCAACTCTATAGTCTCTTTCATCACTTCTCTTGCTTCTTCCGCACCTCTGTTGCTTCTTTCAGCACTTCTCTTGCTTCTTTCTGCACTTGTCTTGCCTCTTTCTCTACCTCTTTCCTCTTTATGCACTTCTCTTGCCTCTTTCTGCACCTCTGTTGCTTCTTTCAGAACTTCTCTTGCCTCTTTCTGCACCCCTCTTGCCTCTTTCTGCCTCTATGTTGGTTCTTTCTGCACTTCTCTTGCTTGTTTCTGCAACTCTCTTGCCTCTTTCTGCAGTTTGCTTGCCTCCTTCTGCATCTCTGTTGCTTCTTTCTTCACCTCTCTTGCCTGTTTCTGCAACTCTCTTGCCTCTTTCTGCAGTTCGGTTGCCTCCTTCTGCACCTCTGTTGCTTATTTCTGCACTTCTCTTGCCTCTTTCTGTACCCCTCTTGCCTGTTTCTGCTCCTCACTTGCCTCTTTCTGCACCTCTCTTGCTTCTTTCTGCACCTCTGTTGCTTTTTTGCACCTCTCTTGCCTGTTTCTGCAACTCTCTTGCCTCTTTCTTCAGTTCTCTTGCCTCCTTCTGCACCTCTGTTGCTTCTTTGTGCACTTCTCTTGCCTCTTTCTGCACCCCTCTTGCCTGTTTCTTCACCTATGATGGTTCTTTCTGCACTTCTCTTGCTTCTGTCTGCACCTCTGTTGCTTCTTTTTGCACCTCTCTTGCCTGTTTCTGTACCCCTCTTACCTCTTTCTGCAGTTTGCTTGCCTCCTTCTGCACCTCTGTTGCTTCTTTCTCCACTTCTCTTGCCTCTTTCTGTACCCCTCTTGCCTGTTTCTGCAGTTCTCTTGCCTCCTTCTGCACCTCTGTTGCTTCTTTCTGCACTTCTTTTGCCACTTTCTGCACCCATCTTGCCTGTTTCTGCACCTCACTTGCCTCTTTCTGCACCTCTCTTGCCTCTTTCTGCACCTCACTTGCCTCTTTCTGCACTTCTCTTGCTTTTTTCTGCACCTCACTTGTTTCTTTCAGCAACTCTATTGTCTCTTTCATCACTTCTCCTGCTTCTTCTGCACCTCTGTTGCTTCTTTCTGTACCTCTCTTGCTTCTTTCTGCACCCTCTCGCCTCTTTCTGCTCCCTTCTTCCCTCTTTTTTCACCCCTCTTGCCTCTTTCTGCACCTCTCTTCCCTTTTTTCTGCACCTCTGTTGCTTCTATCTACACTTCTCTTGCCTCTTTCTGCACCCCTCTTCCCTCTTTCTACACCTTTCTTACCTCTTTCTACATCCCTGTTCCATCTTTCTGCACATCTCTTGCCTGATTCTGCAACTCTCTTGCCTCTTTCTGCAGTTCTCTTGCCTCCTTGTGCACTCCTGTTTCTTCTTTCTGCACTACTCTTGCCTGTTTGTGCACCCCTCTTCCCTATTTCTGCACCTCTGTCAATTCTTTCTGCAGTTCCCTTGCTTCTTTCTGCATCTCTCTTGCCTCTTTCTGCACCCATGTTCCCTCTTTCTGCACCTCTCTTGCCTGTTTCTGCAACTCTCTTGCCTCTTTCTGCAGTTCTCTTGCCTCCTTCAGCAACTCTGTTGCCTCTTTCTGCACTTCTATTGCCTCTTTCTGTACCTTTCTTGCCTCTTTCTGCACCTATCTTGCCTTTTTCTGCATCTCTCGTGCCTCTTTCTGCATCCCACTTGCTTCTTTCTGCACTTCTCTTGCTTTTTTCTGCACCTCTGGTGCTTCTTTCAGCACATGTCTTGCTTCTTTCTACACCTCTCTTGCCTCTTTATGCACTTCTTTTGCCTCTTTCTGCACCTCTGTTGCTTCTTTCTGCACCTCTCCTGCCTGTTTCTGCAACTCTCTTGCCTGTTTCTGCAGTTCTCTTGCCTCCTTCTGCACCTCTGTTGCTTCTTTCTGCACTTCTCTTGCCTCTTTCTGTACCCATCTTGCCTGTTTCTGCAGTTCTCTTGCCTCTTTCTGCACCTCTGTTGCTTCTTTCTGCACTTCTTTTGCCACTTTCTGTACCCATCTTGCCTGTTTCTGCACACCAATTGCCTCTTTCTGCACCTCTCTTACCTCTTTCTGCACCTCTCTTGCCTGTTTCTGCAACTCTTTTGCCTCTTTCTGCAGTTCTCTTGCCTCCTTCTGCACCTCTGTTGCCTCTTTCTGCACTTCTCTTTCCTCATTTTGTACCTCTCTTGCCCCTTTCTGTACCACTCTTGCCTCTTTCTGCACCTTACTTTCCTCTTTCTGCACTTCTCTTGTTTTTTCTGCACCTCGCTTGTTTCTTTGGGCAACTCTCTAATCTCTTTCACCACTTCTCTGGCTTCTTTCTGCACCTCTCTTGCTTCTTTCTGCACTTGTATTGCCTCTTTCTACACCTCGATTGCCTCTTTATGCACTTGTCTTGCCTCTTTCAGCACCTCCTTTGCTTCTTTCAGCACTTCTCTTGCCTCTTTCTTCACCCCTCTTGCCTCTTTCTGCACCTATGTTGTTTCTTTCTGCACTTCTCTTGCTTCTTTCTGCACCTCTGTTGCTTCTTTCTGCACCTCTCTTGCCTGTTTCTGCAACTCTCTTGCCTATTTCTGCAGTTCTCTTGCCTCCTTCTGCACCTCTGTTGCTTCTTTCTGCAATTCTTTTGCCTCTTTCTGTACCCATCTTGCCTGTTTCTGCACCTCAATTGCCTCTTTCTGCACCTCTCTTGCCTCTTTCAGCACCTCACTTGCCTCTTTCTGCACTCCTCTTGCTTTTTTCTGCACCTCACTTGTTTCTTTCAGCAACTCTATAGTCTCTTTCATCACTTCTCTTGCTTCTTCCGCACCTCTGTTGCTTCTTTCAGCACTTTGCTTGCTTCTTTCTGCACTTGTCTTGCCTCTTTCTCCACCTCTCTTTCCTCTTTATGCACTTCTCTTGCCTCTTTCTGCACCTCTGTTGCTTCTTTCAGAACTTCTCTTCCATCTCTCTGCATCCCTCTTGCCTCTTTCTGCCTCTATGTTGGTTCTTTCTGCACTTCTATTGCTTCTGTCTGCACCTCTGTTGCTTCTTTATGCACCTCTCTTGCCTGTTTCTGCAACTCTCTTGCCTCTTTCTGCAGTTCGGTTGCCTCCTTCTGCACCTCTGTTGCTTATATCTGCACTTCTCTTGCCTCTTTCTGCACCTCTCTTGCCTGTTTCTGCAACTCTCTTGCCTCTTTCTGCAGTTCTCTTGCCTCCTTCTGCAACTCTGTTGCCTCTTTCTGCACTTCTATTGCCTCTTTCTGTACCTTTCTTGCCTCTTTCTGCACCTATCTTGCCTCTTTCTGCATCTCTCTTTCCTCTTTCTGCATCCCACTTGCTACTTTCTGCACTTCTCTTGCTTTTTTCTGCCCCTCTGGTGCTTCTTTCAGCACATGTCTTGCTTCTTTCAAAACCTCTCTTGCCTCTTTATGCACTTCTTTTGCCTCTTTCTGCACCTCTGTTGCTTCTTTCTGCACCTCTCCTGCCTGTTTCTGCAACTCTCTTGCCTGTTTCTGCAGTTCTCTTGCCTCCTTCTGCACCTCTGTTGCTTCTTTCTGCACTTCTCTTGCCTCTTTCTGTACCCATCTTGCCTGTTTCTGCAGTTCTCTTGCCTCCTTCTGCACCTCTGTTGCTTCTTTCTGCACTTCTTTTGCCACTTTCTGTACCCATCTTGCCTGTTTCTGCACCTCACTTGCCTCTTTCTGCACCTCTCTTACCTCTTTCTGCACCTCTCTTGCCTGTTTCTGCAACTCTTTTGCCTCTTTCTGCAGTTCTCTTGCCTCCTTCTGCACCTCTGTTGCCTCTTTCTGCACTTCTCTTTCCTCATTTTGTACCTCTCTTGCCCCTTTCTGCACCTCTCTTGCCTCTTTCTGCACCTCTCTTGCCTCTTTCTGCACCTTACTTTCCTCTTTCTGCACTTCTCTTATTTTTTATGCACCTCACTTGTTTCTTTCAGCAACTCTATTGTCTCTTTCGTCACTTCTCCTGCTTCTTCTGCACCTCTGTTGCTTCTTTCTGTACCTCTCTTGCTTCTTTCTGCACCCTCTTGCCTCTTTCTGCTCCCTTATTCCCTCTTTTTGCACCCCTCTTGCCTCTTTCTGCACCTCTCTTCCCTTTTTTCTGCACCTCTGTTGCTTCTAACTACACTTCTCTTGCCTCTTTCTGCACCCCTCTTCCCTCTTTCTACACCTTTCTTACCTCTTTCTACATCCCTGTTCCCTCTTTCTGCACATCTCTTGCCTGATTCTGCAACTCTCTTGCCTCTTTCTGCAGTTCTCTTGCCTCCTTGTGCACTTCTGTTTCTTCTTTCTGCACTACTCTTGCCTGTTTGTGCACCCCTCTTGCCTATTTCTGCACCTCTGTTAATTCTTTCTGCAGTTCCCTTGCTTCTTTCTGCATCTCTCTTGCCTCTTTCTGCACCCATGTTCCCTCTTTCTGCACCTCTCTTGCCTGTTTCTGCAACTCTCTTGCCTCTTTCTGCAGTTCTCTTGCCTCCTTCTGCAACTCTGTTGCCTCTTTCTGCACTTCTATTGCCTCTTTCTGCACCTATCTTGCCTCTTTCTGCATCTCTCTTGCCTCTTTCTGCATCCCACTTGCTTCTTTCTGCACTTCTCTTGCTTTTTTCTGCCCCTCTGGTGCTTCTTTCAGCACATGTCTTGCTTCTTTCTACACCTCTCTTGCCTCTTTATGCACTTCTTTTGCCTCTTTCTGCACCTCTGTTGCTTCTTTCTGCACCTCTCCTGCCTGTTTCTGCAACTCTCTTGCCTGTTTCTGCAGTTCTCTTGCCTCCTTCTGCACCTCTGTTGCTTCTTTCTGCACTTCTCTTGCCTCTTTCTGTACCCATCTTGCCTGTTTCTGCAGTTCTCTTGCCTCCTTCTGCACCTCTGTTGCTTCTTTCTGCACTTCTTTTGCCACTTTCTGTACCCATCTTGCCTGTTTCTGCACCTCACTTGCCTCTTTCTGCACCTCTCTTACCTCTTTCTGCACCTCTCTTGCCTGTTTCTGCAACTCTTTTGCCTCTTTCTGCAGTTCTCTTGCCTCCTTCTGCACCTCTGTTGCCTCTTTCTGCACTTCTCTTTCCTCATTTTGTACCTCTCTTGCCCCTTTCTGCACCTCTCTTGCCTCTTTCTGCACCTCTCTTGCCTCTTTCTGCACCTTACTTTCCTCTTTCTGCACTTCTCTTGTTTTTTCTGCACCTCACTTGTTTCTTTCGGCAACTCTCTCATCTCTTTCACCACTTCTCTGGCTTCTTTCTGCACCTCTTTTGCTTCTTTCAGCACATCTCTTGCTTCTTTCTGCACTTGTATTGCCTCTTTCTACACCTCGCTTGCCTCTTTATGCACTTCTCTTGCCTCTTTCAGCACCTCTTTTGCTTCTTTCAGCACTTCTCGCCTCTTTCTTCACCCCTCTTGCCTCTTTCTGCACCTATGTTGTTTCTTTCTGCACTTCTCTTGCTTCTTTCTACACCTCTGTTGCTTCTTTCTGCACCTCTCTTGCTTGTTTCTGCAACTCTCTTGCCTATTTCTGCAGTTCTCTTGCCTCCTTCTGCACCTCTGTTGCTTCTTTCTACAATTCTTTTGCCTCTTTCTGTACCCATCTTGCCTGTTTCTGCACCTCAATTGCCTCTTTCTGCACCTCTCTTGCCTCTTTCAGCACCTCACTTGCCTCTTTCTGCACTCTTCTTGCTTTTTTCTGCACCTCACTTGTTTCTTTCAGCAACTCTATAGTCTCTTTCATCACTTCTCTTGCTTCTTCCGCACCTCTGTTGCTTCTTTCAGCACTTCTCTTGCTTCTTTCTGCACTTGTCTTGCCTCTTTCTCTACCTCTTTCCTCTTTATGCACTTCTCTTGCCTCTTTCTGCACCTCTGTTGCTTCTTTCAGAACTTCTCTTGCCTCTTTCTGCACCCCTCTTGCCTCTTTCTGCCTCTATGTTGGTTCTTTCTGCACTTCTCTTGCTTGTTTCTGCAACTCTCTTGCCTCTTTCTGCAGTTTGCTTGCCTCCTTCTGCATCTCTGTTGCTTCTTTCTGCACCTCTCTTGCCTGTTTCTGCAACTCTCTTGCCTCTTTCTGCAGTTCGGTTGCCTCCTTCTGCACCTCTGTTGCTTATTTCTGCACTTCTCTTGCCTGTTTCTGCTCCTCACTTGCCTCTTTCTGCACCTCTCTTGCTTCTTTCTGCACCTCTGTTGCTTTTTTGCACCTCTCTTGCCTGTTTCTGCAACTCTCTTGCCTCTTTCTTCAGTTCTCTTGCCTCCTTCTGCACCTCTGTTGCTTCTTTGTGCACTTCTCTTGCCTCTTTCTGCACCCCTCTTGCCTGTTTCTTCACCTATGATGGTTCTTTCTGCACTTCTCTTGCTTCTGTCTGCACCTCTGTTGCTTCTTTTTGCACCTCTCTTGCCTGTTTCTGTACCCCTCTTGCCTCTTTCTGCAGTTTGCTTGCCTCCTTCTGCACCTCTGTTGCTTCTTTCTCCACTTCTCTTGCCTCTTTCTGTACCCCTCTTGCCTGTTTCTGCAGTTCTCTTGCCTCCTTCTGCACCTCTGTTGCTTCTTTCTGCACTTCTTTTGCCACTTTCTGCACCCATCTTGCCTGTTTCTGCACCTCACTTGCCTCTTTCTGCACCTCTCGTGCCTCTTTCTGCACCTCACTTGCCTCTTTCTGCACTTCTCTTGCTTTTTTCTGCACCTCACTTGTTTCTTTCAGCAACTCTATTGTCTCTTTCATCACTTCTCCTGCTTCTTCTGCACCTCTGTTGCTTCTTTCTGTACCTCTCTTGCTACTTTCTGCACCCTCTTGCCTCTTTCTGCTCCCTTCTTCCCTCTTTTTGCACCCCTCTTGCCTCTTCTGCACCTCTCTTCCCTTTTTTCTGCACCTCTGTTGCTTCTATCTACACTTCTCTTGCCTCTTTCTGCACCCCTCTTACCTCTTTCTACACCTTTCTTACCCCTTTATACATCCCTGTTCCATCTTTCTGCACATCTCTTGCCTGATTCTGCAACTCTCTTGCCTCTTTCTGCAGTTCTCTTGCCTCCTTGTGCACTTCTGTTTCTTCTTTCTGCACTACTCTTGCCTGTTTGTGCACCCCTCTTCCCTATATCTGCACCTCTGTTAATTCTTTCTGCAGTTCCCTTGCTTCTTTCTGCATCTCTCTTGCCTCTTTCTGCACCCATGTTCCCTCTTTCTGTACCTCTCTTGCCTGTTTCTGCAACTCTCTTGCCTCTTTCTGCAGTTCTCTTGCCTCCTTCTGCAACTCTGTTGCCTCTTTCTGCACTTCTATTGCCTCTTTCTGTACCTTTCTTGCCTCTTTCTGCACCTATCTTGCCTTTTTCTGCATCTCTCTTGCCTCTTTCTGCATCCCACTTGCTTCTTTCTGCACTTCTCTAGCTTTTTTCTGCACCTCTGGTGCTTCTTTCAGCACATGTCTTGCTTCTTTCTACACCTCTCTTGCCTCTTTCTGCACCTCTGTTGCTTCTTTCTGCACCTCTCCTGCCTGTTTCTGCAACTCTCTTGCCTGTTTCTGCAGTTCTCTTGCCTCCTTCTGCACCTCTGTTGCTTCTTTCTGTACTTCTCTTGCCTCTTTCTGTACCCATCTTGCCTGTTTCTGCAGTTCTCTTTCCTCCTTCTGCACCTCTGTTGCTTCTTTCTGCACTTCTTTTGCCACTTTCTGTACCCATCTTGCCTGTTTCTGCACCTCACTTGCCTCTTTCTGCACCTCTCTTACCTCTTTCTGCACCTCTCTTGCCTGTTTCTGCAACTCTTTTGCCTCTTTCTGCAGTTCTCTTGCCTCCTTCTGCACCTCTGTTGCCTCTTTCTGCACTTCTCTTTCCTCATTTTGTACCTCTCTTGCCCCTTTCTGCACCTCTCTTGCCTCTTTCTGCACCTTACTTTCCTCTTTCTGCACTTCTCTTGTTTTTTCTGCACCTCACTTGTTTCTTTGGGCAACTCTCTAATCTCTTTCACCACTCCTCTGGCTTCTTTCTGCACCTCTCTTGCTTCTTTCTGCACTTGTATTGCCTCTTTCTACACCTCGATTGCCTCTTTATGCACTTGTCTTGACTCTTTCAGCACCTCTTTTGCTTCTTTCAGCACTTCTCTTGCCTCTTTCTTCACCCCTCTTGCCTCTTTCTGCACCTATGTTGTTTCTTTCTGCACTTCTCTTGCTTCTTTCTGCACCTCTGTTGCTTCTTTCTGCACCTCTCTTGCCTGTTTCTGCAACTCTCTTGCCTATTTCTGCAGTTCTCTTGCCTCCTTCTGCACCTCTGTTGCTTCTTTCTGCAATTCTTTTGCCTCTTTCTGTACCCATCTTGCCTGTTTCTGCACCTCAATTGCCTCTTTCTGCACCTCTCTTGCCTCTTTCAGCACCTCACTTGCCTCTTTCTGCACTCCTCTTGCTTTTTTCTGCACCTCACTTGTTTCTTTCAGCAACTCTATAGTCTCTTTCATCACTTCTCTTGCTTCTTCCGCACCTCTGTTGCTTCTTTCAGCACTTTGCTTGCTTCTTTCTGCACTTGTCTTGCCTCTTTCTCCACCTCTCTTTCCTCTTTATGCACTTCTCTTCCCTCTTTCTGCACCTCTGTTGCTTCTTTCAGAACTTCTCTTCCATCTCTCTGCATCCCTCTTGCCTCTTTCTGCCTCTATGTTGGTTCTTTCTGCACTTCTATTGCTTCTGTCTGCACCTCTGTTGCTTCTTTATGCACCTCTCTTGCCTGTTTCTGCAACTCTCTTGCCTCTTTCTGCAGTTCGGTGGCCTCCTTCTGCACCTCTGTTGCTTATATCTGCACTTCTCTTGCCCCTTTCTGTACCCCTCTTGCCTGTTTCTGCTCCTCACTTGCCTCTTTCTGCACCTCTCTTGTTTCTTTCTGCACCTCTGTTGCTTTTTTTGCACCTCTCTTGCTTGTTTCTGCAACTCTCTTGCCTCTTTCTTCAGTTCTCTTGCCTCCTTCTGCACCTCTGTTGCTTCTTTGTGCACTTCTCTTGCCTCTTTCTGCACCCCTCTTGCATGTTTCTGCACCTATGATTGTTCTTTCTGCACTTCTCTTGCTTCTGTCTGCACCTCTGTTGCTTCTTTTTGCACCTCTCTCGCCTGTTTCTGTACCCCTCTTGCCTCTTTCTGCAGTTTGCTTGCCTCCTTCTGCACCTCTGTTGCTTCTTTCTCCACTTCTCTTGCCTCTTTCTGTACCCCTCTTGCCTGTTTCTGCAGTTCTCTTGCCTCCTTCTGCACCTCTGTTGCTTCTTTCTGCACTTCTCTTGCCTCTTTCTGCACCTCACTTGCCTCTTTCTGCACTTCTCGTGCTTTTTTCTGCACCTCACTTGTTTCTTTCGGCAACTCTATTGTCTGTTTCATCACTTCTCTTGCTTCTTCTGCACCTCTGTTGATTCTTTCAGCACATCTCTTGCCTCTTTCTGCACACATGTTCCCTCTTTCTGCACCTCTCTTGCCTGTTTCTGCAACTCTCTTGCCTCTTTCTGCAGTTCTCTTGCCTCTTTCTGCACCTCTCTTGCCTCTTTCTGCACCTCTCTTGCCTCTTTCTGCACCTCACTTTCCTCTTTCTGCACTTCTCTTGCTTTTTTCTGCACCTCTCTTGTTTCTTTCGGCAACTCTCTCATCTCTTTCACCATTTCTCTTGCTGCTTTCTGCACCTCTGTTGCTTCTTTCAGCACATCTCTTGCTTCTTTCAGCACTTGTCTTGCCTCGTTCTACACCTCGCTTGCCTCTTTATGCACTTCTCTTGCCTCTTACAGCACCTCTTTTGCTTCTTTCAGCACTTCTCTTGCCTCTTTCTTCAACCCTCTTGCCTCTTCTGTACCTATGTTGTTTCTTTCTGAACTTCTCTTGCTTCTATCTGCACCTCTGTTGCTTCTTTCTGCACCTCTCTTGCCTGTTTCTGCAACTCTCTTGCCTGTTTCTGCAGTTCTCGTGCCTCCTTCTGCACCTCTGTTGCTTCTTTCTGCAATTCTTTTACCTCTTTCTGTACCCATCTTGCCTGTTTCTGCACCTCAATTGCCTCTTTCTGCACCTCTCTTGCCTCTTTCAGCACCTCACTTGCCTCTTTCTGCACTCCTCTTGCTTTTTTCTGCACCTTACTTGTTTCTTTCAGCAACTCTATAGTCTCTTTCATCACGTCTCTTGCTTCTTCCACACCTCTGTTGCTTCTTTCAGCACTTCGCTTGCTTCTTTCTGCACTTGTCTTGCCTCTTTCTGCACCTCTGTTGCTTCTTTCAGAACTTCTCTTGCCTCTCTCTGCAGCCCTCTTGCCTCTTTCTGCCTCTATGTTGGTTCTTTCTGCACTTCTATTGCTTCTGTCTGCACCTCTGTTGCTTCTTTATGCACCTCTCTTGCCTGTTTCTGCAACTCTCTTGCCTCTTTCTGCAGTTCGGTTGCCTCCTTCTGCACCTCTGTTGCTTATTTCTGCACTTCTATTGCCTCTTTCTGTACCCCTCTTGCCTGTTTCTGCTCCTCACTTGCCTCTTTCTGCACCTCTCTTATTTCTTTCTGCACCTCTGTTGCTTTTTTTGCACCTCTCTTGCCTGTTTCTGCAACTCTCTTGCCTCTTTCTTCAGTTCTCTTGCCTCCTTCTGCACCTCTGTTGCTTCTTTCTGCACTTCTCTTGCCTCTTTCTGCATCCCTCTTGTCTGTTTCTGCACCTATGATGGTTCTTTCTGCACTTCTCTTGCTTCTGTCTGCACCTCTGTTGCTTATTTTTGCACCTCTCTCGCCTGTTTCTGTACCCCTCTTGCCTCTTTCTGCAGTTTGCTTGCCTCCTTCTGCACCTCTGTTGCTTCTTTCTCCACTTCTCTTGCCTCTTTCTGTACCCCTCTTGCCTGTTTCTGCAGTTCTCTTGCCTCCTTCTGCACCTCTGTTGCTTCTTTCTGCACTTCTCTTGCCTCTTTCTGCACCTCACTTGCCTCTTTCTGCACTTCTCGTGCTTTTTATGCACCTCACTTGTTTCTTTCGGCAACTCTATTGTCTGTTTCATCACTTCTCTTGCTTCTTCTGCACCTCTGTTGATTCTTTCAGCACATCTCTTGCCTCTTTCTGCACACATGTTCCCTCTTTCTGCACCTCTCTTGCCTGTTTCTGCAACTCTCTTGCCTCCCTCTGCAGTTCTCTTGCCTCTTTCTGCACCTCTCTTGCCTCTTTCTGTACCTCTCTTGCCTCTTTCTGCACCTCACTTTCCTCTTTCTGCACTTCTCTTTCTGCACCTCACTTGTTTCTGTCGGCAACTCTCTCATATCATTCACCACTTCTCTTGCTTCTTTCTGCACCTCTGTTGCTTCTTTCAGCACATCTCTTGCTTCTTTCAGCACTTGTCTTGCCTCTTTCTACACCTCGCTTGCCTCTTTATGCACTTCTCTTGCCTCTTTTAGCACCTCTTTACTTCTTTCAGCACTTCTCTTGCCTCTTTCTTCAACCCTCTTGCCTCTTCTGCACCTATGTTGTTTCTTTCTGAACTTCTCTTGCTTCTTTCTGCACCTCTGTTGCATTTTTCTGCACCTCTCTTGCCTGTTTCTGCAACGCTCTTGCCTGTTTCTGCAGTTCTCTTGCCTCCTTCTGCACCTCTGTTACTTCTTTCTGCAATTCGTTTGCCTCTTTCTGTACCCATCTTGCCTGTTTCTGCACCTCACTTGCCTCTTTCTGCACCTCTCTTGCCTCTTTCAGCACCTCACTTGCCTCTTTCTGCACTCCTCTTGCTTTTTCTGCACCTCACTTGTTTCTTTCAGCAAATTTATAGTCTCTTTCATCACTTCTCTTGCTTCTTCCGCACCTCTGTTGCTTCTTTCAGCACTTCTCTTGCTTCTTTCTGCACTTGTCTTGCCTCATTCTCCACCTCTCTTTCCTCTTTCTGCACTTCTCTTGCCTCTTTCTGCACCTCTGTTGCTTCTTTCAGAACTTCTCTTGCCTCTTTCTGCACCCCTCTTGCCTCTTTCTGCAATTTGGTTGCCTCCTTCTGCACCTCTGTTGCTTATTTCTGCACTTCTCTTGCCTCTTTCTGTACCCCTCTTGCCTGTTTCTGCTCCTCACTTGCCTCTTTCTGCACCTCTCTTGCTTCTTTCTACACCTCTGTTGCTTTTTCTGCACCTTTCTTGTATGTTTCTGCAACTCTCTTGCCTCTTTCTTCACCTCTGTTGCTTCTTTCTGCACTTCTCTTGCTTCTTTCTGCACCCCTCTTGCATGTTTCTGCACCTATGATAGTTCTTTCTGCACTTCTCTTGCTTCTGTCTGCACCTCTGTTGCTTCTTTTGCACCTCTCTCGCCTGTTTCTGCAACTCTCTTGCCTCTTTCTGCAGTTTGCTTGCCTCCTTCTGCACCTCTGTTGCTTCTTTCTGCACTTCTCTTGCCTCTTTCTGCACCTCACTTGCCTCTTTCTGCACTTCTCCTGCTTTTTTCTGCACCTCACTTGTTTGCTTTGGCAACTCTATTGTCTGTTTCATCACTTCTCTTGCTGCTTTCTACACCTCTGTTGCTTTTTCTGTACCTCTCTTGCCTGTTTCTGCAACTCTCTTGCCTCTTTCTGCAGTTCTCTTGCCTCCTTCTGCACCTCTGTTGCTTTTTTTGCACCTCTATTGCCTGTTTCTGCTCCTCACTTGCCTCTTTCTGCACCTCTCTTATTTCTTTCTGCACCTCTGTTGCTTTTTTTGCACCTCTCTTGCCTGTTTCTGCAACTCTCTTGCCTCTTTCTTCAGTTCTCTTGCCTCCTTCTGCACCTCTGTTGCTTCTTTCTGCACTTCTCTTGCCTCTTTCTGCATCCCTCTTGTCTGTTTCTGCACCTATGATGGTTCTTTCTGCACTTCTCTTGCTTCTGTCTGCACCTCTGTTGCTTATTTTTGCACCTCTCTCGCCTGTTTCTGTACCCCTCTTGCCTCTTTCTGCAGTTTGCTTGCCTCCTTCTGCACCTCTGTTGCTTCTTTCTCCACTTCTCTTGCCTCTTTCTGTACCCCTCTTGCCTGTTTCTGCAGTTCTCTTGCCTCCTTCTGCACCTCTGTTGCTTCTTTCTGCACTTCTCTTGCCTCTTTCTGCACCTCACTTGCCTCTTTCTGCACTTCTCGTGCTTTTTTATGCACCTCACTTGTTTCTTTCGGCAACTCTATTGTCTGTTTCATCACTTCTCTTGCTTCTTCTGCACCTCTGTTGATTCTTTCAGCACATCTCTTGCCTCTTTCTGCACACATGTTCCCTCTTTCTGCACCTCTCTTGCCTGTTTCTGCAACTCTCTTGCCTCCCTCTGCAGTTCTCTTGCCTCTTTCTGCACCTCTCTTGCCTCTTTCTGTACCTCTCTTGCCTCTTTCTGCACCTCACTTTCCTCTTTCTGCACTTCTCTTTCTGCACCTCACTTGTTTCTGTCGGCAACTCTCTCATATCATTCACCACTTCTCTTGTTTCTTTCTGCACCTCTGTTGCTTCTTTCAGCACATCTCTTGCTTCTTTCAGCACTTGTCTTGCCTCTTTCTACACCTCGCTTGCCTCTTTATGCACTTCTCTTGCCTCTTTTAGCACCTCTTTTACTTCTTTCAGCACTTCTCTTGCCTCTTTCTTCAACCCTCTTGCCTCTTCTGCACCTATGTTGTTTCTTTCTGAACTTCTCTTGCTTCTTTCTGCACCTCTGTTGCATTTTTCTGCACCTCTCTTGCCTGTTTCTGCAACGCTCTTGCCTGTTTCTGCAGTTCTCTTGCCTCCTTCTGCACCTCTGTTACTTCTTTCTGCAATTCGTTTGCCTCTTTCTGTACCCATCTTGCCTGTTTCTGCACCTCACTTGCCTCTTTCTGCACCTCTCTTGCCTCTTTCAGCACCTCACTTGCCTCTTTCTGCACTCCTCTTGCTTTTTTCTGCACCTCACTTGTTTCTTTCAGCAAATTTATAGTCTCTTTCATCACTTCTCTTGCTTCTTCCGCACCTCTGTTGCTTCTTTCAGCACTTCTCTTGCTTCTTTCTGCACTTGTCTTGCCTCATTCTCCACCTCTCTTTCCTCTTTCTGCACTTCTCTTGCCTCTTTCTGCACCTCTGTTGCTTCTTTCAGAACTTCTCTTGCCTCTTTCTGCACCCCTCTTGCCTCTTTCTGCAATTTGGTTGCCTCCTTCTGCACCTCTGTTGCTTATTTCTGCACTTCTCTTGCCTCTTTCTGTACCCTCTTGCCTGTTTCTGCTCCTCACTTGCCTCTTTCTGCACCTCTCTTGCTTCTTTCTACACCTCTGTTGCTTTTTCTGCACCTTTCTTGTATGTTTCTGCAACTCTCTTGCCTCTTTCTTCACCTCTGTTGCTTCTTTCTGCACTTCTCTTGCTTCTTTCTGCACCCCTCTTGCATGTTTCTGCACCTATGATAGTTCTTTCTGCACTTCTCTTGCTTCTGTCTGCACCTCTGTTGCTTCTTTTTGCACCTCTCTCGCCTGTTTCTGCAACTCTCTTGCCTCTTTCTGCAGTTTGCTTGCCTCCTTCTGCACCTCTGTTGCTTCTTTCTGCACTTCTCTTGCCTCTTTCTGCACCTCACTTGCCTCTTTCTGCACTTCTCCTGCTTTTTTCTGCACCTCACTTGTTTGCTTTGGCAACTCTATTGTCTGTTTCATCACTTCTCTTGCTGCTTTCTACACCTCTGTTGCTTTTTCTGTACCTCTCTTGCCTGTTTCTGCAACTCTCTTGCCTCTTTCTGCAGTTCTCTTGCCTCCTTCTGCACCTCTGTTGCCTCTTTCTGCACTTCTCTTTCCTCTTTTTGTACCTCTCTTGCCCCTTTCTGCACCTCTGTTGATTCTTTCAGCACATCTCTTGCCTCTTTCTGCACCCATGTTCCCTCTTTCTGCACCTCTGTTGCCTCTTTCTGCAATTCTTTTGCCTCTTTCTGCACTTCTCTTGCCTCCTTCTGCACCTCTGTTGCCTCTTTCTGCACTTCTATTTCCTCTTTTTGTACCTCTCTTGCCCCTTTCTGCACCTCTCTTGCCTCTTTCTGCTCCTCACTTGCCTCTTTCTGCACCACTCTTGCTTCTTTCTGCACCTGTTGCTTTTTCTGCACCTCTCTTACCTGTTTCTGCAACTCTCTTGCCTCTTTCTTCAGTTCTCTTACCTCCTTCTGCACCACTGTTGCTTCTGTCTGCACTTCTCTTGCCTCTTTCTGCACCCCTCTTGCCTCTTTCTGCAGTTCTCTTGCCTCCTTCTGCACCTTTGTTGCTTCTTTCTGCACTTCTCTTGCCTCTTTCTGTACCCATCTTGCCTCTTTCTGCTCCTCACTTACTGTGAGAAGTTGGCCTGGTATATGCTGTTCACTAATTAAAGTGGACACCTTGCACCAGAACAATTCGACTCTTATGGTAGATAGGTTTAAGACAACCTTTATAGAAAGCTATCCTAGTGGTAGCTGTGGAGAGCAGCCTTCAGGCTAAGTCTTGAAGGAATGTAAAGCAGCTTGTTTTACCACACAATCTCTTGAATCACCAAATGAAAAGACACCACACAGGTATATATATCAAATATATATGTATTTATTAATAAACACTCTCTACTAATCTCTTTATGAGATTAGAAGTCAGGAACATATGTACAAGTCAAATGTTATCAAAATAAGTTTAGCACAATCGAATATCACAATCTTAGTTTGCTAGACCTAGGTCTAGGGCATCTAGAATCGAGGGACCCCCAAGAACCACCCCAGGTAGTTGTAGGAGACCCACAGGGGACGGATGCGGTGACCTGGCACCGGTGCGACTCCTGTGCGAGTCTATGCGCTCAGACGCGATTGAGATTTCAATGTTACAGGTCCCTTGCGTGTTCGAGGCGAACACACCGATCGGTCCTTGTACGAGTCGAAGGACACGGTTACAGATAGAGTTGCAAGGGAGATGGACGCGCTGTGTCTAACACAGACGCGAACCTTGCGCGAGTCAGTGCAATGGAGGTCTCGATGTTACAGGCCCCTTGTGTGTTCGAGGCGAACACCGATCGGACTCAGTACGAGTCGAAGGACACAGTTCTAGATAGTGTTACAAAGGAGATGGACGCGGTGTGTCTAACACAGACGCGAACCCTGTACGAGTCAGCGCAATTGTCGCACTTAGAAAATAAGAGTTTTAGGGCACTTCTAGGGAAGCTACAAGCAAGTCACTTACAGGGTAAGTAGTTCTAGGGCCCACACCCACAGGAGCACCGTAGTGCTGAAGTTACCTCACCCAGGGGAGCCGGGTGCATAGGTGTTCTTTGGTGTCGGGTCGCGGCGTTGTTTTCAATGGGAGCCAGTGAAGACTTGCTGCTTGCGGCGACAGGAGAAGTGTCCGGAGGAATCCAAGCCTGGATTCGGAAGATGGAAGACCTGAAAGCAGAGGGGACAGTGTTCAAAGTCACTTGGCAGTGACTCGAAGCAAGGAAGATGGATGCCCACCGTTGTCGCAAGATTCAGGTTGTTCGCAGTTGCCTTGACTCTTCAGCCACGAGGTCCATGAGGCGTCAACGACGACAACCAGGAGCTGGATTCGGCGTGTCACACGATGTCTGCAGCTTACTGCGGTGTCGGCGACTCGATCGGAGCCAACAAGCCTTGGTAACAGCAAGTCTTTGGGAAAGTGTGAAGAAGCAATGTCGCAGACCAGCAAGGTCTGTGGGACTCACCCAGCAAGGGTAAGTCAGGGCAGGCCTGGAGCAACCAGGAGAGCCCTTTGGTTTCTTTAGAAAGTCTTCTGGGGACCCACAAGCCGGCTGGCAAGGGATCGCAAAGACGCCTCGGGAGGATTCGCTCACAGGGGCCCACGGTCACTCGGGACGCAGTAGGCCTCTGATCTTCGGAGGCTTTCCTGCTGGAGGCTAGGACCACACATGGTCCAAAGCACAAGCTCGTGGAACGTTGAGAAGGGGTTGCACTTGACAATAGTGCACGGTACCCAGGGGTCACGGTTCCTCGTTACTCTTGGGGTCCACTGGCCTCAGCTTCGCTGGGGAGTCACGATGGCCTTTGAGAAGTCAGAAAATGCACTTCTTTGGCTGCAGGGACTTCGGACTCCGGCGGGAGCGGCGAAGTTTGCGACTGTCGTTTGTAGTTTTTGGTGCCTGCCAAGCAGGGGAGTCACTCCTTGACTCCAAGGGAGATTCTTCAGTCTTCCAAAGGTAGTGGAACGTCGAAGGTCCAGGATTCATCTTCAGAGCGTCGTCCAGGGAAATCTAGTTTGCAATGCACAGGTTCCCCCTCTTATACTAAAAGAAAGGGAGGGACTAGCTCTATGACCCTACCTATGGGAGGGTCAGGGCAGTGGGTGGCTACACCCACTTCCCTTTGTCCAGTTTCACGCCAGAGCAGGGGCAGGTAGCCCCTGAGCTGGTTTGAACTGGGGTATGCACAGAGGAGCCTTCTGCTCCCCCAGTGCAGGACTTCAAAGCACTCTAAGAGTGCACCCACCCAGCCCCAATACACTAAACCCTGTCTGGGAGGTGGTCACACCCCCTTGGGACAGGATATCTATTGTTGGGCTTCCTCCACTGCGAGTGTTGGTCATCAGCAGGAGGGCAGCCCAGTGTCTGTGACTGGTGGCATCCATTTTGTGATGCCAGGGCTCTGCAGGATTCTACCGCGTTTCCACAGTAGGTACATGTCTATCCCTCTAGAAGGGTGGAATGCTACCCCCGCCGCCAGAACTGGCGGGGGGTAGTATTCCAAGATGTTTGACACCAAACACGACATGTTTTGATGCAGCCATTCCAAAGTTAGCATTTTACCGCGAGGATATAATGCACTTAAAAGTATATGGTTTAACCGCATCCACAAACAGCACCAGCTAATGGACTCTGAGAGCTGCAGAGGGGCCCTGCTCAGGCAGAGGCACCCCCTCACATAGAAGCCAAGCACCCTGCCCTCAGGATTGATAGGGCCTGCCTTAGGGGTGACTGATAGGTTTATATGTGTGTGTAGGAGAGATATAGGGAAGCTATATCTCAGTGAGGAGTGCTAGCACTTCCTCACCCAGGCTGCAGTAGCAGGCCTGTGGTGTCAGATTTAGTCTGCTTCCCAGGGGTGGCATAATACATGCTGCAGCCCCTGGTAGGCCTGTGAAGTACCTATGCCCTTGGTACCTAAGGTACCATATACTAGGGACTCATAAGGTACCACAGTATCCAATCACTAGTGCACCTAGAGTGCACTCCAAATCGTTTAAAGAGAAAGCAGATAGGCTGGGGACCTGAATAGCAGGTTCCCAGCCAAACTAAGTCAAAAACCAACAAAACACCAGGAAAAAAGTGGGGGCAACCATGTAGTCAGATTCCACCTTCCTACATAACCCCCCCAAATGAAAGGAGATGAGGCTAACCTTGTCCAGGTGAGCCTGTATTTACTGAGTGGCCATATAAGGAAGTACCTGCACTAGCATGGTTACCCCCTGTCTTATGGTCCACTAAGTTATCCCTCACCCTAAGGGTATGAGAGGGTCTCCACCATGGGGAATTATTACCTGTGGGGTGTTTTGGTAAAGGACAAGGCTGATGAGGTGTCTGAGCAGGGAAGTGAGACCCTAGGAAGTTGGTCTCAGTTTCCTCAGATCACTGGTCACCATGTATGCCTGTCTTTCCATGACTGAGCTGCACTTTGCTCTAAGGGTCAACCTTTGGCTGCCTACAGCTGGGGGTTGGGTCCCTTTGGGTAGAACACTGGAGGGACATGGCAGGTTTGGAACCTTTTGGTTCCAGGTTTGCCCTTGCCTAACAGAGTCCTTCTGGGGAAGGTCCCTACACAAAGGTATGGGGGATCCCTCAGTGTGTGGAAGAATTTTCACCTGGCTAGGGCTACTAGACTGGGTGCCCCTAATCTGCTGATGGGGGGGTTCCTCTGGACAGGGGGCCCTGTGGGGTCCACTGACCTCCCTGACCTCTGCAGCCCTGGGCTGACTGAGGCAGGGTAGAGAGGGGCAGGTTACCTGCTCCAGACTGGGTACCACCTTGGAAGGGTCCTCTGCCATCAGGGGTGGGGCCAGGCCAGGCCTGACTACCTCTGGGGCAGTTCCTTCACTAGGGGTAGGATCAGTTCCCTGAGGAGGCTGACCCTTACCTGATGTCTGGGGGGAAGGAGACTTTTCTTCAACCCCTGTGCTCTCTTTTGGGGGAGAGTGGGCCATTCTTCCAGGCTCCATCTCTCCAGCATTTCCCTGGGCTGGGGCTGTGGCCATCACAGCCCCACTAACTTTTTCAGGGACGCCTAGCATCTTCAGATGGGTTTGGTGTTCAACTTCAGCCCAGGCTGAAATTTCCAGATCATTGCCCATCAGGCAATCTACAGGCAAGTTGGGGGACACTGCCACTCTTTTGGGCCTGTGACCCCCTCCCAGCTGAGATTGACTATGGCCATGGGGTGATCTGTCCTGACACCACCAATGTTGGTCACCTGGTACTTAAACTCAGGTAAAAGCTGGTGAGGGGGACTAGTTTCCCTGCCACCATGGTGACACTAGCCCCTGTGTCCCTGAATGCCACAGCCTTCTGACCATTAATCATTGGCTCCAGTCTGTACCTGCCCAATGCAATGGGACCCATGGTAAAGGTGGCAAATCCTATACCACCATCAGAGTCTGAGGAGTCTGTTGAGGGGGACCTGTCTAAACTAGGGCCCACCTCTGTTCCCCTTGCAAAAGCACCTAACTTTTTGGGTGCACTACTCCCAACTGGAGGATTACTACTGGTAATACCAGGAGGGGTGGTAGTAATAGCTGGAGGAACAGTTTCTTTATTGCCAATCCTGGGGCAACTGGGATCAGTTTTCCAGTGTCCAGGCTTTTTACAGACATGGCAATATGGTTTCTTTTCAGGAGAGGAAGGAGTTTGGGACCCACCCCAGAAGAGGACTTTTGGGGCCCTGTAGTGGACTTATCCTTAGATTTATCCCCACCTTTCTCTTGGGACTTGGTAGAATCTTTCTTCTGGTCACCACCCTGATTCTTAGGCCTCACCCTGGTTCTGACCCATTTGTCTGCCTTCTTTCCCAATTCTTGGGGAGAGGTCAGATCAGAGTCCACCAGTTACTGGTGCAAAAGCTGGTTTTGACAGTTATTAAGGATCTGCTCCCTCATAATCAAATTGTACAATCCTTTGAGATCAGTAACCCTACTGCCAACCAGCCAACCCTCCAGAGCCTTGGTTGCACAATCTACAAAGTCAGTCCAGTCCTGAGTCTGTGCCTTCTGGGTGTCTCTGAACTTCAACCTGTACTGCTCAGTGGTTAAGCCAAACCCATCTATCAGTGCACTCTTCAGGACTTCATAGTTATCAGCATCCTCTTCTCTAACAGTGAGGAGCTTGTCTCTACCTTTATCTGAAAAGGAGAGCCACAAGATTGCTGCCCACTGCCTTTGGGGGACCTGCTGTACTCTACAGGCCCTCTCCATAGCAGTTATCCACTTGTGGATATCATCCCCACTCTGGTAGGGAGGAACAACTTTGCTCAGGTTCCTATGGTCTGGAATATATTCTCTGCCTCTAGGGACACTGTTGCTGCCCCCAAGGGGTTCTAACCCCTCTCTTCTAGAAGCTCTCTGGATCTCCAGGGCTTCTCTATCCAGTGCCAACTGCTTGGTTCTGAGGGCAACTCTTGCTTCCTCATACTGCAGCAGTTTGCACATTCTTTCAGAGGAGGTCTCTCTTATGGGAAAGTATGAGTTCCTCTGGTGGACAAATTCTCTGCCAGAGTGATAAGAGTGGTCAGACTCCCTGGAAGGAGACCTATGCCTCTCCTCCACTCTGCCAGCTCTCTTAGGGAGAATTCCTCTGTCCTTTTCAGGCCCCTTGAGGCCTGGCCCTTCAATCACAGAGTACTAGTCATTCTGATTTTCATCATCTGACCCAGATACTGTAATTGACCCACCCACTGATTCAGACCCATTAGCTCCTAGAGCCAATCTAAGATCATCTGCTGTCAGCATATCTATCAGGTGTAGGGTTTAGGGACTCTGTCCTAGCCTCAGGTGTCTTTCAACACACATGGCTCTCAAGTAAGAGAAAGCCATGTCCTTATACTGAGGCTGAGTGGATCCACTGGTTCCACCCTTTAAGGACATTCTAGTGTTGTGCAGTGTTGTACTACCTATACTAGTTTGTGGCCTACTGATACTAGCTTGAGCTGTGGAAAGGGTGTGCTATCCCTTGGCACACAGCTCTAAGTTCAGTAGAACTTATTGATACTAAGCTTGAATTTATATGTACCTTAAGTACCTATAGTGGTTTTCAGTTAGTAATTCAAATAGAGATTTTCTGGTAAAACAATAGCAAGCTGGAATCCCACACGCTGCCCACCAAAGTGAGAAGTTGGCCTGGTATATGCTGTTCACTAATTAAAGTGGACACCTTGCACCAGAACAATTCGACTCTTATGGTAGATAGGTTTAAGACAACCTTTATAGAAAGCTATCCTAGTGGTAGCTGTGGAGAGCAGCCTTCAGGCTAAGTCTTGAAGGAATGTAAAGCAGCTTTTTTTACCACACAATCTCTTGAATCACCAAATGAAAAGACACCACACAGGTATATATATCAAATATATATGTATTTATTAATAAACACTCTCTACTAATCTCTTTATGAGATTAGAAGTCAGGAACATATGTACAAGTCAAATGTTATCAAAATAAGTTTAGCACAATCGAATATCACAATCTTAGTTTGCTAGACCTAGGTCTAGGGCATCTAGAATCGAGGGACCCCAAGAACCACCCCAGGTAGTTGTAGGAGACCCACAGGGGACGGACGCGGTGACCTGGCACCGGTGCGAGTCCTGTGCGAGTCTATGCGCTCAGACGCGATTGAGATTTCAATGTTAAAGGTCCCTTGCGTGTTCGAGGCGAACACACCGATCGGTCCTTGTACGAGTCGAAGGACGCGGTTACAGATAGAGTTGCAAGGGAGATGGACGCGCTGTGTCTAACACAGACGCGAACCTTGTGCGAGTCAGTGCAATGGAGGTCTCGATGTTACAGGCCCCTTGTGTGTTCGAGGCGAACACCGATCGGACTCAGTACGAGTCGAAGGACACAGTTCTAGATAGTGTTACAAAGGAGATGGACGCGGTGTGTCTAACACAGACGCGAACCCTGTACGAGTCAGCGCAATTGTCGCACTTAGAAAATAAGAGTTTTAGGGCACTTCTAGGGAAGCTACAAGCAAGTCACTTACAGGGTAAGTAGTTCTAGGGCCCACACCCACGGGAGCACCATAGTGCTGAAGTTACCTCACCCAGGGGAGCCGGTGCATAGGTGTTCTTTGGTGTCGGGTCGCGGCGTCGTTTTCAATGGGAGCCAGTGAAGACTTGCTGCTTGCGGCGACAGGAGAAGTGTCCGGAGGAATCCAAGCCTGGATTCAGAAGATGGAAGAACTGAAAGCAGAGGGGACAGTGTTCAAAGTCACTTGGCAGTGACTCGGGGCAAGGAAGATGGATGCCCACCGTCGTCGCAAGATTCAGGTTGTTCACAGTTGCCTTGACTCTTCAGCCACGAGGTCCAGGAGGCGTCAACGATGACCAGGAGCTGGATTCAGCGTGTCCCATGATGTCTGCAGCTTACTGCAGTGTCGGCGACTCAATCGGAGCCAACAAGCCTTGGTAACAGCAAGTCTCGGGGAAAGTGTAAAGAGGTAATGGCGCAGACCAGCAAGGTCTGTGGGACTCACCCAGCGAAGGTAAGTCAGGGCAGGCCTGGAGCAACCAGGGGAGCCCTTTGGTTTCTTTAGAAAGTCTTCTGGGGACCCACAAGCCAGCTGGCAAGGGATCGCGAAGATGCCTCGGGAGGATTCGCTCACAGGGCCCCACGGTCACTCGGGACATAGTAGGCCTCTGATCTTCAGAGGGGTTTCTGCTGGAGGCTAGGACCACACGTGATCCAAAGCACAAGTTCGTGGAACGTTGTGAAGGGGTTTCACTTGACAATAGTGCACGGTACCCAGGGGTCGCGGTTCCTCATTACTCTTGGGGTCCACTGGCCTCAGCTTCACTGGGGACTCACAATGGCCTTTGAGGAGTCAGGAAATCCACTTCTTGGGCTGCAGGGACTTCGGACTCCGGCGGGAGCGGCATAGTTTGCGACCGTCGTTTGTAGTTTTTGGTGCCTGCCAAGCAGGGGAGTCACTCCTTGACTCCAAGGGAGATTCTTCAGTCTTCCAAAGGTAGTGGAACGTCGAAGGTCCGGGATTCGTCTTCAGAGTGTCGTCCAGGGAAATCTAGTTTGCAATGCACAGGTTCCCCCTCTTATACTAAAAGAAAGGGAGGGACTAGCTCTATGACCCTACCTATGGGAAGGTCAGGGCAGTGGGTGGCTACACCCACTTCCCTTTGTCCAGTTTCACGCCAGAGCAGGGGCAGGTAGCCCCTGAGCCGGTTTGAACTGGGGTATGCACAGAGGAGCCTTCTGCTCCCCCAGTGCAGGACTTCAAAGCACTCTAAGAGTGCACCCACCCAGCCCCAATACACTAAACCCTGTCTGGGAGGTGGTCACACCCCCTTGGGACAGGATATCTATTGTTGGGCTTCCTCCACTGCGAGTGTTGGTCATCAGCAGGAGGGCAGCCCAGTGTCTGTGACTGGTGGCATCCATTTTGTGATGCCAGGGCTCTGCAGGATTCTACTGCGTTTCCACAGTAGGTACATGTCTATCCCTCTAGAAGGGTGGAATGCTACCCCCGCCGCCAGGACTGGTGGGGGTAGTATTCCAAGATGTTTGACACCAAACACGACATGTTTTGATGCAGCCATTCCAAAGTTAGCATTTTACCGCGAGGATATAATGCACTTAAAAGTATATGGTTTAACCGCATCCACAAACAGCACCAGAGAATGGACTCTGAGAGCTGCAGAGGGGCCCTGCTCAGGCAGAGGCACCCCCTCACATAGAAGCCAAGCACCCTGCCCTCAGGATTGATAGGGCCTGCCTTAGGGGTGACTGATAGGTTTATATGTGTGTGTAGGAGAGATATAGGGAAGCTATATCTCAGTGAGGGTGCTAGCACTTCCTCACCCAGGCTGCAGTAGCAGGCCTGTGGTGTCAGATTTAGTCTGCTTCCCAGGGGTGGCATAATACATGCTGCAGCCCCTGGTAGGCCTGTGAAGTACCTATGCCCTTGGTACCTAAGGTACCATATACTAGGGACTCATAAGGTACCACAGTATCCAATCACTAGTGCACCTAGAGTGCACTCCAAATCGTTTAAAGAGAAAGCAGATAGGCTGGGGACCTGAATAGCAGGTTCCCAGCCAAAGTAAGTCAAAAACCAACAAAACACCAGGAAAAAAGTGGGGGCAACCATGTAGACAGATTCCACCTTCCTACACTTGCCTCTTTCTGCACTTCTCTTGCTTTTTTCTGCACCTCACTTGTTTCTTTCGGCAACTCTATTGTCTGTCTCATCACTTCTTTTGCTTCTTTATGCACCTCTGTTGCTTCTTCAGCACATCTCTTGCTTCTTTCTGCACTTGTCTTGCCTCTTTCTACACCTCTATTTCCTCTTTATGCACTTCTCTTGCCTCTTTCTGCACCTCTGTTACTTCTTTCAGCACTTCTCTTGCCTCTTTCTGCACCCCCTTGCCTCTTTCTGCACCTATGTTGATTCTTTCTGCACTTCTCTTGCTTCTTTTTGCACCTCTGTTGCTTCTTTCTGCACCTCTCTTGCCTGTTTCTCCAACTTTCTTGCCTCTTTCTGCAGTTCTCTTGCCTCCTTCTGCACCTCTGTTGCTTCTTTCTGCACTTGTCTTGCATCTTTCTGTACCCCTTTTGCCTGTTTCCGTACCTCACTTGCCTCTTTCTGCACCTCTCTTGCCTCTTTCTGCACCTTGCTTGCCTCTTTCTGCACCTCTGTTGCTACTTTCAGCACTTCTCTTGCCTCTTTCTGCACTTCTCTTGCCTGTTTCTGCATCTCTTTTGCCTCTTTCTGCACCTCTGTTGCCTCTTTCTGCACCCCTCTTGCCTCTTTCTGCACCGCTCTTGACTCTTTCTGCCCCCCTCTTCCCTCTTTCTGCACCTCTCTTGCTTCTTTCTGCAACCCTGCTTCCTCGTTCTGCACCTTTCTTGCCTGTTTCTGCACCTATCTTGCCTCTTTCTGCACTTCTCTTGCTGCTTTTTGCACCTTTCTTCCTCTTTCTGTCCATGTTCTACCTATGTAGGCATAGTTAGAAATGAGCATTTATAAAATCTTAGAAATTCACTGAAAAAAACACAGGTTTCAGGGACGTTATAGTTGGTAATTAGCATTTAAAAAACCTTAGAAAGTCACTGGAAAAAACCACAGGTTTCTGGGACATTATAGTTGGGAATTAGCTTTTAAAAAACCTTAGATATTCACTGAAAAAACCACAGGTTTCAGGGACGTTATAATTAGGCTGACATTTCACTCGTACAAAACCAGAGAAATTCATCCATAATAGTTAGCTGAGCTAACTATAATTTGCGCCTCTGCAATGCACTGCTGATGACGTCACATATTTATTTATTTATTTATGCGTTTTTATATAGCGCGGACTTTACCCGAAGGTGTCAGAGCGCTTCACAATAGGAACAGTAACATTACATGAGCATAATCCAAAAGCAAGCGTTACATTACATGAGGAAAAAGTGACAATTGTGCAAATAACAAAAACAAACCAGATACAAAAAGAGGTATACGTTCCAAGAGGAACAGGTGACAGGTGTGCATGAAACATGAGATACAAAATACAAATAGAGATATAATACTGCAATAAGTGGCAGTCACTCAGGACACACTGGGAAGGCACTTCTATAGGCATGGAGTACAGAATTTCCTATAGTGGAAGAACTTCCTTGAGGGAGTAGAGAGGCGTGAATTAAACAGGGGACTTAAAATGAAGGAGCACACACATACAATCCAACACAGCACGCCAGGGTGAGGAATGTACAGGAAAAAGTACAAATTTACAATGAAGAGCGGACTTCCTAGAGGGCCTGAGAATGAAAGTATTAGTTCTGAAAGTGTCTTTGGAAGAGAAGAGATTTGAGGTCAGCTTTGAAGATCCGGGTAGAGGCGGTGGCACGGAGCAATGGGGGAAGCGAGTTCCAGATTCTCACCGCATTGCCTGAGAAGGATTGCGCCATCGATCTTTCCCTTTTGAAGACGGGGGCTCAAGCAGAAGCTTTTCCGCATTGCGAGAAGGGCGAGAGCCACCGGACAATTTCAATTTATTCGCCAGGTAACGAGGGGAGGACGTGTGTAAGGCTTTGTGTGTGATGCAGGCAGTTTTGTAAATAGATCTTGCCTCGATCGGAAGCCATCGAAGAGAGGACAGGATAGGAGTGACGTGGTCGCTTCGTTTAGACCCTGAAATGAAGCGAGCTGCTGAATGGAGGATGGATTTGAGGGGGAGAGGTGGGATTTGGGTAGGCCCGTCAGAAGAGAATTGCAATAATCCAGTCTTGAGAGAACCAGAGATTGTACCAAGGTTTTTAAGTCTTTCTCCGGGAAGAACCGACGGATCCCCCATAGCAGGCGCAACTGGTAACGTGCGTTCTTAGCAATAGAGTTGATGTGGGAGATTAGGTTGAGTCTTTTGTCAAGAATGACACCTAGGGATTTAGCGCTGTCGACAATGATGGGTTTGTTGTTGAGTAGGTTCAGCTGATCCATCCAAGATTGAACAGGAGGAGGTGAGAGAGAGGTAGAGAGGAGGAGGAATTCAGTTTTGGCGGGATTCAGAATGAGTTGGTGAGCTAACATCCAGTTGTGAATAGAGTTGAGAGTAGAGTTGAGTAGGGAGAGATCGTGTGCGGAAGACACCTTAAGGTAGATTTGGGTGTCGTCCGCATAAAGATGGTAATGGATCCCAGATTTGCTTAGAAGGTTCCCTAAAGGTTCCAGGTAGAGATTAAACAGAGTGGGTGCCAGGATAGAACCTTGAGGGACGCCTTGACCTACGGCCAATGGAGATGAAAGACTGTTCGCTATCTTGATCATTTGGGATCTGTCCGAGAGGAAAGAGGCAAACCATTTGAGCACTGTGCCATCCAATCCCATTCTCTGTTGAAGAGTGTTGAGGAGGGTGCTATGATTAACAGTGTCAAAGGCTGCAGAGAGGTCTAGAAGAATCAGAAGACACGATTCCCCAAAGTCGAGTATATGCAGCGCATCATCAATCACTTGCAGCAGGGCTGTTTCAGTGCTGCAATTTTGGATGAAGCCAGACTGGAAGACGTCGAGGAGGTTATTGTCCATAATATGTGAGGAAAGTTGTTTCGCTACACATTTTTCGGTGATTTTCGAAAGAAAAGGGAGGTTGGTGATAGGGCGGAAGTTGTTGAGGTCGTTCGCATCGGCGGAGGTTTTTTTTAGAAGAGGGGGGACCTGTCCTGATTTGAGGGCAACCGGGAGGGAGCCTTGACTGAGGAAGAGATTGACTAGCCTGGTACAGTAAGAGAGAGTATAGGTGTAGAAATCGATGGCGATGTCGCTAGGGATGGGGTCAGAAGAATGGTTGGAGGGTTTAGTTTCGAGGATGCATTTGAGGAGGTCCTCTTCCGAGATGACGTCAAAGTTCTGCCAGGTAACTAGGGATTTCCGCTCCTCAATGGGGAGGGGTGGGCGACCTGATCCACCAGTGCTTTGACCTTTTCATCAAAGAATATAGCGAAATCTGCTGCTTTCTTTGTGGAATCCTCAGGCTTAATGGATAGAGGAGAACAGTTTGGGTTTTGATGAGGTCAAAAAGTTTTTTGGGTCTGTTTTTGGCTGAGTCAAGGAGGGATCTGAAATGTGATGCTTTTTCAAGGAAGATGTGGTTGTGATATTTGGATCTTGCTGAGCGTAAAAGAAAGAGATTGGAGGTGGAAGGAGATTTTCTCCAATGTTTCTCCAGGAATCTAAGGTTTTTCCTTTCATCGTAGAGAGCTTTATTGAACCAAGGTGCTGAGGGGGTGGGTCTTTTCCTTTTGCTTTGGAGTGGGGCGACATTGTCGATTTCGACTGCTAGTACTGAGAGGCACTGAGAAGTGAGAACGTTGACATCCACACTAGGGTCTAGTCTAGGAAGTGCCCGCATAGCAGAATCACAAAAAGTGTCAAGATCAATATTCTTAGTGTTGCAGAACCAGGTAGTAGCTCTTTTAGGTTGGCCGAGAGTTATAACGTGCGCTAGGTGAAAACGGAAGGGAATGAGGAAGTGGTCAGACCAGTCTACATGGATGGGGGGAGCAGAAGTCAGCAGGTCTGCTTTGGATATGACAAGGTCCAGAATTGAGCCCTTGGAATGTGTGGTTTCCGAACAATGTTGGAAGAGATCATTGACTGAGAGAAAGGCGGCGAGCTTGTTGGTAGCCGAGTCTTCCAAGGAGCCCCAGTGGAGATTAAAGTCACCCAGGAAGATCTGTCTGTCACTTTGAGAAAATTGGTCACTGATGAAGTCGGTCAGTTCCTCCACAAAGGAAGAGCAGTTACCGGGCGGGTGGTAGATCGCATGGAATCTAAACGGTGAGCCGTGGTATATTTGAAGTTCTAGGGATAGGCATTCGAATGTACGGAAAAGGGTGGTAGGGAAGGCTTTCATTTGAAGGGAGTTCCTGACGATGATAGCGACACCGCCCCCAATTTTGTCTGCCCTGTCATTTCTGAGGATAGAGTAGTCAGTGGGTATCAGAAGGTCAAACAAAGTATGAGAGGAGTCATTAAACCAAGTCTCAGTGAGGAAGAACATGTCGAGATTCTGGTGGATGATAGTATCAGAGATTTCCACTTTGTGTTTGATTGCAGATCTGCAGTTGTGGAGCAAGCAGTGCAGCTCTGACGCAGATGTTTTGGTGATGGGGGTGTTAGTGTTGTTCAGGGAGATAGGGATAAGATTCTTGAATGAGGGAGCCCGGTAAGAGTTAGGCTGGTAAAGTCTGACAGAGGAGATGGTCTGAATAGGAAACTGCGTAGAATTATTAGGAGAGGAAGGTGGAGGGGAGTGACGTTGGTGGTCTTGTAGCTGGCCAGTAAGTTGGTGATGTCTGCAGAGGACAGACTGTGGTTGGCTTTATTGGGGCGCGGGAGCAAGGAACTTCTCGGGAGGTTGTTAGGGACGGGGGACATCTTGGCGCTTAAACGTGAGATGGACGCTACAAGCTGGGAAATGGAATAGATGAGAGAATCAAGTTTATTTTCCAGAGAGAGGAGAGCTGAGCACGGAGTGTTGGGTGGCTCGATGGAAAAAGGAGGGAGTGCAGAGGGTGAGGGAGGACGGGGAGGGGTGGGGGAACGGGTTGAGGGAGGCGGTGCAGAGGGTGAGGGAGGGAGGGGAGGGGAGGGGGAATGTGTGGGAAGTTGGGGAGTAAGGGAAGAAGGTGAGGAAAGATGATGGACAATAGGAGTGGCTGGTGAAACAGTGGTGGGAAGAGAAATATTTTTACTGTTGTTGAACAGAGGGGAAGAGAAGAGATCAAAAGTATGAGGAGGAAGTTGAGGAGTAGGAGGGGGGACACATGGAGGCCGGAGGAAAGGGGAGAAGAGGGGAGACGAGGCTGAACCGGGACGGGAGGGCGGGGTGGACATGGTCGGGAGGCCGGGGTGGACATGGTCAGTGACATCACTGATGACTTCACTGATGACATTTCAAATGACATCACAAAAATGCATTTCCTGTGGAAATGCCAACCTAACTTTAACTATCCATTGGCGACAGGAAGGGATGTATTTATCTCCCTCCTGCCGCTCAACTCCTTCCCTCAGCGGCTTCAGCAGCACAAACACAGCCCAAAGGTACTGGAGCGCTTTATATGAACATCAGATTACATTACACAAAGTCAAATTCATTTGATTTTAAGCATGCTAGATTAAGTGATTTGCCTAGAATCGAAGGACTTTGAACCAGCATCAGGACTCAAACCTTGATTCCCAGATCCAAAGTCGACTGGTCTGGCTGTTACGCCACATTCATATTTCTCAAATGATGTGCGAAAGTTAAACACAAGTGGGATGACTGTGTACGATCATGTATAGTGAGCAGATCCTCTGTTGAACTCACTATGTGAAGTTAAAACACAGCAGCGACAAATATTGGAAGGTTTACCCACAGTCTTGCTTGGAAATACTAGCAACGGTTTATTTTAAAATTGGACAGAGGGATATATTTCAGCAACTTTGCACCAGTGGTGCAGGAACAATTTTCAGGGTGGAGTTGCTGACATCAATGTTACATCACTGAAGTCATAGAAATTGTGAAAAATTCTCACTTAACCTAAAAAACAAGTGTAGCAAATGGGTTCTTCAAGAGAGTGGTAAGGGTGTAGTATGTACCTGGTGGTGCATTTTGGAGCACACTGTCACAAATATATTAGTAAAGCATCATGTGGTAGTGCACTGTTGTGGGAAATTAGGTTGTTTGTTGAGTGGGGAACAACCCTACTCAAGCAACAGCCACAATCCTTGTCAGGGTGAACCACAAAAATACACTAAATTAACCTGTGCTTAGCCCTCTTGCAGTTTGGCATAAAAGCAGTCAGGCATAACTTAGAGCCAATGTGTGAAGTATTTATGCAGCACAAAAACCGTAATAAACTGAAAACACAAGAAATATCCTACACTAATTTAGAAATATAGAGTAAATTTCAACAAATAATGCGACATCAAAATGACAAAAATCCGATCAGTAGAACCAGAGTTATGAATATTTACAAGTGTAAATAGTGCCTAAAACATCAAAGTGCCAACTGTGGACATTTAGTCGCACGAGACTGGGGCAAAGTTAAAAGTTACAGCAGACCACAATAGAGCCGTTTGGGAAGTCGAAAATCTCCAACAGGACAAAGCTGCAGGCTGCGGCAGGTGAGGGCTCCATGAGGCCTCCACCTCTTTTGCCAGGAGCCACTGCTGCTGGACAAGAACATAGCAGGAGTTGCTACGAAGTCAGGCTGACTGGCAATGCACCTTGGGTGGATTGGTGAGCAGGCAGGTCCCAGTCTCCTCTTGGTTCTTAGAGTACTTTGTGGCAGAACAATTTTTAAGTCACAGGTTTTTGATTTGGGCTATCTGGCACCTTTAGCGCCACTTCCAAGGGTTCAGGACTGGAGGGGCACCACTTGGAGGGCCAGGACTCACTCAAGCTGGGTCCAATTGCGGATTCAAGAAGGTTGGAGCCTTTTCTTTCCCTAAGGCTCTGATCAGGGAACCAGCCAACTAGCCCTTTGATTTACTCTGAAAGTCCTAGGTTCAAGTAGAAAAACAGGTCTCAAGCTCAAGGCAGTCTTCTGAGGGTATAAAGCAGGCTTCAGGCAGCAGGGCAGTCTTTCTTGGTGCAGCAAGGCAGTCTTCTGAAGTACACAGCATGCCACAGCAGCAGGCAGTTCTCTGAGAGACATTCTGCAGGTCCACAAGTGAACTGAAGAATGGGTCTGAGGGTCTTATTTTTATACCTGGTATGCACTTTAAAGTGGTAGAAACGTCTGGAGAATTCCCCCTCAGAAGTGCCAGGAATTGCTTGTCTCCCTGCCCTCGTCCCAGGCTATCTACAGGCAGAATAGGCTAATGTGAAGTTCTTTGTATGAGAGCTGAGGCACAGTCTTTTGAAGTGCAAGTGGGGCTGTGCACAGCTCCGACCCTCTCATTGTGCCTGTGAGGTGCACCTTGTCCCTCTATTGTGTGACTGTCTGGGAGGAATACACAAAGGTCAACTGCCAACTATACCCAGTCATGTGACTCAGGAAACAGGCTGCAAGCACCAAATGAGTAGGACAAGAAAATGCCAACTTTGTTAAAGTGTCTTTCCTTTCACACTCATTGTACTCAGCAAGATTGTCACATAGTTGAATATAAAGCCTCCATCCCACTCCGCCTCTGACTGCGACATTGTACATATCTTATGGGACTGTACATCTCTCTCCCATTATTGGAAGTCTGGGACCTGCTCCAGACTGAACTAGAAGTGTCAACGGCACTGACGTGTTGACTGGCTTTACTTCATGGCACTGCATTTGGCTTTACTTCATGGCACTTCGACCTTGCCATCCCTGCCGCATTATGCCGCCCATTGGTTATCCACAGCTTTGGCGGTGGCGAAAGTAGAAATACTACGCCACTGGAAGACTACAACGTTACCTTCTTTTCGAACATGGCTTTCTGATATGCATACCATGACCTCACATTAAAGATAATATACAAACTTAACGACCGACTGACACTTGACAAGAAGTGTGGTCCATTCTGTCGCTCCTGACCATCCCGGAGTGCCTCAGGTTGCCACTAGACTGCATTCTTTGGACTATGAGCCTCAATCTGGACGTGGTCGAGATTGAGGTTGTCTGCTGCAGTGAATTTTAGAGATATCACAAAACACTTTTTGCCAGATTACCAACAACTATGGAGCAATATATATACCCTTGAGACTGTTCTGAGGGAAAGAACCAGATTACCCAAACTCCACGCCGTACGCTTACCTTCAGAGCGGAACAACCAATCAGGGGGGACCCTTATTCTGTTATAATTGGTGATTGCCTATGTGATTTAATAATCTACTTTGTCCATTATTGACCGATCCTACAGTTATTAATCCTGCACGGGAATTGGGGGATCATATGTATACTTGTGGATTTGATTGGTCATTTTTGTTTCTCCACTAGATGATCTGAGCAGTTCCTTTCTTTTCTTTTCTTAGTATTGTTCAGAAACTATGTATGTACCTGTTTCTGCGGTACCACAAAGTCTATATTCTGCATTGTACAACAAAGAAATAAAGAATTGCAATATATAAAAAAAATCCTTTCAACTTGCAGTCAGAGAAAGAAACATAAACACCCATCCCCATTGTAGGAGAGTAGGATCTGCTTCACATGGGTACCCCCACTTTTTGCTGATGCTTCACTGTTTTTCGACTTTAGTCTGGCTGGGGCCCTGCTAATCAGAACCCCAGCCTAGCTGCTTCCTCTCTACAATGGTTTCCATGTGCCTTATGCACATCTCTGATTGGAATCTGGAGTGCCCTTATAAGTCCCTAGTATATGGTATACTATGTACCCAGGGCATAGGTACCTCAGAGGCCTACCAGGGGCTGCAGCATGTATTGTGCCACCCCTGGAAGGCCATCCAAAATGACACCACAGGTCTGCTACTGCTGCCTGGGTAAGGTGGTGCATGCACCCCTTACAGTGGTATAGGCTACCTATATCACTACCATTACACACACATATAAACCTATAAGTCACTCCTATGGCAGGCCTTACCAATCCTGAAGGCAGAGTGCTTGGTTTTTATGTGAGAGGGTGCCCCTGCATGAGCAGAGCCCCTCTACAGCGTTCGGAGTCCCTCCTCTGATGCTGTTTGTGGTACAGCCTGACCATATACTCTTAAGTGCATTATATCCTCGCGGTACAATGCTAACTTTGGAGTGGCTGCACCAAAACATGTCGTGTTTGGTGTCAAACATCTTGGAATACTACCCCCCCGCCAGTCCTGGAGGCGGGGGTAGCATTCCACCCTTCTAGAGGGAGAGACATGTACACACCGGGCTACCCGATAACTTCTTTCCAGAGCCCTGGCATCACAAAATGGATGCCGCTGCCACAGACACGGGTCTGGCCTCCTGCTGCTGACTGAAACTCCGGCAGGGGAGGCCTGGACAATAGGTTTCCTGTCGAAGGGAGGTGTAACCACCTCCCCAGACAGGATAGTGTGTATTGGGGCTGGGCGGGAGCACTCTCTGGTGCTTTGAAGTCCTGCACTGGGGGCACATTTGGTGTCCCTGTGCATACAATCAATCAATCACAGAATTTGTAAAGCGCACTACTTACCCGCAAGGGTCTCAAGGCGCTGGGGGAGAAAAAAGGGGGGTGCTGCTACTGGTCGAACAACCAGGTCTTGAGTAGCCTCCTGAAGGTCAGCAGGTCTTGGGTCTGTCGTAGGCTTAGTGGAAGGGTGTTCCAGGTCTTGGCGGCGAGGTGGGAGAAGGATCTGCCGCCGGTGGTGGTTCTTCGAATGCGAGGGACGGTGGCGAGGGAGAGGTCGGCGGAGCGGAGTTGGCGGTTGGGGACGTAGAAGAGGAGTCGTCTGTTGAGGTAGGCTGGGCCAGTCTTGTGGAGTGCCTTGTGTGCGTGGATGAGGAGTTTGAAGGAGATTCTCCTGTCGACGGGGAGCCAGTGCAGGTTCCTCAGGTGGGGAGTGATGTGGCTGTGGCGTGGTACATCGAGGATCAGGCGTGCGGAGGCGTTTTGTATGCGTTGCAGTCGCTTGATGAGCTTGGCCGGGGCTCCCGCGTAGAGGGCGTTCCCATAGTCGAGTCTGCTGCTGACGAGGGCCTGGGTGACTGTTCTTCTCGTGTCTGTCGGGATCCACCTGTAGATCTTGCGAAGCATGCGGAGGGTGTTGAAGCAGGAGGATGAGACTGCGTTGACTTGCTTGGCCATGGAGAGCGTTGAGTCGAGGATGACTCCCAGGTTGCGTGCGTGGTCGGTGGGTGTCGGGGCTGCTCCCAGCGTCGTTGGCCACCAGGAGTCGTCCCAGGCTGAGGGGTTGGAGCCGAGGATGAGGACCTCTGTCTTCTCCGTGTTCAGTTTTAGTCGGCTGATCTTCATCCAATCGGCGACGGCCTTCATCCCTTCATGGAGGTTGGATTTGGCGGCGAGGGGTCCTTGGTGAGGGAGAGGATCAGTTGAGTGTCGTCGGCGTAGGAGATTATGTTGAGGTCGTGCTGTCTGGCGATGCGTGCGAGCGGGGCCATGTAGATGTTGAACAGTGTTGGGCTGAGGGACGATCCCTGGGGTACGCCGCAGATGATCTCGGAGGCTTCGGATCGGAATGGTGGGAGGCGGACTCTCTGGGTTCTGCCGGCGAGGAAGGAGGTGGCCCATTCCAGGGCCTTGTCTCGGATCCCTGCGTCGTGGAGGCGTGCGCGTAGCGTGCGGTGGCAGACAGTGTCGAAGGCGGCGGAGAGGTCCAGCAGGATACCCCAGTTCAAACCGGCTCAGGGGCTTCCAGCCCCTGCTCTGTGCGAAACTGCACAAAGGGAAAGGGGTGTAACCACCCCTCTGCCCTGACCCTCCCATAGGTGGGTCCCCAGAGTATGTCCAACCCCTAACTTGGTATAAGTATGGGACCCCAGTCCTTAGGACTTTAGATTTACCTGGACGAAACTCTGATACAGAATCCTGGACCTTCGACGCTCTACTTCAAGATTAGAGGACTGAAGAATCTCCCTTGGGGTCAAGGAGTGACTCCCCTGCTTGGCAGGCACCTAAGAAGCAATTGTCCGGTCTGCATCGCTGAAGCTCCCGCCGGACGCTGAAGTCTTTGCAACACCAGAGGTGGAATTCCAGACTTCCCCGAGGTTTCCCTGAGTCTCCAGCAAAGCTGAGGCCTGTAGCTGTCGTGGGTAACGTAGAACCGTGACCCTTGGACACCGAGCACATTTGCAAGTGCATCCTCTTCCTGGTCTCCCACGAAGTTGTGCTTTGGGCTCCTAGTAGCCCCCGCCTCCAGCACCGACTGCACCGAAGATCACTGACCTCCACTCTTCGAGTGTCCTGTGAGCCAGCTCTAAGTGCATCCACTCGAGGCTCCTTTGCGGTCGCTAGTCCGTTGGCTAGTGGGCCCTCCCGAAGGCAACTCTTCTTCTGCTTGGGCTTCCCTGATGCTCCAGACGTGCCCTGACTTACTCTTGCTGGGTGAGTCCCTCAGACCTTGCTAGTCTGCACCACCATCCTTCTTCTATTTCCACGAGACTTGCCGTTGCCAAGGCTTGTTGGGTCCAATCCGGTCGCCGACACCCCTGCAATCGACAGACGTCGTGGCACAGCTCGAATCCAGCTCCTGGTCATCGTCGACGCCTCCTGGACCTCGTGGCTGAAGAGTCAAGACGAACGTCAACCTACCTGAAGCACCCGACATCGGTGGGCATCCGCTCATCGCCTTCCTAGTCACTGGCTAGTGACCCAGACTCGGTCCCCTCTGGTTTCAGGTTCTTCAGATCTTCGATCCACCCTTGGATCCCCCCGAACACTTTCGACTTCGTCGACAGCAGCACTTTTCAGCAGATCGCCATTGAAAACGATGACGAAACCCGACCCCGAAAGACACCTATGCACCCGGCTTCCCTGGGTGAGGTAACTCGAGTACTCTGGTGCTCCCGTGGGTATTGACTCTAGAACAACCTAGTTCTAAAGGGGTTTGCTCCAAGTCCTCCCCTAAGTGTCCTTTTTCTTTAAACCTCCAACCGCGACATTCCCCATAGAAGTCAACGGCGGCTCGCGGCTGTGTTCTCACACTGCACGCGTCCCCCATGGGTCTCTGTGTCACTACCTTGGGTGGTTCCTTGAGGGCCAAGCACTTCTACAGGCTCTAGGCCTTGTGTCTAGCTCAGTCGTGGTTCTTATACCACTTTATTGGTATATGGTTTGGTACGCCCCTAGGGCTCAAACGTGTATTTGTGCTATTACTGTTGATAACTAACTTATGTACTTTGAACTCTAGCCTCATAAAGAGACTAGAGGGGTGTGTTTAGCAATAAATACATATATTTTGAATATATACCTGGTGTGGTCCTCTTTCATTTGGTCACTCAAGAGATTATCGACTGGTAAAACAAGCTGCTTTACATTCCTTCAAGACTTAGCCTGAAGGCTGCTCTCCATAGCTACCACTAGGATAGCTTTCAATAAAGGTTGTCTTTAACCTATCTCCAATAAGGGGTTGTTTGGACTGGTGCAAGGTGCCCACTATAATTAGTGGACAGCATATACCAGGCCAACTTCTCACATTGGTGGCAGCGGTGGGATTCCAGCTTGCTATTGTTTTACCAGATAATCTCAATTGAATTGATCAACTGAAAACCACTAAGGGTACCTTAGGTACATATAAATCAAGCTTAGGATACAGTAAGTTCTACTGAACTTAGAGTTGTGTGTTAAGGGATAGCACACCCTTTCTACAACTCAAGAGGGTTTAGTAGGCCACACTAGAGTAGGTAGTGCATACACCACACCTCACTAGTAATGTCTTCAAAGCCAGGACCCAGTGAGTCCTTGCCAGAAGCCAGTGGGCTTCTTCCCTCCAAGTATGATAATCTCCCATTCTTGGAATTGAGAGCATTGTGCAATACTAGGAAGCTGAAGACAGGCAAAAGTGCCAGCACCCAACACCTCAGGGAGGTGCTACTGTCAGATGATCTCAGCAGACCCCTAGGGTCTGAAGGGGTAGGCAGAGAGGGTGGGGCAGAAGATGAGGAAGGGGCCAGGGGTGACATCACCCAGGACCCAACCTCTGAGACTGGCCAGGAAGGTGACAATGACCTTGACCTGGAAAATCCAGCTCCTCCTGAGGATGAGGAGGAGGATCAGAATGACCTCCCCTTTGTCCCCCCAGGAAGAGTTGTGAGTGTGCCCAGAAGGCCTAGATCTCCTTCTCAGGAGTCTAACCACTCTGACACCTCAATAGGGACCTCTGTTTCCTCTCATAGGAGGGAATCCTCAAGTGAGAGGAAAGAGAGACTGCTCAGATATGGAGAAGCTCAGTTGAGACTCAGAAGAGAGCAGTTGGCTATAGACAGGGAGTCCCTAGAGCTTGAAAAGCAAAGAAAAAGATGGGACTAGAGTCCCATGGTGGCAGCAATTTCCCCAGAGATAGGGAAAGGTCTTATGACCATAGAAACCTGAGCAAGATTGTCCCTCCCTACCAGAGTGGGGATGACATCCACAAGTGGATAAATGCACTGGAGAGGGCCTGTAAAGTACAGAGGGTCCCTCAGGAGCAGTGGGAAGCAATCTTGTGGCTCTCCTTTGCAGACAAAGGTAGAGACAAGCTCCTCACTGTTAGAGAAGAGCATGCTGACAATTACAAAGTCTTGAAGAGTGCTCTGATTGATGGGTTTGGCCTAACAACTGAACAATACAGGTTAAAGTTCAGAGATACCCAAAAGCACAGACTCAAGACTGGGTGGACTATGTGGATTGTTCTGCTAAGGCTCTGGAAGGTTGGTTATTGGGCAGTAAGGTATGTGACTTCACAGGATTGTACAATCTTATCATGAGGGAGCAGATTCTTAATAACTGTCAAAATCAGCTGTTGCATCAGTACCTGGTTGACTCTGATCTGACCTCTCCCCAAGAATTGGGAAAGAAGGCAGACAAATGGGTCAGAACCAGGGTGAGGCAGAAGGTACAGAACCAAGGTGGTGACCCAAAGAAGCAAGATTCTAAGAACTCTGATAAGGGTGGGGAGAAGGGTAAAGACCAAAAGTCTTCACAAGGCCCCCAAAAATCTTCTTCAGGTGGGGATTCACAGTCTAACAAGGGAAAAGGCCAAAAGAAACCATGGTGCAAAGTCTGTAAGCAAAAGACACACTGGACCAGTGATTGCACCAAGTCCAAAGACTCTATTCCAGCCCCCACCAATGCCCCTAAGGCACCTGTTCCCCTTAGTGCAGTTACAATTGGTGGTGGGAGTACACAGGCCAAGGGTTTAGTAGGGTTGACCCTGGGTAAAGAGATGAGCTCTGACCTAGTCAGAGAACTCACTCAGGCTGTCCTAGTCTGTGATGGAGGCATGGATGTGACCTCCTCTGTGAGTCCCAGTAATCTGGGCAAGTACAGACAACAGCCCTTAATCAATGGAAAAGAGGCTTTGGCATTTAGGGACACAGGGGCAAGTGTCACCATGGTGACGCAAGGCCTTGTGGATCCTGGGCAGATTATACTTGGTGAAATGTACCAAGTGACCAATGCTAGCAATGTCAGAACAGACCATACTCTGGCAGTTGTTAACTTCTCCTGGGGAGGGGTAACTGGCCTTAAGAAGGTTGTGGTGTGTGCAAACCTACCAGTGGAATGCTTGCTTGGCAATGATCTTGAAACTTCAGCTTGGGCAGAAGTGGAGCTCAGGACCCATGCAGGAATGCTGGGGATCCCTGCAGATGTGTTTGCTGTGACCAGGTCACAGAGCAAAATGTCTATCACTGAACAGGCCTTGGATTCTGAAATAATGGACCAAGTGCCATCCAAGAGGAGGAGTAGTAGGGTAAAGGCAGTGCCTTCCCCCTTGGCTCAGAAGGAAGATCAGTCTCTTGAGGGGGATGATCTCAGTCCTGAGGAAGGAACTGTCCCAGAGGAGCTTGAACCTGACCAGGTTGAGTTCTTGGGGACAGGGGGCCCTTCCAGGACAGATCTGAGCCAGGAGCAGCAGAGCTGCCCCTCTCTTGAACCCCTCAGACAGCAAGCTGCTGCTGAGGCTGATGGGAATGCTAGTGGTCCCCATAAAGTATATTGGGATGATGGACTCTTGTACTCAGAGTGTAGAGACCCCAAGCCTGGTGCCACCAGGAGGTTGGTTATACCTCTGAAGTTCAGGGACTTCCTATTGAACCTAGCCCATGATATTCCCCTAGCAGGTCACCTGGGCCAGAACAAGACTTGGGACAGACTTGTCCCTCACTTTCACTGGCCCCACATGTCTGAAGACACCAAGGAGTTTTGTCGCTCCTGTGTAACCTGCCAGGCCAGTGGCAAGGCAGGTGGCACTACAAAGGCCCCCCTGATACCACTACCGGTGGTGGGGGTTCCCTTTGAAAGGGTGGGGATTGACATTGTTGGTCCCATGGATCCCCAAACAGCATCTGGGCACAGGTTTATCCTGGTGGTAGTGGATCATGCCACCAGGTACCCAGAGGCTATTCCCCTTAGGACCACTACAGCACCTGTGGTGGCAAGGGCCCTCCTGGGAATTTTCTCAAGAGTGGGCTTCCCTAAGGAGGTTGTATCAGACAGGGATGCAAACTTTATGTCTGGATACTTGAAAGCAATGTGGAAGGAGTGTGGAGTGACTTACAAGTTCACCACACCCTATCACCCACAATGCAATGGTTTAGTTGAGAGATTCAACAAAACCTTGAAGGGCATGATTAAAGGGCTCCCAGAGAAGCTTAGGCGAAGAAGGGACATACTCTTGCCCTGCCTTTTATTTGCATACAGGGAGGTGCCTCAAAAGGGGGTTGGCTATAGCCCTTTAGAACGTTTGTTTGGTCACCCTGTCAGGGGTCCATTGTGCTTGGTAAAGGAAGGATGGGAGTTACCTCTCAAGCCCCCAAAGCATGACATAGTGGACTATGTACTTGGTCTCCGCTCCAGGTTGGCTGAATACATGAAAAAGGCAACCAAAAACCTTGAGGCTAGCCAGGAACTGCAAAAAGCCTGGCATGACCAAAAGGCTGTACTGACTGTTTACCAGCCAGGACAGAAGGTGTGGGTGTTGGAGCCAGTGGCCCCAGCAGCTCTCCAAGACAAATGGAGTGGACCCCATACCATTGTTGAACAGAAGGGTGAGGTTACCTATTTAGTAGACCTAGGAACACCCAGGAGTCCCCACAGGGTTCTCCATGTCAACAGACTGAAACCATATGTGGACAGGGCAGACATGGCAGACTATAGCCCTTTTGAACGTTTGTTTGGTCACCCTGTCAGGGGTCCATTGTGCTTGGTAAAGGAAGGATGGGAGTTACCTCTCAAGCCCCCAAAGCATGACATAGTGGACTATGTACTTGGTCTCCGCTCCAGGTTGGCTGAATACATGAAAAAGGCAACCAAAAACCTTGAGGCTAGCCAGGAACTGCAAAAAGCCTGGCATGACCTAAAGGCTGTACTGACTGTTTACCAGCCAGGACAGAAGGTGTGGGTGTTGGAGCCAGTGGCCCCAGCAGCTCTCCAAGACAAATGGAGTGGACCCCATACCATTGTTGAACAGAAGGGTGAGGTTACCTATTTAGTAGACCTAGGAACACCCAGGAGTCCCCACAGGGTTCTCCATGTCAACAGACTGAAACCATATGTGGACAGGGCAGACATGGGCTTGCTCATGGCTACTGATGAGGACAGGAGGAAGAGAGTGACCCACTCCCTGACCTGCTCTCACAGAACCCTGATGATGGGTCAGTGGATGGTGTAGCCTTGGCAGGCAGCCTCACTGCTCAGCAGCAAACTGATTGTAGACAAGTGCTCAATCAGTACAGACATATGTTCTCTCTGACTCCAAGTCAGACCACCTGGTGCACTCATGAAGTGGACACTGGGGACAGTCTGCCTATTAGAAATAAGATTTATAGGCAACCTGACCATGTCAGGGACTGTATCAGGACAGAAGTCCAGATAATGTTGGATTTGGGAGTTATTGAACCCTCAGATAGCCCTTGGGCTAGTCCAGTGGTCCTTGTGCCAAAACCTCACACCAGTGGTGGGAAAAGAGAGATGAGGTTTTGTGTGGACTACAGGGGTCTCAATGCAGTCACTAGGACTGATGCCCATCCAATACCTAGGGCAGATGAGCTAATAGACACTTTGGCCTCAGCCAAGTATCTAAGCACATTTGACATGACAGCTGGCTACTGGCAGATCAGACTAGCTGATGATGCAAAGCCAAAGACAGCATTCTCAACCCCTAGTGGGCATTATCAATTTGTGGTAATGCCCTTTGGTCTGAAGAATGCTCCTGCCACTTTTCAGAGGTTGGTGAATACAGTCCTTACAGGTCTGGAAGCCTATAGTGCAGCATATCTAGATAATATTGCTGTCTTTAGCTCCACCTGGGAGGATCACCTGGTCCACCTCAGAAATGTTTTGCAGGCCCTGCAGAAAGCAGGCCTAACTATCAAGGCCACAAAGTGCCAGATAGGGCAGAGTCAGGTTGTGTACCTGGGCCACCTTGTGGGTGGAGGCCAGGTTCAACCATTACAGAGCAAGATCCAGACCATCATGGACTGGACTGCTCCAACTACCCAGACTCAGGTGAGAGCCTTTTTAGGCCTGACTGGGTACTATAGGAGATTTGTCAAGGGGTATGGATCAATAGTGACACCCCTGAATGACTTAACTTCCAAGAAAATGCCCAAAAGGTTCAGTGGACAGTTAGCTGTCAAAAGGCATTTGATGACCTGAAGCAGGCCATGTGCACTGCTCCCATTCTACAGAGTCCTGATTACTCCAAGAAGTTCATTGTCCAAACAGATGCATCTGAATTGGGGGTAGGGGCTGTACTGTCACAATTGAATGATGAAGGTCAGGATCAGCCAGTAGCTTTTATTAGCAGAAGGCTGACCCCTAGAGAGAAACGTTGGTCAGCCATAGAGAGGGAGGCCTTTGCTGTGGTTTGGGCTCTGAAGAAGTTGAGGCCATACTTGTTTGGTACTCACTTCCTTGTTCAAACAGACCACAAGCCCCTCCTATGGCTAAAACAAATGAAGGGTGAAAACCCCAAACTGCTTAGGTGGTCCATTTCCCTGTAGGGGATGGACTTTACAGTGGAACATAGACCTGGGAGTAACCATGCCAATGCAGATGGACTCTCTAGGTACTTCCACTTAGAACATGAAGACTCAGCTGGTCAAGGTTAGTTTAATGTCCCTACGTTTGGGGGGATTGTGTAGGAGAGTAGGATCTGCTTCACATGGGTACCCCCACTTTTTGCTGATGCTTCACTGTTTTTCGACTTTAGTCTGGCTGGGGCCCTGCTAATCAGAACCCCAGCCTAGCTGCTTCCTCTCTAAAATGGTTTCCATGTGCCTCAGGCACATCTCTGATTGGAATCTGGAGTGCCCTTATAAGTCCCTAGTATATGGTATACTATGTACCCAGGGCATAGGTACCTCAGAGGCCTACCAGGGGCTGCAGCATGTATTGTGCCACCCCTGGAAGGCCATCCAAAATGACACCACAGGTCTGCTACTGCAGCCTGGGTAAGGTGGTGCATGCACCCCTTACAGTGGTATAGGCTACCTATATCACTACCATTACACACACATATAAACCTATAAATCACTCCTATGGCAGGCCTTACCAATCCTGAAGGCAGAGTGCTTGGTTTTTATGTGAGAGGGTGCCCCTGCATGAGCAGGGCCCCTCTACAGCGTTCGGAGTCCCTCCTCTGATGCTGTTTGTGGTACAGCCTGACCATATACTCTTAAGTGCATTATATCCTCGCAGTACAATGCTAACTTTGGACTGGCTGCACCAAAACATGTCGTGTTTGGTGTCAAACATCTTGGAATACTACCCCCCCGCCAGTCCTGGCGGCAGGGGTAGCATTCCACCCTTCTAGAGGGAGAGACATGTACACACCGGGCTACCCGGTAACTTCTTTCCAGAGCCCTGGCATCACAAAATGGATGCCGCTGCCACAGACACAGGTCTGGCCTCCTGCTGCTGACTGAAACTGGACAATAGGTTTCCTGTCGAAGGGAGGTGTAACCACCTCCCCAGACAGGATAGTGTGTATTGGGGCTGGGCGGGAGCACTCTCTGGTGCTTTGAAGTCCTGCACTGGGGGCACATTTGGTGTCCCTGTGCATACCCCAGTTCAAACTGGCTCAGGGGCTTCCAGCCCCTGCTCTGGCACGAAACTGGACAAAGGGAAAGGGGTGTAACCACCCCTCTGCCCTGACCCTCCCATAGGTGGGTCCCCAGAGTATGTCCAACCCTAACTTGGTATAAGTATGGGACCCCAGTCCTTAGGACTTTAGATTTACCTGGACGAAACTCTGATACAGAATCCTGGACCTTCGACGCTCTACTTCAAGATTAGAGGACTGAAGAATGTCCCTTGGGGTCAAGGAGTGACTCCCCTGCTTGGCAGGCACCTAAGAAGCAATTGTCCGGTCTGCATCGCTGAAGCTCCCGCCGGACGCTGAAGCCTTTGCAACACCAGAGGTAGATTTCCAGACATCCCCGAGGCTGCCCTGAGTCCCCAGCAAAGCTGAGGCCCGTAGCTGTCGTGGGTAATGTGGAACCGTGACCCCTGGACACCAAGCACATTTGCAAGTGCATCCTCTTCCTGGTCTTCCACAAAGTTGTGCTTTGGGCTTTGAGTAGCCCCCGCCTCCAGCACCAAATGCACCGAAGAACACTGACCTGCACTCCACGAGTGTCCTGTGAGCCAGCTCTAAGTGCGTCCACTCGAGGCTCCTTTGCGGTCGCTAGTCCGTTGGCTAGTGGGCCCGCCCGAAGGCAACTCTTCTTCTGCTTGGGCTTCTCTGGTTGCTCCAGACGTGCCCTGACTTACCCTCACTGGGTGAGTCCCTCAGACCTTGCTGGTCTGCACCACAGTCCTTCTTCTATTTCCACAAGACTTGCCGTTGCCAAGGCTTGTTGGGTCCAATCCGGTCGCCGACACCTCTGCAATCGACAAACGTTGTGGGACAGCTCGAATCCAGCTCCTGGTCATCGTCAACGCCTCCTGGACTTTGTGGCTGAAGAGTCAAGACGACCATCAACCTACCTGAAGCACCCGACATCGGTGGGCATCCGCTCATCGCCTTCCTAGTCACTGGCTAGTGACCCAGACTCTGTCCCCTCTGCTTTCAGGTTCTTCAGATCTTCGATCCACCCTTGGATCCCCCCGAACACTTTCGACTTGGTCGCCAGCAGCACTTTGCAGCAGATCGCCATTGAAAACGACGACGAAACCCGACCCCGAAAGACACCTATGCACCCGGCTTCCCTGGGTGAGGTAACTCGAGTACTCCTGTGCTCCCGTGGGTATTGACTCTAGAACAACCTAGTTCTAAAGGGGTTTGCTCCAAGTCCTCCCCTAAGTGTCCTTTTTCTTTAAAACTCCAACCGCGACATTCCCCATTGAAGTCAACGGCGGCTCGCGGCTGTGTTCTCACACTGCACGCGTCCCCCATGGGTCCCCTGTGTCACTACCTTGGGTGGTTCCTTGAGGGCCAAGCACTTCTACAGGCTCTAGGCCTTGTGTCTAGCTCAGTCGTGGTTCTTATACCACTTTATTGGTATATGGTTTGGTACACCCCTAGGGCTCAAATGTGTATTTGTGCTATTACTGTTGATAACTAACTTATAACTTGTGCACTTCGAACTCTAGCCTCATAAAGAGACTAGAGGGGTGTGTTTAGCAATAAATACATATATTTTGAATATATACCTGGTGTGGTCCTCTTTCATTTGGTCACTCAAGAGATTATAGACTGGTAAAACAAGCTGCTTTACATTCCTTCAAGACTTAGCCTGAAGGCTGCTCTCCATAGCTACCACTAGGATAGCTTTCAATAAAGGTTGTCTTTAACCTATCTCCAATAAGGGGTTGTTTGGACTGGTGCAAGGTGCCCACTATAATTAGTGGACAGCATATACCAGGCCAACTTCTCACACCCATGTTAAAAGAATTAGTAGCAATTTGTCAGAAAACATAGCCTCACAGTTGACCTAAGTCTGTGAAGCGCAGCAGATATTAATAGATAAATGCAAATTGTAAACGCATCCTTATTTATTATTTGTTCACCTTCTAAAGACCAGGAATTTCACGACCCACCAAAAATCGGATCTCATAAACCTGGCGGTCTGTCGGACTTAAAATTAGGAGTGTGCACTGAGAGTTTCGTAGACAGAGTAATCCGTCGTCATTGACCTTCGTATTTAGTAGCATATGCATTAGAGAGGAGCTATTGCTGGACCCATAAATCATGCAGATGTGAGTGCATTTGACACGAGTAAGGTTATTTTTGTTGCCATGTTTGGAGTCAAAGATTTGGAGTGATGGTAGGAGTGACTGATGGTAGGAACTGAGAAGATGGATGGATGATGGCACATTTTTCTGTTTGTTGGATGAGATCAACAGTGAAGTGTTACTTATACAGTGCTGCAAATGTGTTGTGGGTTAAAGGCGAAGAATTGAAGGACTCGCACACCCTGCTCAAACTGCGGACAATCTGCAATAACACAAACAAGGACTCCGCCTGCCGTTTCCATGGTGAACGTCAAATCTGCAAACTTCTGAACTGTTTACAGGTAGAGACATCTCTCTTTCCTGCCTACAGAACCACTTCTCTGATCATACATAGGTATAAATAATAGGGCTAAGTGCTCACCATTATCCATGATTTGCAGAGAATTTCTCTCAAGGACAGTATCTGTTTTTGTTTCCTACCTCTTCTTTCCAGTCCTTTATCTCTCTTCCACACATTGGAAATGCCATTAGAATGAATGTAACAAAGAAAAACTAGTATTTCTCATTTTACTGACCTTGAATTTCCCTCTCGCGCTCTACATCATACCAGAATGAGTGTATCCAACCTAAATTAACATTCCTTCCTTTTCGACTTTAGCAAACTTTACAAGTTTACCTTCACACGCCGTGATCTGAATAATGCGCTTCTTCCTTGGAAAGGCAGGACACATTACGGTGGGACTGCAAATGCTCGCCCAAGAACAGTCTTGAAAGATTGCAGGCTGCACATAGTGCCATTAAGTTATCATTTCTGCAAGATCTCGTTTTTTTGTTCATTGGCTTCTTTGAAAAAGGAATAATGAGCATGGTATCCTGACTTCCAGTGCTTAATGTGTGTCTGGCAGCCTTGTGCTCACGTGCACTTGTGCAAAGACAATTGTGCACAAATCTAGATCTCATATATTGAAGACAATATCACAGTGACCTGTGGGTGCGCCCACTCTGAAATACATTTCAAAGGTGGACACATTCACTTTGCAGAAAACGTGTGGCAGCTGCTGAGTTACCTTTGCTCCACCTTGTTGCATGGCTGCATCATTTCTGCTTCGGCGAAACCCTACACTGGCACTCGTTTTAGGGAACAGGGACTTATTTTCATCATTAGACTATGATCCAAGGAAAAAGGGATAAAGGAAGAAAGAAAGTGAAAGAAAAGAAACGTAAGATGAAGAGAGCTGGTTCCACAAAATATTTTTGGCTGGTGCTATTTCATGTCGTTGGGGGTATGTGAGGGCAGTGCGTGCTCCAAAGACCTTTACCACCGAATTATGAAAACTGTAGCTGGTAATGTATGATAAGAGAGTGTGAGTATATTTGTAGTGTCGTATTTTGTTGTGGTGGTCATGTGTCAACAAATGCTGCTCCATTTGCAGCCTAAAGCAGAACATACTTTGAAGGTACCTTTGACAAGCAATAATTTACCACTGTCCAGGGTGGTAACATAGAACTGCTCCAGCTATTCAACTACTTAAGACACCCATTGTGAGAAGTTGGCCTGGTATATGCTGTCCACTAATTATAGTGGGCACCTTGCACCAGTCCAAACAACCCCTTATTGGAGATAGGTTAAATACAACCTTTATTGAAAGCTATCCTAGTGGTAGCTATGGAGAGCAGCCTTCAGGCTAAGTCTTGAAGGAATGTAAAGCAGCTTGTTTTACCAGTCTATAATCTCTTGAGTGACCAAATGAAAGAGGACCACACCAGGTATATATTCAAAATATATGTATTTATTGCTAAACACACCCTCTAGTCTCTTTATGAGGCTAGAGTTCGAAGTACATAAGTTATAAGTTAGTTATCAACAGTAATAGCACAAATACACGTTTGAGCCCTAGGGGCGTACCAAACCATATACCAATAAAGTGGTATAAGAACCACGACTGAGCTAGACACAAGGCCTAGAGCCTGTAGAAGTGCTTGGCCCTCAAGGAACCACCCAAGGTAGTGACACAGGGGACCCACGGGGGGTGCGTGCAGTGTGAGAACACAGCCGCGAGCCGCCGTTGACTTCTATGGGGAATATCGCGGTTGGAGTTTCAAAGAAAAGGGACACTTAGAGGAGGACTTGGAGCAAACCCCTTTAGAACTAGGTTGTTCTAGAGTCTATACCCACGGGAGCACCGGAGTACTCGAGTTACCTCACCCAGGGAAGCCGGGTGCATAGGTGTCTTTCGGGGTCGGGTTTCGTCGTCGTTTTCAATGGCGATCTGCTGCAAAGTGCTGCTGGCGGCCAAGTCGAAAGTGTTCGGGTGGATCCAAAGGTGGATCGAAGATCTGAAGAACCTGAAAGCAGAGGGGACAGAGTCTGGGTCACTAGCCAGTGACCAGGAAGGCGATGAGCGGATGCCCACCGATGTCGGGTGCTTCAGGTAGGTTGACGGTCGTCTTGACTCTTCAGCCACGAGGTCCAGGAGGCGTCGATGATGACCAGGAGCTGGTTTCGAGCTGTCCCACAACGTCTGTCGATTGCAGGGGTGTCGGCGACCGGATTGGACCCAAAAAGCCTTGGCAACGGCAAGTCTCGTGGAAATAGAAGAAGGACGGTGGTGCAAACCAGCAAGGTCTGTGGGACTCACCCAGCAAGGGTAAGTCAGGGCACGCCTGGAGCAACCAGGGAAGCCCAAGCAGAAGAAGAGTTGCCTTCGGGAGGGCCCACTAGCCAACGGACTAGTGACCGCGAAGGAGCCTCGAGTGGACGCACTTGGAGCTGGCTCACGGGACACTCGTGGAGTGGAGGCCAGTGATCTTCGGTGCAGTTGGTGCTGGAGGCGGGGGCTAATCGGAGCCCAAAGCACAACTTCGTGGAAGACCAGGAAGAGGATGCACTTGCAAAAGTACTCGGTGTCCAGGGGTCACGGTTCCACGTTACCCAAGACAGCTACGGGGACTCAGGGCAGCCTCGGGGAAGTCTGGAAATCTACCTCTGGTGATGCAAAGACTTCGGCGTCCGGCGGGAGCTTCAGCGATGCAGACCGGACAATTGCTTTGTTGGTGCCTGCCAAGCAGGGAGTCACTCCTTGACCCCAAGGAGATTCTTCAGTCCTCTAATCTTAAAGTAGAGCGTCGAAGGTCCAGGATTCAGTGTCAGAGTTTCGTCCAGGGTAATCTAAAGTATGAGACTGGGGTCCCATACTTATACCAAGTTAGGGGGTTGGACATACTCTGGGGACCCACCTATGGGAGGGTCAGGGAAGAGGGGTGGTTACACCCATTCCCTTTGTCCAGTTTCGCGCCAGAGCAGGGGCTGGAAGCCCCTGAACCAGTTTGAACTGGGGTATGCACAGGGACACCAAATGTGCCCCCAGTGCAGGACTTCAAAGCACCAGAGAGTGCTTCTGCCCAGCCCCAATACACATTATCCTGTCTGGGGAGGTGGTTACACCTCCCTGGGACAGGAAACCTGTGTCCAGGCCTCCCCTGCCGGAGTTTCAGTCAGCAGCAGGAGGCCAGACCCGTGTCTGTGGCAGCGGCATCCATTTTGTGATGCCAGGGCTTGGAAAGAAGTTACCGGGTAGGCCGGTGTGTACATGTCTCTCCCTCTAGAAGGGTGGAATGCTACCCCCGCTGCCAGAACTGGCGGGGGGGTGGTATTCTAAGATGTTTGACACCAAACACGACATGTTTCCGTGCAGCCTTCCCAAAGTTAGCATTTAACGCGAGGTTATAATGCGCTTAAGAGTATATGGTCAGGCTGCACTACAAAAAGCATCAGAGAAGGGTCTCCGAACGCTGCAGAGGGGCTCTGCTCATGCAGGGGCACCCTCTCACATAGGAACCAAGCACTCTGCCTTCAGGATTGATAAGGCCTGCCATAGGAGTGACTTATAGGTTTATATGTGTGTATGTATGTAGTGATATAGGCAACCTATATCACAGTAAGGGGTGCATGCACCACCTTACCCAGGCTACAGTAGCAGACCTGTGGTGTCCTTTTGGCTGGCCTTCCAGGGGTGGCATAATACATGCTTCAGCCCCTGGCAGGCCTCTGAGGTACCTATGCCCTGGGTACATAGTATACCATATACTAGGGACTTACAAGGGCACTCCAGATTCCAATCAGAGATGTGCCTAAGGCACATGGAAACCATTTTAGAGAGGAAGCAGCTAGGCTGGGGTTCTGATTAGCAGGGCCCCAGCCAGACTAAAGTCGAAAAACAGTGAAGCATCAGCAAAAAGTGGGGGTACCCATGTGAAGCAGATCCTACTCTCCTACACCCATCAGCACACCACTGTACTGAGGCTGTGTCGTAAATTAGTGCTCCCAGTGCCCATATTATGAGACACGGCCCTGTAAGTGTAGGGTGGTGGAAAAATAAGCATTAGGGCGATTCAAGACTAGACAGTTTTGATAGTCGTCATCCTTCGGGAGAGAGTGTGGCCTTAGAACCAACTTTGGGACTTGGGAACCAAGATGGAGATCTGGCGTTAGCTCATCCTCCCAGTGATTCTGGATACAACACTTAATCTCCTAGAGCCCAAAAACATGCAAGTGCTGCTCATGTAAAGCGCTCCAATGCCCCTGAGCCGAGTTTGCGCTATAGAGAATTGCAAAGTATAATGGAGTTTAAAAAGTGCCTTTATCAGTTTGCCACCGTTCAAAGTTGCTTAAATGAAATAGTCATGGGGCACAGTCAGTTTCAATTGGAGAAGAGTAAAAATCATATAACGCTATTTGCCATCCATACAGGGGCGGCTCCTCCGCTATGGCGGAGGAGCGTCGCCCTATTGCTTTCTCGCAGTGCGAGAAGCAGAAACATAAAATGGTAATAATTTTTAGTTACTACCATTTTATGTTTGCATTGCGGGTGGGCGGCTGGGTGGGGCTGCTCTGCTCTCCGAGCAGGGTAGGGGAGGAGTGGTGTGCCCACTCCTGAATGCACAAATACTGTTTGGTCGGCCCTCTCAGGCCACCTAAACCAGTAATGCGCACTCTGCCCTTCTCCATGCAGGCTGCATTGCAGCCTGCATGGATAACATGCCCACCACATAAGCCCCTGGCTGGGCACCGTCCCGACCAATCACAATGCTGCTTGCAGCGTTGTGATTGGCTTAGGGATGGGAGCCTGGCTGCCTGCTTCCTGTTCCTGTCGGAGGCAGGTGAGCAGGAGCCGAGAAGACGCGGGACCCGGCCTCAAATAAGTTTAAATTATTATGATTTTTTTTATTAAACCCCCCATGCGACCTCCCCCGCGACCCCCCTCCCCGCGCAACCCTCCCCCCATGCCCACCCCCCCACCCGCGAGCCATGCCGGCCGTGACTGCATCCATATTCAGAGTAAAAATCTCCATATCAGCGAACCCACTCCTATTCTCTTAGCAGAAGTCTATAATTATAATCCCTCGTTAAAACCAAGAGAATTAGATGAGCAGATCTTTAATGGGGTCCTTTCATTTTCAAAAGCGTCCCATTTCTTAAATCCTCTGAATCTTGTGCCATAACTTGGCTAACCAAGCTGAAAAAACAACAACCATCCACAGAGGTGAAGTGTTGTTTTGGATTTTACCTCTACTGCCATTTCTGTTTTATTGCTAACTGTATTATAAGTGAGTTTTTCATGTCACTTTCAATTCTGTGATTCGTGGTCTTCCTTGTTTGTCCCTTTCAACACAATCATCAATGGAGCATCGACCTGTTAAAATATAGAAATTACTTTTTCATTAGTGTAAATGCGCTGCGAACATACATAAAACACTAATACCCCTATGCTATGATTGCATTACCTGTATATTTGAGGTTTTTAATTAACGATAGTCCTTTCTTATTTAAACAGTGCTTCCTACAAAACTCTCTGGCTATTCTAACCATTGGAAATAAGGCACCTGACATATTTATGGATCACCTGTATTTCTGTCCCCTTCTAAATCAAATACCAATTTTGCACCTCCACTAGGTCCACTGCTTGTCTCTAGATTTTAACTCAAGGAGGTAGATCCTTTCCCTCTTTTTTCATTTTTAGGTCTCACCTCCGACAGTGCATGTGCTGCATGTGCTCTCTCTCTTGCGAAAGATATTGTATACAACAAGGGACTTCCTGCCCTCCCACCTGTTCCTTAACATTCACTGCCTTCAATGTCAATCTTATTTGCTGCCTTCTGATTGGCCAGCACATGCTGACTTCACTTTCTCTTCTTTTGGCTGGAGCATGGAGCAAGTACTGGTTACTTCTTCTCTATTGCTGTCATACCGCTGAGAGCGCTGTGATTGGGGCACTACTTTTAATTTTTCTTATATCCTGTCTTCCTTGTTGAACCTATCGCCATTTGCAGATATATTTTAGTATACCACACACACTTCAACAATCCCTTTTCTCCTTTGAAATGGATGTTTATTGTGACAACAGATGTTATATGCTTTTAATGTGACAACAGATGTTATCTGCCTTCAAATGTATTTTCACTAAGACATGGGCATAATTGCTTTCATTCTCTGATGGGATGTTTAACAAATTTCATATTTGTTTTCATGCATAGGGAGATTAATTAATTTACAGATTCACAGGTTGTGCTGAGCCCTAACAAGCATTGGTAGATGCCAATAGGTCTTGCCTTTGAGACTATTGGCTCTGCCATGGTCTTTTGTTCATGCTATACAGCATGAACATTGCCAACTTTGGCAATGATTTTGTTAGAAATGGGGCTTCTGGTGTCAGAGTATGCACCCTGTGCAAGCAGGATTCAACCAGCTCTAGACAGGGAAAGCTAGATATGCACAAAAAGATAACCTGTGCTCACCCTCTGGTAGCTGGGCACAGAGCTGTCAGGCTTCTCTAAAGAGGCAATGTGTAAAGTATTTGTGCAACACAAACGCACACAGAGTAACACAATGAAAATGCCACAAAAATACTCCACACAGGGTTAGAAAAATAGACAAGAAATTTAGGAGTAAATCAAGACCAAAATGACAGAAATCCAATAAGTCGAACCGGAGTTATGAATTTTTAAAGAATAAATCAAAATGTGGAGCTTAGAAGCAAATAGAGCTTAGGGGAGACTTGAGGTCGTGCTGGACCAAGGAAAATCCCAAGTTCAGGCCGGCCACGATGGATGGCAGGCCAGCTACAAGACTCACACAGGTCATGATGACAAAGTACCATGGGTGGAGGAAGCGTTGATGTCGAAGACTCGATGAGTTGGTTCTGATCCACATGGGCGATGAAGGTCGAAGAACACCTTTAGGATGCAGGTGATGCATCTACGTTGAGTCGCGCTGTCTGTTGAAGCAATGTCATCAATCAGCTCCTGCGTTGAAGAGCAATGCATCAGTTCTGATAGGTCCAAAGTCGTCATTGCATCAATTTTGGTGGTTCTGCACAGCAAAAGCTTACTTTCAAGTGCCAAGAACTGGAGTGGCACCACTTCGCAGGGCAGGCCTCATAGATGGCGGAGTCCTGGTGCTGTTGCAGGGTTTGAAGGAAGGCTTTGATGGCCCTCAGCCTTCAGAACAGGGGCAAGCCAGCAGAAAAGCAGTTCTTCCAGAGCAGCAGTCAAGCAGGGTGGCAAACCTTGTAGCACAGCAGTCTTTACTCCTGGCAGAGTTTTTCACAGGTCCAGTAGTGCACTGTCTTGGTAGGGTAGGTCAGAGCCCCAGTAGTTATACCCAGTCTTGCCTTTGAAGTGTGGGTGACTTCAAAGAAGGGTCTTTGAAATGCACACAGGTCCCTTCTTTCCAGCACTTGCACCAGACTATCAGTAAGGGATAATCTGCTCTGTGTGTGGGAAACAGGATGTAGCTGTTTGTCACAACCATGACATGCAAAACTTAAAAGTACATGTCCTACCTCTTACTTACAAAGCACCCTGCCCTTAGGGCTACCTAAGGCCTATTATAGGTGTGACTTATGTGTAATAAAAGGGGAGTTTACGGATTGGCCAGTAGTTTTAAATGACAAGTCGAAGTGGGAGTAAACTGCACATACAGGCCCTGCCATTGCAGGCCTGAGACAGGTTTGAAAGGCTACTTGTGTGGGTGGCACAGTCAGTGCACAGGCCCATTAGTAGCACTTAATTTACAGGCCCTGGGTATATGGTATACCACCTTACAAGGGACTTACAAGTAAACTAAATATGTCAACTGGGTATACACCAATGTTACCTTGTTTAGAGGGGACACACATACACTTCAGCACTGGTCAGTGGTGGTAAAGTGCTCAGAGTCCTAAAGCCAACAGAAAGAAGGCCAGAAAAATAGAAGGAGGAAGGCAAACAGTTTGGAGTGACCCTTCAGAGAGAGCCATTTTCCAACAGATGTGTAGCCATGCTGTGCATTATAGCTGAAAGTAATAATAAAAAAGGGACTATGATGCATCCAGTGCTAATGCACTTTAAAAAAAGGCATTAGCCCTGGCTGCCTCATAGTGCTTTTTAAAAATTATTTTTAGCCACACTGCAAAGCATCCATGCTGCTGTACAACATGGCTACAAAACATTGCCAAAGCCAAAAGCTCTTGTTATGGGGTGTTGTTTATCTGGTTCTGTCACTGTTGTAATGGTGTTCAGGAATGCAATGAGGTATTGAAATCCTGAACCCTGGCACCAGTCAGAGCTGTAATGGGGAAGGCAGGGAAGCCTCACTGATGTACCTGGACATCAATAAATCTTGGAAATAGCAGCAAAGTGTCAACGTGTTTACTTCAATTTGACGACAAACGCCTGCCTTCAATTATCCAGCTACAGTGGAGCAGAACCCAAGCGTAACGGACTAAATATCTGCATTTGCTTGGCTGGGGCCAGGACCAGGGTGTTATGACATTCATCAGTTTACAGCGAAGAAGTGTCAGAACTTCTCAGATTTTTTCCAAGTAAGCGGCGTGGCTGTGATACTGTGTGTCTCACAAATAAAAGGATTTGTGAGCCAAAAACGCGCTAAGGAAAACATAGTGCGAGGCCAGGAAATCAGAGCACGAGGCAAGGAAACCTCAACGTGAGGCAAGGCAACAGCGTGAAGCCACCAACAAAGAAGACAGTGTGTGATTCACAGATGTGAACAAGGGGCGCACCCACCAGCCCTACTTCACACTAACAAGGCTTACTGAAGCCTAAGCCTTTGCTTTACCCCCAACTCTGCTTCATAAAGTCATGGAGCAGCACAATTCCGCGCCACTTTCCTTGTTTGGAGGGTGGAGCCGATGACCATTTGGAGCAGGAGAAAAGGAGGAAGGACTAATTTCAAAGAAAGTCAATAACACAAAGGTATGGCTACATGGTGGGCAAAGAGTTATTACCAATAAAGAAAGACTACAGTGTAGTTAATAGTGGGCAAACTTAATTCCACTGAGACAAACAAAGGACCACAACTAAAACCATTATGGAACGTCAAGCAGTGGTAGCTCCCCCCATGTTTCTTCAGCAATCTGGGGCTCCCCCTTCTGAGGAGGAGTGGATTGCGAATTTCGAAAATTATTTAGAGGCAATTGATGGTTTGAGATTTTGAGCATCAAGGAAAAAAGCGCTATTGGTAAATGCATTAGTTAAGGAAGGGCATCATATTTTTATGTTTTTGCCTGTCATATCGGGAGCTGACAGTGAAGAAATTGAGGATCCGTAATTGGAAGCTAAGAAAGGGTTAGAGACATATTTTGGAAAATTGGTGACTATAGTCATGCAACGCCACAAATTCTATACACAGCCCCAGAAAACCAACAAATCCATAGACCAATTTGTTACATGGCTAAGGGAGTTATTCATAAAATGTGATATTGGTGCAATGATTGATCAAATGATTGGGGAACAATTTATTGTGCAGAGCAAGAATAAAATAATGCAGCTGAGGCTATGAGCTGCGAGAATTCCAACATTGCAGGGCCCAATGGGAATAGCAAAAGTTGTCAAGGAGTCAGATGCCTGCATGAAAGAAATCTACCGGATGGAAACAAGGCAGTTGGAAAAAGTCAACATAGTGAGCAAGAAAGAAGGAGCAGCAAGAGCATCTCAGGACGTGGATGTTAAGACAGAGAATGGGACACACTGCTGAATTACAAAGGATGTTTCACAAGGGACAAGCAGTGTCCAATGTGTGGCAGGAAAGGACATTTGGTGATTGTTAGAAGGTGGATCTGACCATCTGAGCAGCCCGGATTTTTCGCTTTTGAACACCTAATTTTTGAGCTTTTACTGTGGGAGAGTCTCATAAGCTGGGACTCACCCACAGTAAACTCATGATGTAACAGACTGCATGTGGATTGCACCGCTGACCCCCTTGTGCGAGAAGGCGGCTGCGCTGCAGCCGGGGTAAGGGGCACCGGACTGGTTACATGTAGACACATGTGCACACACGTGTGCACCCGTGTAAGGGCTGCGGGGGTGATTCCTGTCGTGCGCAGCCCAGGAGCAGGTAGAGATAGAATGGTGTGGCAGGAATTATGCAGAGTTGGGTGGTGACATGGAATAGGCTCTATAATGGGGGAGACACATGTGAGGGAAAGTCAGTGTGCTTTACTGTTTTCACTGTAGGAACACTCCAGTACTCTCCTATGAAGATGGGAACCACATGCAGTAGTTTCACTTCCCTATGGCCTACAAATTAGAGACACGCACCACAGTACACTGTAAGTTGTGTAAAAAGAAGTATTCTGCTGAGTTCAAAGCCATATCAGTACTGCTTATGGGTCATCCAGAAATGTCATATTCCTCTGACTCAGCTCATAACCAGAGCCTGGCTGGGTGTGACCCTGCCAGGCTGGATTAATTACCTTCCTCCCCAAGCTGTAGCATCAGAGGCTAAGCCCTTCACTGCAAGCATTCCAAGGGCAAAGGTCTTCTCTCCAAGAGGGAAAGATGGGGGTGGAGCTGCAGGTTATCCCTCAGCAGCTGTCACCCGGTGCCAGGCACCAGGCCTGCTCCGGGCCCGGGCCATGAAGGCAGCAAGAGGGGGAAGGGGGCTTTTCAGAGACCATGTGGCATGAGACCCCTGTACTACGCCATTTTGAACTATCCCAGAGGCCTGTGCAGGAAGAAGGGAGCAGGGGCAGAGTGGTGATGTGTCACTGCAGGATAGGGCAGAAGTGCCTTCCTGCCAGCCCCCTCAAAATTCTTTTAAAAGGTCTTGCACAGGAAGAGGAGCTCTCTCTGGGGTGTGGTTTTGCTGAGGAGGGCTAGTGCTGGAGCCTGGGGCCATGGGAAGTTGGAAGGAGGAACCCCCTGACTGTCCCAAGACTCTGGACTGTGCCTTTGAGGGAGTCCAGTACCAGTGAGGTGAAGCCTGGGCCTCTGGGCAAGGAGAAGAGAGGCCCAGAAGGTGAGCCAGGTGAAAGGCTGGCGCAGGGAGCCAGTGAAGACAGCTCCTTGCAGCGGTCCCCCTCCTGGAGACAAGGAGGGTGATGAAGAGTGCTCCAAGTGGCTGGGGCTGGCCACCAGGAGCAAGAAGAGGCCAAAATGGTGGAAATCGGTCCCCTGGGGGCTGATATATGCCCCCCACAAGGTAGGCGACCTTTGACCTCCGCCCTGACCGACGAGGAAGTGCTTGGGGCTCCGCCGCCATCTTGGATGTGCCCCCGGGGTGGGTCAGGTACTGGGGGCTGCCCCAGAAGGAAGTAAAGTCGGGGAGCGCCGTCGGGCTCCCTGTGAAATTGGCCCAAGGGGGGTACCAGGAGCCCACCCTGGCCCCCAATGACACCGGAGGTCGGGGAGCGCCGTCGCGCCCCCGTAAAGAGATCTCTGGGGCCCGGGATCCCCAACTCCCCGGTGAGGAGGAGGGGGGAGTGCTGTCGCACTTGCCCCCTGGCGGGAGAAGAGAAGCCGTTGTGCTCCCTGTGAAGATTTCCCGGAGCCCGGGGGCCCGGGACCCCAACTCCGAGCCCCGAATCCAAGGCGTAAGCCAGGGAGCACCATTGTGCTCCCTGTGAAGATTTCTCTGGGGCCCAGGACCGCAACTCTGGGCCCCGAAGATAAGGCGGAAGTCGGGGAGCGCCGTTGCGCTCCCCCTGAAGGTTTCCCTGGAGGGGGCCCGGGATCCCCAACCCTAGGCCCCGGTGTGAAGGGGGAAGAGGGCGGAGTGCCTCCGCACTCACCTGCAGCTGCGCGAAGAAGAGGGGAGTGCTGTCGCACTCCCCTGAGGCCTCCGCCCGACCAGCGGCAGCCTCCATGTCTGCCCACAGGAGCGGGCAGACCAGAATGGGCGCGCTGGCTCCAGCAGCCGCACGCAAGGGTGCGGGCCGGACAGGGAGCTAGCAACAGCAGCTCGGGGTGGGCTCCCCAAGCTGCAATCAACCTCACCTGTGCACAGAAGGGTTCCGGGTGGGACCGGGCCCCCAACAAAAGGCTAATGCGGTGCATGGCCACCATCCCGGGTAGCGCGGCTCTCCCCGGAGCAGTGAGGGAGCCGCTCATCAAATATGCACGAGATGGGGAAGAGCGCCCCATAATGCTTTGCACTGCCTGGAAAGGCCTGCAGGAAAACCTGCCAATTTGAAGCGCGTGGTGGCCCCAGGAAGCTGGGGTCACCACTAATTGGTGGAAAAGGTTCAGGGGGAGCTGCAGGAGCAACGCAGACTCCCCCAGCACGAAGATGGGAAGTCCCCACCCTCAGTCTCTGGGGGACTCAGAGGAGCCTACCTCTCAAGGGTACATCTGTGTTTTAAATCTGTCTCATGCTGGAACTTATGTTCTACAGCCAGGAGCTGAAGCTTAGAGTTGCACTGAAATGTGCAGGGTCAAACATGGATTATCACTGAGGTGATACTTCCTAGAGGTGGATTTGTGTAATTGCACAGGTGGTGCATTTATAAATGGTGTTTCTTTTGAGGACTGAAGTTCACATGGGTAATGTAAAATGATGAGCGAATTGGGGTTATGTTGCTGGACATTCTTGCTAGGGTGTTTGGCTGTACATGCTTAATCCTGTGATTATATTTGTGATGCCTTATAACTGTCATCAGATATGATAAGTACCTGCTATTCTAAAGGGATGCTAGATATGTATTCTTGCTACTGCATTAAGTGATATACAACCTACCCACTGTGATTCAAGGGTGTATACTGTATGGTCATTATGAGATGCTCAGTCAGGGTTATGTGTCACTATGGCAGGCGTTCCCGGTATAAATGCTTGTTGAGATAATGGGGTGGGTCGCCACTGGGATGGAGCCAGTGGGCAGGGCCCTCACTCCAGGTTATGGTCAACCTACTGCATTAGGGGGCAAGATGATGTGCATACATGGGAGTGGTGGTACTAGACCCCACCCCCCCTGCAGGAGGGGTGGGAATTTTATGCAATGTAACGAAGTAATTCCAACAGCTTATGTACATTTGTAAATTGATGCATAGTATTGAGTAGTATGTGTGTGTAATAAATATACTCTTCCTTTTTATAAAGAAAAGTATAGACAGGACAATCAATTATTGAGTGTTATTTCTGCGTACTTGTAAATGGCGATTACTAGCCCACACCACCTCCCTTGAGTAAGCCTTAGACTGCTCCGCAACGTTACCCTCTGAGAGTCAAGCTCTAGAATGGGGTGTTTGGTTCGCAGTGATGGACAAATGTAGACATGTTATTTGTGCAGGCCTCACAGATATTGCCTCGTTTTCCAACAGTGAGGGTCAGCAAAGATTACATAAAAAATAAAGTAGCATGGGTGGAGGAGGACAGTGCGCTGGAATGAGTACTGTGTGTAGATGGTAAAGAAGAAGCAAGAGGGAAAAGAACAAGAGCCGAATTTGATGTGAATAGACCCAGGGTAAATGTATACAATCATTCTGAATAAAATTCAAGATACTAAATGGGCAGGTTTGAAGCTATAACCAGTAACATTCAACCCAAATGTTATGGGGAGACAAATACATATTCTTGGATTTGTGGAATCCAATTTCGAGTTTAAAGGAAGAAAGGCAGTAGGAAAAATGTATGTATCCCAGGAGGGTCCAGCTATACTGAGTTGAGTGCAAAAGCACGATTTGCATATTGTGTTAGATCCTAGGTCCAGTGAACACGTTTTGGTGGTTCAGGATGAGGAGGGTCTGGAAAAAATCTTGGATAATTTTTTGGGGGTGTTTAAGGATTGCATCGGAGCTCTCAAAAGGTATTTTCATGAGCTAAAGATCAAGGAGGGTGCCAAACCAGTTAAACACAGAGTGCATAAGTCTCCCATTGCAGTTCGGAGTGAGTTAAAAAAATGTTGAATGACATGCAAAGAGAGGAAGTGATCAAGCCAGTAGAGGTGTTGGAATGGCTATTTCCGATAGTGATCACCAAGAAAGGGGATGGCTGTTTGAGATTTTGTGTGGACTTAAGATTGTTGAATCAATGTATAGCGATGAATAGTTTTTCTCTTTTGAGTATTCCAGAAATGATATTGTTGTTCAATGATACAAAGTATTTCTTGAGATTAGATTTAAAATCTGTGTACCATCAGATCAAGTTACATTCCAAATCCAAGAAGTACACAGCATTTATACCGCTGGAAGGTGTATTTCAATTCACTAAACTCCCTTTGAGTTTGGCGTCTGTGTCAAACGTTTTCGAACGTATGATGAATACGTTGTTTGGAGATATTGCTAATGTACATTTTGTTTAGGATGACATCTTGATTTTTGGAGCAACATAGGCAGAACACAATAGGACCCTTGGGAAGGTGTTGAAAGTGTTGGAAGAATCAGGATTGACACTTCGTAAGGAACAGTGTCAGTTCTTGTTAAGAGAAATAGAATACTTGGGATATACTATATGAGAGTGAGGGTCAGACCCAAGGAAGATTTATTAAAGTCTACCAAATTAGCCCCAACCCTGCAGGGAAAGGATCACCTTGGTCATTCATGGTGTTGGTGGAGCTATGCAAAATTTCTACATGTCTTTGCTGAAAAAAGAGAAGCGTAAAGGGAATTGCTAAGGAAGGGAAGTGAATTTGTGTGGGGTAAGAGACTAGAGCAAGCATTTTCAATGGTCAAAGCTAAAATAGCTGCTTCAGAACTTTTAACCCCATTTGATCCCCAGAACAAGAGTAATTTGGCGGTTTATACCAGTGCCCATGGGATTGGTACGGTCCTGTCACAACACAAGGGGGGGAGTATCGTTCACTTTGAGGTCCCTGAATCAGATGGAACGCAATTATGGAGTCATAAAAAGAGGCATTGGTGGCTGTGTGGGGTGTGGAGTGCTTCTGCATGTATTTGTGGGGTATGTGTTTCACATTACGAATGGACCACAAACCATTAGTGAGGGTGTTGCAACCGGGAGGTGCAGATAAGTTTTCCGTGAGGTTAGCACGTTGTGCGTCAAGGTTACTGGGGTATCAGTACAAAGTTGAGTATGTTCCTGGGTCGAAGATTGTACAGGCAGAGGGGTCTTATTTACAAGCCCCTTGCGCCGCCAGTAGGTACCTTTTCCCCCATTTTAAAAGTGATGCACCGGCAGCACAAGGGGCTTGTAAATGAGCCCCTGACTGCTTATCAAGGTTTTTAACAAAAAGGTTATGCTGTTCCTCTGGAATGAGAGACAAAACACAGGGAATTATGAACCAACCTGACCTAGAAGGGTCAAAGTTGGGAATCCATTATATTGGATTGTAATGCCCTCACACACCCTGTCGGGTGTCATGCTTCATCATCGGGCTACTCCTCATCGGTTCTGTGGTGCAATACTCGACGGGCTCCCTATAGTAGGGGCACTTTAACGGAGATCTTTTTCCAACAGCCGTCAGGTGAAGGGCGGGTGGGGGGCCTCGTATGTGTAGATGTGTGTGAGTGATGAAAGTGAATGTAAAATAGGGTTGGGAGTACCTACGAAAACAACTTTAATCAGGGGGTCTCCTACCCTAAGTAAAAACAAAAACTATAAGGCGCAAGGCTGGGATAATATCTCAGGTTGTGGCGCTCTTATAAGTAGTGGGTCAACATGTTTCTCGCCAAAAATGAGTGTTCTGCAGGCGATTCATCAGGACCAAGAGGGTAACTATCTACAACTAAAACTCAATAGGTGTTGTGGCTACACACTCACAACAACCATAAGACTAAATCGTTGAATACCTGGTGGTGCAGGAACTACCTGTGGAGAGAGAATGCATCACATGGATCAATGTAGTATGATTGTAAGTGACTTCTCATCAAATTATCTGTGTCAAACTGTCTCTCAGTAAGTCATAATGAGCATCAAGCAATTAAAACAATTTAAAACCATTACATACCACGGTGCCACACAGTGAATACATCAGGTGAGCAAGCATTGAATTCCACCTAATGTGACACACATGGAGGTAGCAGAACGAGCGAGAAGGAGGGTCTTACCCAGATCAATGGACTAGCCAGGCATCACAGTACCCGGTAGGTTATATACACAAGGGGTTCCTCCTGTACTAGAAACAAACAGGGAGAGGGAGGGAGGGAGAGGAGACAATGGGCATATCACCTTAAATGCACAAGTATGCACACACACATGTTCAAAAGTGACCATCTATGCCCTGTCAACTGGTGTTAGGAAACAACCTCAGCTATGAATATAGTGTATAGAAGTTGGTCCACAAACTGGTAAAATAAAATCTTATAAGCACAAACCATGTAAAGTGCTGTTGTTCGCTCTTTTAAAGCAGGAAGGTTTATACTGGCACTGATGGTGAAATAATACTAACTATGATATTATAGTACAGTATAGTTGGATGTGGCGCTCTGCGCAGTGAAGTTTTACTCCAGCAAAGTAGGTATAAGGGTGGAAGCGCCTTTGAATTAGTCAAACCCCTATAAATACATATATGTACTGTTCTCATGGGGTCACAAAGATCGTGTGTTATCTCCGAGTAACCGCAATCTCTTTAATTATAGTAAGGAAGTAAGGGAGTGACAATTTGTAGACCTAATTGGCCGATTAAGTTAGAGACGGGTTCATAGATGAAAGCACTGTGGCAGACAACTAAAAAGGTTACGCTGTCACCCTGGTCTGTGTAACACCGCTAAGCCTAAATATGATAACTTTATCTAAAACCAGCGATCACCAGATTGCAACGAAAAGGGCAGAATATTGCAAGGTGCCGGGCGCTGTCAGTTAATTCTGAAATAATCGGCTCGAGGGTCGTGGAAAGGCACGATGGATTCTATATCGGCCTTTCTTCACTCGTTTGGCTCTAAATTAAGGAATCCCTCCAATATCAGGCTGCGCACAATTAAATCAATCCCCGTGTTGCAAAAGTTACCCCCTGCGTACTGTGAGCGCTAAAGGGAATGCACCTTCCTCTAGGAGGTACTCACGTTTGTGCTGATCGCACGAGGACTGCAGACCTACCCATTCCTACCGGGTCCGGAAGGTAGAGTGGTGTAGGTCTGTCGTGTATTTAGGCATTCTCTTCGTTTCGGGGAGGCGGGAAGTGAGTGTATCAAGTTTGAGTGCATCTAACGCTGACCTCGATGGTGGCCATCTTGGAAGGAGGTCATTCGTTGAGGGAATGGAAATGACTTTGGCAGACATCTTAGAACAGTGTCATTCCGTGGGTTTAATAGGTTTGAAGCTACTTTAAAATATCGTTAAAAAGGAGTATTCTGAAATCTCGCTTGAAGATAATGATTCATACTTATTGGTGTTTGTGCACAATTTCAATCATTAGGTATATGGCAGGAAATTGTTGTCTATCGAGTAATCATGATACAGCACTTACATGACTATCATATGTGAGCAAATGTCAAATCATTGGACAAATGTAGGTTAGCAAGTACCTGAGTCTCAGTCACAGGACAATACTGAGTCTCATATGTTATAGAACCGTGAGTCTTTATTAATGCCCCATCCATGAGCAGGTTGATGAAGGATATGATGTCATGTCATATCCTCAGTGTGCTCCATGGTATGTCATCATTTAAACCCTGAGTATGTAAGGATAATCGATGTATCCAACTCTGTTCTTTCAAAAACAGGGCGTGCTTGTTAATTTTCGTGAATGTTTCTAACACCACCCATTTAAGTGTGTCAGGTGAATGGTGTTTCTCCAGAAAGTGGGAGCACATTTTCGTGTTTGATCTTTGACATCGGATGTTGCTCCGGTGTTCAGCAACACGTGTTTTGATGGTGCGGGTGGTCATCCCTATATATTGTAAATTACAGGGACAGGTCAGCAAATATTTTCAATTTGATGTGTTGCAGTTGGTATGGGACCATAATTCCCACGTAAAACCATTGGAAAAAGTGATTGATTTGCATATGGTGGTGAAAGCACATGCTGTACAGGACCCACAAGGGTAATGACCCTTAACCGGTGGTAAATCCCATAGGGTTCTTTGGACAGCCGGTGTCGCTGTCTCGGGTCTGGTGTGGATTAGCAAGTCTTTCAAATTACGTGAGCGCTTAAAAGCAAAGCGCGGTAAATCCAGTGTCATGTCACCAGTGTTGAGTATACCCCAATGTTTCCTGATCACTTTACTAAGTCTGTTCGACCCAGGTGTGAAGGTGGTCACACATGTGAGGGTATCACTAGGGGTCTTAGTTCTCTGCTCTAGGAGTGCTTCCCGGTTGTTGTTTCTGGCTCTTTTTCTACTTAGGGCAATGCTTCGTGGGGGGTAGTGTCGTGCCACCAGTTTTTTGGCCAGTATTTCTGATTCTGTTCTGTAGTCTGCAATTTCACTGCAGTTTCGTCTCACCCTCAGAAACTGTCCAAAGGGGAGGTTTTCTTTCAAAGCATGAGGATGATAACTGCTATAAAGCAGCAGGCTATTGCGGTCTGTTGCTTTTCTGTACATTGTAGTGGTTAGACTCCCCTGTTCAAGTCTGATCGTGAGATCCAAGAATGGTATCTGTTCTTGCGAGATGGTACTGGTGAATCTCAGATACGGATTCAGTGTGTTAATCCAAATAAAGAATTGTTCGCAAGATGTCAAATCACCTTTCCAGAAGATCAAAATGTCGTGTATGAATCTCTTCCATAGGCGGATATTTGATCGATATGGATTTGAGACATGGAGGATCTGCTCACCCTCAAAAGATGCCATATAAAGGCATGCTAAACTGGGAGCGAAGGTACTCCCCATGGAAGTACCTTGCTTTTGGTGGTATAGCTGCCCTTTAAACTCAAAAAAGTTTTCAGTCAATGCCAAAGATGCACACTCAAGGACAAAGCTGGGTGGTGTGCTGGAGTCCCAGGGTGTCGAGTTAAGTGCCTCCTCTATCACATCTAGGGTTGCTCTCTGAGGGATGTTAGTATAGAGCGCCTCTACATCTAGAGTGATGAGGAGATCGATATCGCCTGTTGGCTGGAATTCTGAAACCAGGCGTAATACGTCTGTAGTATCCTGTATGTAAGATGGTATTTGTCTCACTAACGGTTGCAGAAAGTGGTCACAAAATTGTGACAGAGGTTCAAGTATGGAGTCTATTCCGGATACAATGGGGCGTCCAGGTACTGGTGTGACCCCCTTGTGTATTTTAGGTAGTATATAAAAGTAGGGGGTCCTGGGGTCTTTTTTCATAAGAAAGTCAGCCTCCTTTTTGCTTATCCAGCCCTGGGTTTCTGCCTCAAAGATCAGTGTGGTTATGATTGTGCTCAGGCGTGTCACTGCACTAGTGGTGATGGGGGTGTAGTACCGCCGATCACTCAGTTGTCTCAGACATTCAATATCATAGTCAACAGTGGCCTGCTTATCAAGGTTGCCTCAACAGATGTACAAGGAGGTAGAGGGAGAAAGTGAGATGGTGTGTGTGGTAGCAAGTGTAGAGGATGCGGTGGAAGGTGAGCTTGGTACTGTCATGAGGGAAGAATGGGAAACAGCTGTGCGGGAAGTTGACTTTTTCAAAGATCTTGTAAAGAGTGTTCGGGAAGGGTGGTAACTGGAAGGTGATATGAAAGCTTCTTTGCGAGGTTACGTGAAGTTGCAAGAAGAGTTCAACCTAGGAGCAGCAGATGCCTTGCTGTTGATGGGTGGAAGATACTTCCCTCCGGAGGGAGTTAAATGAAAATTGATGATGTTGGTGCATGAGGGCCATTTAGGGCAATCCTTAACAAAAAAAAGTTTGAAGGAAAGATTTTGGTGGCCAGGCATCGACAATGATGTGAAGGTGAAGGAAGTGACCCGGTTGGGTTCACCCAGGTCACTAGTAGACCACCTCTCAGCCTTCCATACCAAATGAAGAGTCGGAGGAACAGTGGAGAATATACACCAATAACTGTTGATTTGTATTCACTCAGAGCGGAGCCCCGTCTGCACAGTCTCAAGGAGTGGTACGGAGGGAACTGAAGATCAGCAAGCATAGAGATACATTATGTACATTTCATGATTAGTTGAGAACACGCCCATAGTGGAATTTTCCAGGCAGATGCTGCAGGACAGTAAAATAATAAAAAGGCTTTTGCTCTTGAAACTCAGCACAGTCCAAGGCCGTTGCACCCGGTACTGCGATAAAGCTACCAGACAAGTGGGAGAGGGCCTCTATCTAGTGGGAAAGCTATGCGCTGGCATTAACAATTCTTCATTGCAGAAACGAAACTCAGCAGAGGGCATTTCTCATAAATAGCAAAGATTAGTTTTGATTGTCTTTAAAATGGCGTCTGAACATAAAATGGTGAAGCAAATGCTAACTTATACAAGGCACTGCGTAACCATTAACAGGCCTAGTCTAACAGACCCTCCTTTTAGCACGAGCTAAAAACATTTTGGGAGCATATTATCAAGAAACAGCGTTAAAATTATCGCCGCTTTAGCGGCGATAATGAGCTTGATAATATGCCTTGAGACTCAATAGAAGCCCATGTTCTGGTGTCAACATGGGCTTCTATTGGAATTCTCAAGGGCATATTATCAAGCCCATTATCGCCGCTTTAGCTGCAGTTTTCTGCCGCCAAAGCGGCGATAATTTTAACGCTGTTCTTGATAATATGCCCCTTTATAGAGTTTAAACATGTGAATAGAACAGACAGCATTATCACAATGGGATCAATACGTCAGCAATTGATAGAACATCAAAATTCAGAAACATAATTAGGATAAAATTATTGGCACTCCTTACAATCAACATTAGAAAATGGTACAGCAAGAAGGGAAGAATCCTCAAATATCCCCTCATCAATATTCATCAGTTCATCAAAATTAGCCTGCATCATCATGGCGGCATTTGTAGCATGGGCTGATATCTTCTCTTTGGGCATAAAAGCAGTAGCACAATAGGAACAACAAAAGGGGAGACATTGTATGAGGACACAACACAGTACTAATATCACAATAAGGTAAATCAGTTGTTGATGTATCCAACCCCAATTGCCAAAAAGAGACCAATTCTAGTTCCCACTTTTCATTCCCTGCACATTATCTATTATATCCATAATATGTTGTGTTATATTCTTCTCTAAATTTTTTATACCGACCACGCACTGGTCGCCGACCACCGCGCATATACCACCACTCTTTGCCAAGATAAAATCCACTGCATATCTAGTCTGCTCTGAATACACCACATGCTTTCTAACTGGGTAGTGATATCGAGCAGAGCTGCTACTGTGGTATTGGAGAGAATTTGTTGCTTACATCCAAAGTATTCCCTAGCTTTCTCACCCCTGGCCATGGCAGTACCACCCAATGTAAATATGGAAGAAAGGATGTATCCAAATGTAATTCCATTACTATAGCTATTTACTTCTAAATCTCTAACCCCTTCGCAGAATACCTTCGTTAAAGTTTTTTTCACCTACCTAGTTTTGGGTCGAGCATATTTACATGAAACACCAATGGCAACACCATTCCAAGAGCTACATCATCAGTACCATTGTGAACATTGGAATAAGACCCATTGGACAGAAAGAAGAACCCTGGGTGTGCATATATTGGCCCCTCATAATTCACTGCAGAGTATCTAGAGTTCATTCTCAAAGTGCTCACATCATCTTTATTCACCAAGGGGACCGCATGTCTAAACAATATTATCCCGGAACAATTAATGTACAGTGAAGTGTCCGTACTATTTATTATGTGGCAACAAGCAGGATAATAACCAGCCTCCTGGGGTACTGTCAACTCCTTGTAATGCCAACCCACCAATGTTATATTCTGCGCTTCCATATAAAAATTATCACAATATGTATTATTATCGCAACCTGGGTAACCTATTCCTTGTGGCTTTTTATAGTACATACATGGTCCAGGATAACCAAATCCAAACACTCCTCTCACTTCTGAAACCTGGGGTGGTCGGGTGTACGTATAATTCACGAGTGACAAAGGGTACGCCGTCCAAAGGCTAGTGACAGATCTGGTGAGATAACAAGCGGTCCCTTTCCCAAAGACCCTCTTATGCGTCTCCATAAACACATTACTCGGGACAGCCCTTGTATTACGTCTCGGGAAAATTGTTTTGCGTGTTCTACGTGTGGGTACACTGTATTCATGTTCCCAAAACCACAACAGTCCACATAGTATTATTATCACCAGTATCAAGAAAGCAACACATGTTATTTTACCCTTTTTCGACCAAATCTCATTACATTGTACCCTAATAATTGGCTGTTCCTCCTCGATAACCTTCCTGCGAAAAGGATGCATAGTGAATTTTAAAAGAGGAAAATGGGGGAAAATATAGAAGTTTCCAGCGTCCGTCAAAGCTTCACTGGCACAGGCTCCTATTGTCCATCAATCAGTTGGCACTCTTGAGCACCGGCGGTGGAGCTTGCTCTGTCCTAAGGTCTTCTCCTAATCTATCCCACGTCGATAAAGGCGGTATACTTTCAGAGTATACCTTTTCCCTACCTAATGTCTGAACAACAAAACAAAACGAATGCAGAATTTTCACTTGCTCCAATTCCTCGTTGGTACTGCTACTCAGTACTACCTATCTTGTACAGTCCATCCCTCAGTTCAAAAGTGAGTTTATTAAAAGAGCATAAAAATAGAAATACATAATACAATGAATCAATAAGCAGTTACATAAACAGGAAGGGCGCAATAAAAAGAAAAATTAAACAGTTGGGTATATGTAGCAAGTTAACAGAGTTATAGAATGGAATTATAAAGGAGAATTAAATTTGTATAATCAGAGAGGTGTTACATATGTAAAAAAAAGAAAAATGCAATAATGGTGCTAACAAAGCAGATTAGTACAATTGCAGAATAAGAAAAATTATGGAGGTTGAGAAACTTCTTGTTGAGACGGGGATTGAGAAAAAGAGCGCCTAGTCTTGGTGTCCGATAAATATAGTAACAGGTGACCATAATTCAAACGTTTCATAGCAATATGATTAGGGTGGACAAAAGCCGTATCTAGTCTATGGTTAAGACAAACTGCGTACCACCAGGCTTGGAAAGATAGTTTGGTGAAGTCCTTCCAATTTTTGGTAATCTGCTGAAAGGCCACTGCTAACAACAAGTCTATAATCTTTATATTAAGAACACACTTGTTCCAAGCAGGAGACAGGCTTCCTAAAAACAAGTGAGTGTTGGAGAAGGGAATTTTGGAATCAAAAATTGAGGTAATTTAAGACCAAACACTTTTCCAGAAGTCATGTACATAAGGACAGGTAAAAAGTAAGTGATGTAAATCAGCAGGTGCAAAGGAGCAAATCCAACATGTGTCTGGAAGATCGGGGTGTCTCTTATTTAAAACTTCCGGGCACAACAAAAGTCTATTATAAATATAAAAGAGTGTTTGCGTTGTATTTTCTGCTCTAGATGATTTTCTAATTTTAGTCCAAATTTTGTTCCACAGGAGAATTGGCTAATTAACCCCTAAGTCTCGTTCCCAAGATAATTCGACCTTGGATTTATCTCTAGCAGTGTGTTAAGTGCGTAAATGAGTGTAAATAATAGAGGCTCTCGCACAAGTGCGAAGAAGAGTATGTAATCCATTTACAGACAGAGGGATTGGGGATTAGGAGTTGGGCATGTGCATTGTGAAGGGATTGTGCTAGGAGATTGTATTAAGGTTGATATGAGGGAGGAATATCAACAAACCGGCTAGCTTGTGAAAAAGGCATGACCTTATTCTTTACAAAGAGCTTATGTACCCAAATTAAACCTTTATGTCTCCAAGTCTTCCAATAGAAGGGTTTACCACGAATCAGTAACAATTTGTTATGCCATATTGTGGACTTAAGAAAAGATTCCAAATCACCAGGTAAAGGTGACAATTCGGAATCTAGGAGTTCGCATGTACATTTAAGGATAGGAGTAGATAAGGATTGTGGTTTGCGAGTGAAAGATAGGTATTCTTGAAATGAAAAGGGAGATAAAAAAGAATGCTCAAGTTCGACCCACAAGGGATTATCTAAAAAAGACTCAGAGATCCACCTCGAAAATTGGCGGAGTAAAAAAGATTTGTGGTATGTAGAAAAATCGGGAAAGTTAACACCGCCCTCTGATATTGGCCGAGTTAATTTTAGTAATGACATGCGAGATCTCTTCTTATTCCATACAAATGTAGATAATATAGAATAACTTTTTTGAAAAACTTTTCGGGGCTAGGCGCTGGAATATTAGAGATGGTATAAAGTATTATGGGAGTTAACATCATTTTAATGGTGTCTAAACGGCCCCACCAGGATAGGTATAGAGGGTGCCACTTAGAGGTTAATGAGGAAATTTTTTGAATACATTTATCCATACACAAGGAAAGCGTTGTTGAGACAGAAGGGGTAAAGTGCAAACCCAAGTATTTTATGTGATGAGGGTTCCATATGAAGTTTGAAGTAGCAAAATCATCTTTGAAAGTGTACTTGGTTAAAGGCAGGATTTCACATTTATCTTGAGACATTTATCATAAGAGACAAAGTCCAGACCAACGTGACCAACGCTAAGGAACTGTTCAACGTCATACAGCAGTTTGCAAAACCCACCTGCGAAGCCACGGACGTCACACCTTCCCAGGAACTCTGCGACAAGCTCAGCTCCTACTTCCATCTGAAGATCATGGCCCTCTACGACAACTTCAGCGAACCAACGACAGACACCACCCCCCTACCCACCACCGCTCATCACGTCCTGGGATCCCGCTACCATCGAACTCATCACCGCGACCATGAAGAAAACTCACTCAGGAGCCCTAACGGACCCCTGCCCACCACACATATTCCACAGGGCCGCCACGGTCATCGCACCCGAACTAGGACACACCATCAATGCCTCCCTCAGATCAGGCATCTGCCCAGATGACTGGAAACAGGCGGAGGTGAAACCCCTCCTCAAAAAACCAACGGCCGACCCAACGGACCTGAAAAACTACCGGCCCATCTCTCTCCTCCCCTTTGCGGCCAAAGTCACCGAGAGTCTCGTTAACGCCCAGCTGACTGCCTTCATCGAAGAGAACTCCATCCTAGACGCCTCCCAGTCTGGATTCCGCAGCAACCACAGCACCGAGACCGCCCTCCTCACCGCCACTGAAAAACATCTGCATGCTACTGGATCAGGGACACACTGCGGCCTTCATCCTTCTAGACCTCTCCGCAGCCTTCAACACTGTTTCACATCGCACGCTCGCAGCCAGACTTCACGACGCGGGAATACAAGGAGCCGCCCTAGACTGGATCCAATCCTTCCTCTCCGGCAGAACCTAGAGGATTCGACTGCCTCCCTTCCTCTCCAAACCCACGGAAATCAACTGTGGAGTACCCCAGGGATCATCACTCAGCCCCACGCTCTTCAACATCTACATGGCCCCCCTCGCAGCCATCGTCAGACAGCATGGGCTCAGCATCGTATCCTACGCCGACGACACCCAGCTCATTCTCTCACTCACGAAGAATCCAGAAGACACCAGACTCTGCTTCCAGGAAGGAATGAAGAACGTGGCAGCCTGGATGAAAGACAGCTGCTTGAAACTCAACTCAGAGAAGACCGAGGTCCTCATCCTCGGACCCTGCACCTCCGCCTGGGACAACACCTGGTGGCCCTCGGGAGCCCACCCACCCCTACAGACCACGCTCGGAACCTCTGCATCATCCTTGACTCCTCCCTCACCATGAACCGCCAGATCAACGCTGTCGCCTCCACTAGTTTCAACTGCCTTCGCATCCTCCGAAAGACCTTCAAATGGATCCCCCCCGACTGCAGAAGGACCGTCACCCACGCACTCATAACCAGCAGACTGGACTACGGCAATGCCCTCTACGCCGGAATCAACAAAACCCTTCTACACAAACTCCAAACCATCCAGAACACCCCAGCCAGACTCGTCCTCGGGACACCGCGTCACGAGCACATGACCCAACACATATACGGCCTCCACTGGCTCCCCATCGAGAAGAAGGTCACCTTCAAACTCCTCACCCACGCCTACAGATCCCTCAACAACATCGGACCCAAATACCTCAACGAGTGAGTATCCTTCCACGTATCCAAGAGGAACCTCCGCTCCGCCGACCTCGCCCTGGCAGAGGTCCTCCGCATCCGCAGAAACAGAACCGGCGGGAGAGCTTTCTCCTACATCGCAGCCAAAACCTGGAACGAGCTCCCTGTGAACATCAGACGCTCCCCGACCCTGCACACATTCAGGAAGGACCTCAAGACCTGGCTCTTCGACTGATCCGGAGCCGCTTCCCCCCCACCCCCCCAGTGCCTTGAGACCCTCACGGGTGAGTAGCGCGCTATATAAACCCCTGATTGACTGATTGATTTGTTCAATTTGTAACCGGAAACAGAGGCAAAGAATTCAACTTCTTGTGAGAATGCAGGAAGGGATGATTGGGGTTGTGAAATAAATAATAATACATCATCAGCATATGCTGCCAGTTTAATTAGCTGATCTTTAAAATGAAATCCGTGTATGTCTTGATGTTCACGAATTCTGGATAAAAATGGTTCCAAAGCTAAACTGAAAAGAAAAGGGGACAAAGGGCAACCTTGTCGAACATCCCTAGCAAGGTTAAAGTATGTAGAAGTGTGGCCGTTTACACATACCGCTGCCCTTGGATGTGAATAAAGAATCGAAATCAAAGATATGATTTTTGGACCAAAACCGAACCACTTAGGTGTTTGAAAAACATAAGGCCATTCAACTCGATCAAACACCTTCTCAGCGACCAGGGCCACTGCTGCTAGAGAATGAGGTAAATGGGAAGATTTAGACAAGATGTCATAAAACAAATGAGTATTGTCCGAAATAAGACGGCCTTTAACAAATCCAGATTGTTCCGCGCCCAGTAATTGGGGGAGGAAGGATTCCAGACGTATGACTAAAGCCTTGAAAAAGATTTTATAATCAATATTGACTAGCAAAATGGGCCTGTAATTTTTGCAGTGTTTTACATCTTTCCCTTCTTTAGGAATAAGACAAATATGGGCGTCAAGAAAAGAACCAGAGGAATCATCTGATTGTAAAAAACAAATCTAAGAGATTATTTAATTTAGGGAGGAGTAGTTGTGCAAAGTGTATAAAAAACTCAACAGTGAAACCATCCGGACCTGGAGCTTTATCTTTTTTAAGTGACTGCAGAGCTGTGAGAAGTTCCTTTTATGATAAATCAGATTCTAAGGAGGTGAGATCTAGTTGGGTATTAAAAGAGCGTTAGGTCTCCGAAAGATATTGAGAAATGTGAAGTTCTGAGGGGTATTCCTGTGCATAATGATTTGTAAAAAAGGAGAAACTCATGTAAAATTTCGGAATCTCTAAACCTCAATGTTTGATGCTCTTCCATAATAGACTCGATTGTAAGTTTATTATGTTTAACTTTCAAATAATTTGCTAGTATTTTACCAGCTTTGTTCTGGCCACCATAAATCTTTGCACTAGACTTCAATAAATAAAGTGAGGCATTGTCAGTCGATTCCTTTTTAAATCGAAATTTAGCATTAATAAGCTCAGATAAACGCTCATTCGATTTAGATGAATAATAGGAATGCTCCAAACTCTTGATCTTAGCTAGGAGTTCTCTGGTTTGCTTGCATGAGGTATTACTTTCTTGGAAACTGTAGGAGAGTAGGATCTGCTTCACATGGGTACCCCCACTTTTTGCTGATGCTTCACTGTTTTTCGACTTTAGTCTGGCTGGGGCCCTGCTAATCAGAACCCCAGCCTAGCTGCTTCCTCTCTAAAATGGTTTCCATGTGCCTTAGGCACATCTCTGATTGGAATCTGGAGTGCCCTTATAAGTCCCTAATATATGGTATACTATGTACCCAGGGCATAGGTACCTCAGAGGCCTACCAGGGGCTGCAGCATGTATTGTGCCACCCCTGGAAGGCCATCCAAAATGACACCACAGGTCTGCTACTGCAGCCTGGGTAAGGTGGTGCATGCACTCCTTACTGTGATATAGGCTACCTATATCACAACATACATACACACATATAAACCTATAAGTCACTCCTATGGCAGGCATTATCAATCCTGAAGGCAGAGTGCTTGGTTCCTATGTGAGAGGGTGCCCCTGCATGAGCAGAGCCCCTCTGCAGTGTTCGGAGACCCTTCTCTGATGCTGTTTGTAGTGCAGCCTGACCATATACTCTTAAGCGCATTATAACCTCGCGTTAAATGCTAACTTTGGGTTGGCTGCACGGAAACATGTCGCGTTTGGTGTCAAACATCTTGGAATACTACCCCCCGCCAGTTCTGGCGGCGGGGGTAGCATTCCACCCTTCTAGAGGGAGAGACATGTACACACCGGCCTGCCCGGTAACTTCTTTCCAAGCCCTGGCATCACAAAATGGATGCCGCTGCCACAGACACGAGTCTGGCCTCCTGCTGCTGACCGAAACTATGGCAGGGGAGGCCTGGACAATAGGTTTCCTGTCCCAGGGAGGTGTAACCACCTCCCCAGACAGGATAGTGTGTATTGGGGCTGGGCGGGAGCACTCTCTGGTGCTTTGAAGTCCTGCACTGGGGGCACATTTGGTGTCCCTGTGCATACCCCAGTTCAAACCGGCTCAGGGGCTTCCAGGCCCAGCTCTTGTGCGAAACTGGACAAAGGGAAAGGGGTGTAACAACCCCTCTGCCCTGACCCTCACATAGGTGGGTCCCCAGAGTATGTCCAACCCCCTAATTTGGTATAAGTATGGGACCCCAGTCCTTAGGACTTTAGATTTACCTGGATGAAACTCTGACACAGAATCCTGGACCTTCGATGCTCTACTTTAAGACTAGAGGACTGAAGAATCTCCCTTGGGGTCAAGGAGTGACTCCCCTGCTTGGCAGGCACCAAAGAAGCAATTGTCCGGTCTGCATCGCTGAAGCTCCCGCCGGACGCCGAAGTCTTTGCATCACCAGAGGTGGATTTCCAGACTTCACCGAGACTGCCCTGAGTTTCCAGCAAAGCTGAGGCCCGTAGCTGTCGTGGGTAACGTGGAACCGTGACCCCTGGACACCGATTACATTTGCAAGTGCATCCTCTTCTGGGTCTCCCACGAAGTTGTGCTTTGGGCTCTGAGTAGCCCCAGCCTCCAGCACCGAATGCACCGAAGATCACTGGCCTCCACTCCACGAGTGTCCTGTGAGCCAGCTCCAAGTGCGTCCACTTGAGGCTCCTTCGCGGTCACTAGTCCGTTGGCTAGTAGGCCCTTCCAAAGGCCAATCTTCTTCTGCTTGGGCTCCCTGGTTGCTCCAGGCGTGCCCTGCCTTACCCTCGCTGGGTGAGTCCCACAGACCTTGCTGGTCTGCCCCATCGTCCTTCTTCCATTTCCACGAGACTTGCCGTTGCCAAGGCTTGTTGGGTCCAATCCGGTCGCCGACACCCCTGCAATAGACAGACGTCATGGGACAGCTCGAATCCAGCTCCTGATTGTCGTCGATGCCTCCTGGACCTTGTGGCTGAAGAGTCAAGACAACCGTCAACCTACCTGAAGCACTCAACATCGGTGGGCATCTGCTCATCGCCTTCCTGGTCACTGGCTAGTGACCCAGACTCTATCCGCTCTTCTTTCAGGTTCTTCAGATCTTCGATCCACCTTTGGATCCACCCGAACACTTTCGACTTGGCCGCCAGCAGCACTTTGCAGCAGATCGCCATTGAAAACGACGACGAAACCCGACCCCGAAAGACACCTATGCACCCGGCTCCCCTGGGTGAGGTAACTCAAGTACTCCGGTGCTCCCGCGGGTATTGACACTAGAACAGACTAGTTCTAAAAGGGTTTGCTCCAAGTCCTCCTCAAAGTGTCCCTTTTCTTTAAACTTCCAACCGCGACTTTCCCCTTAGAAGTCAACGGCGATTCACGGCTGTGTTCTCACACTGCACGCGTCCCCCGTGGGTCCCCTGTGTCACTACCTTGGGTGGTTCCTTGTGGTCCAAGCACTTCTACAGACTCTAGGCCTTGTGTCTAGCTCAGTCGTGGTTCTTATACCACTTTATTGGTATATGGTTTGGTATGCCCCTAGGGCTCAAACGTGTATTTGTGCTATTACTGTAGATAACTAACTTATAACTTATGTACTTCGAACTCTAGCCTCATAAAGAGACTAGAGGGGTGTGTTTAGCAATAAATACATATATTTTGAATATATACCTGGTGTGGTCCTCTTTCATTTGGTCACTCAAGAGATTATAGACTGGTAAAACAAGCTGCTTTGCATTCCTTCAAGACTTAGCCTGAAGGCTGCTCTCCATAGCTACCACTAGGATAGCTTTCAATAAAGGTTGTCTTTAACCTATCTCCAATAAGGGGTTGTTTGGACTGGTGCAAGGTGCCCACTATAATTAGTGGACAGCATATGCCAGGCCAACTTCTCACAGAAACAAAACCAATAATGAAATCCCTAGCAGTTGTTTAAATGCATCCCAAACAACATGGAAAGGCAAGGTATCTGTTTGATTAAAAGAAAAATATTCATTGAAAAAGGAGACAAAGGAGGAGGTAAATTCTGGATCCAAGAGAAGTGTATTATTAAAACGCCATCTTCTAGGAGTATTAGGTTTGTGCAAAACATCCAATTGAATAGAAATAGGGGCATGATCGATATTAGAATAGAGCCAATATCCGCATCTATTAAGGATTGGGACACATTATGAGATACGAAAAAATAATCTATTTGTAATTGGGTCTGGTGAGCCGGAGAATAGTAAGTATACTCTCTCGCTGTGGGACTGCAAAGTCTCCAAGCATCAATTAGCTTATATTGTTGAATATTTTGGACAAAAAGTTTATGCGCTTTGTGTGCAGTAAAGGAGACCGACGAGTTGCTATCTATGAATGGATCGACAACTTGGTTGCAATCCCCAGCTAGGATAAAATTATCATTGATGTATTGTGCAGTTTGTTGAGTAAGGAGGGTCCAAAAAGAGGGATCCCCAGAAGTGGGAGCGTAAACATAAAGCAAAGAAATCGGAGCGCTCCCAATCAACAATTTAGTGCATAACCATCTACCTTCATCATCGGAAATCTGAGAAAGCAGTTTGACAGAAAGTGATTTATGACAAAGAGTCAAGACCCCTTTACGCTTACCATCCCCTGGTGAGAAAAAGACATCCCCTACCCATCCTTTTTTCATTTTTAAAGATTTGTTTGTTGTAAGATGAGACTCCTGTATTAGAGCTATATCAGCTTCCAATTTGGACAGATGTGATAAAACCCGTTGTCTTTTGATGGGGGAATTCAAATCTCTAACATTCCAAGAGACAATATTCATAGACATGGCAATAGCACGAATGAGAAAGCAAAAAAAAAAACATGATCTAGACAAACCATTAAGAAACAAAAAACATACCAGATATTAACCCAACCAAACAAGAAAATAATAGAGCAATAGCTATAAAATAAGAAAAGTAAATGCAAGTACAAATGGAGACATTGAATATAGAAAAGGAAAAGAGGTAGAGTAGAAAGATAGGAGAGAGAGGTGACAGAGAAAGAAAAAAGAAAAGAGGAAAAAGATGCAAGAATAAGAAAAGGCAAAACATAAGTACCATATAAAGGTAGGGGGGGTGAAACCACATGGACAGATGACACGCCCAAACTCAGAGGAACAGAGGGCGAAGGGGGACCGCATCACAAAGGATGAAGACACAGGGTGGGTGTAGACATCTGCAATCCTGCAGTGAAGGAGAAAAGGTATATATTATACGGAGAATCACAGTCAGACGTTAGAATAAGAAATAATAAATGTCCTAAGATAATCAATCACATATTAAAATTCAAAAACGTGGGAAAAGAAGATAAACTGTTGAAAACGTTCGTGAACATTAAATGGTCTGGGATGTTGAAGCTCCAGAAAATCCATGGATTCTGACTTGCAAGAATTAATGAAGCTCCGCAACTTAATTGGATCATAATATGTTGTGATTCTGTTCTTATAAGTGACCTTAAAGAGGCAAGGATGGAAAAGACCATAACGGGCCCCTAAAGAGTGAAGGTCAGGTCTCATGTTGAGAAATACCTTGTGTCTGTTAGCTGTGGCTTTGGCATAATCCTGAGCGAAGAACAGAGTGGAGCCAGACCATAAGACACGTTGGATTGACTTAACTGCTGCAAGGACTTTAACTAGGTCAGTGCATTCAAGAACATAAAGGCTGACTCCCCTTGGCCTGTGTGAATTAGACACAACGGTCAGCTCACTTCCTAATCTGTAAGCACGTTGAATATTCAGCAATGTTACTTCCGATAAATGAAGTAACTTAGGAAGGAGAGATTTTAAGAAGGAAATGGGTTTGTGTCCTCTGAACCTTCTGACAGACCATATATGCAAAGGTTGTTTCTTCTATTCAGATTTTCAAGATCTTCGACTTGCCTTTGAAGTGAGGAGACCTGAGATTGAAGTACATTGACTTTAGCGTCAGTGAGCCCAAACAAGGATATATTCTGTTCTACTGCTGTAAGCTGTACATCCATCTGAGACAAGTTGTCTGTGAGAAACTGCAACTTGGTATTTGTTTCTTCCATGAAGGGACGAAGAGCACGAATCTCCTCCAACACCAAGTCTAAGGAGACAGGAGAGGATGATTTTGGCGGGGAAGGTGGGTCTTCCTTTAGACGTTTTGTTGCTTTCCCTCCAGCCGGAGGAATAGGACTCAAGGCAAAGCCTTAGGCAAAGAAGCCAAAGATTCCTCCATTGTGGAAAATTCTGTAAAAATCCTGGAATGTTTTATGAAAGATGCAGGGAATGAAAGATTGCGCAGAACCTGTTACTGGAGGACCCAACTTTTTCAGTCTTCCCATAGGAGAAAGCAGGAGATGAGATTAAAAGAAAAACTCAGCTCATCAGCTTATGAAAGCAGCCACATGCCAGTAGAGTATAATAAAGGAGTATGCCATACAGCAGGGGAGGCCAGGGTGTAAAAACCGCCACTGCTACTTCCTTCATATGACTGCAGTATCCTGAAGAAATAGCACATCCAAAATGGCGGTCACACTCAGCGCCGCCCTGAGGCAAGTAGAACTTTCGAAAATAGATGCGCTGACATAGAAGATGAGAGTGAAGAAACACAGCTCTTTAGCACATGAGAACAACCAACATGCCAGCAAAATATAATGATAAAATATGCCGCATAGCAGAGAGGGCCAGGAAGGAAAAACAACCACCATTCCTACCTTCACACATCTCCAGTATCCTGAAGAGACAGTGCGTCTAAAATGGCTGTCAGGTTCATCACTGCTCTGAGGCGAATAGAACTTTTCCCATAAGAGATGTATTGCAAAGCTGACAAAAAAGCTGCAAAAGTTCTCCTTATCAAGCAGACAGCCGTAGGAGGAGCACAAGAAGAAAAGAAAACAAGAGCAGCCTCTGCGTCTACTCTCGCAAATCTCCTGCCTCAAGGAAACATCTCACCTAAAATATCGGCCGCGGCCGCTGCTGAGTGGAGGCAGACGTTTCCGCTGTTAAAAAATCGAGTCCGGGGCTATGAAAGCAGCTGCTGAAGTTATCATTTGTGGCAGGCCAACATCTGCTTCAGAGGCAGCCCACCGGAGAGAAGAAAAAGCGGTAATACAGTGCGGTCCGCCCGCGCCACCCCGAGGACTCTCACTCGGGCGCTGCCATCTTCCGCGGGCATCAAACCACGCCCCCCTGTACAGTCCATCCCTAATCTTTTTCTCCTTAGTTTCAGTGGCTTGCAGCCGACGACGCAAATTGTACCTTGCAGTCCCAGGCACTGTGTGATCACTGAACAGAGGCTCCTGGATAGCACGTATTTCTGGTGGGACAGCCTAATTCAGAACGTTGTCGTTCTTCTCTGTTTGTGTCCAGATGAGTTGTGCATCGCTAAATGGAACAAATCTGGGCACTTGTTCACATTCAGCATCTCCGATACCCTCCTTGACCCACTGGTCGTACGGCAGCGGCAAAGGTACCCTCCAGCAATAGGTGGCGTACACCCAGTTCTTTTGACCAGCAACCTTTACAACCATACGCGTCACCAACAGAACTTGCTCAGGACCTTTCCATCGGGGCTCCAAACTTTTCTTCCTCTGAAATCTTTTTACCAGAACAAAGTCCCCAGATTGGATGTTGTGGCTAAGTCCCTCTGGTGTAGGAGGTAGGGAGTTGCGCACCTGTTGGTGAATCGAACGCAAACTTTCTGTCAATTGTCCAAGATAATCAAGCAATACAGGATATTCAATATTGGAGTATTTACGAGGACGTGGGACGCCCCAGACATTTGCCGGATGTCCAAACACGACCTTGTAAGGTGATAAACCAGTTCTAAAATGTCCTGTAGGTCTAGTTGACAAAAGAGCTAATGCTAGAGCATCTGGACATTTCAACCCTGTCGTCTCTTGGGTTTTTGCCAATTTCAGTTTGAGAGTACCATTGTACTTCTCAACCAAACCCGCTGACTGCGGATGATTGGCAGCATGAAATTTCTGTTTGATGCACAAGCCTTCACACACTAATCTAATCACTTTCCCATTAAATGAGATCCGTTATCACTCCAGATAATTCGGTGCATACCGAAACAAGGAAAATGCTCTTTGAGGAGTACCTTCACCGTTGTCGTGGCTGTATTGTCTTTAGTAGGGTACGCCTCAACTCATTTACTGAACGTGCATATAACCACTAGGACATACTTGAGATTATTGCAAAGTTCCAACTCAATAAAGTCCATTTGGAGGACTTCAAAGGGGAATGTAGGTGTGCAAAAATGACAGATGGTGTAGGGGTACCCTTCCCTGGATTGTGCATCATGCAAATCAAACAATTTTTAACTAAATGTCAGCCGTTCTAGAAATATTATCATTGCACCAAAACAGAGCCAATAATTTACAAATGCCTTTTGCACTAATATGAGCCGGACCATGAGCCATAGTAACCACAGGGAGTACATATGCATCAGGCAACATCCATTTCTGTTCTCCAGACTTGTCAATCCAACACCCTTCGTCATTTAACTGTGCTGTACTTTCCTGCCATATCGCTAGTTTTTTTACCGATGCCTCACTTTGTATCTCTTTCACACTGTCTACCGTATTTTCAAACATAGTGTTCTCAGGAACCCATCTAGCTGGATCTGCAACAAACATCCTCTTCATCTTGCTTCAAGCAGTTACCTTTGCATCTGATCTGTAAATGCATTCCCTCTACCTACATCATCTGTCACCTTTCTGTGAGCGCTGCACTTGATAATTGCCATCTTCTTGGGGGGTGCTAAAGCAGATAATAATCGCAGTATAAGGTGTCCGTGTAGGATCTTGGTGCCAGAGAAGTAAGGAAGCCTCACTCTGTCCACAATCGTCCGAAATTATCCGCGACCCCGAATGCGTATTGGCTGTCTGTGTAGATATTGACAACCAAACCCTCGCTCAGTTCACAAGCTCGTATAAGAGCCACGAGTTCTGCCACCTGAGCAGACTGATAAGGGACTCGTGATATTTCCATCACCGTGCACAAAGTAGTAATAGCATAAGCTGCAGTAGTTGTGGCATCTGGTAATTTAAAACAAGCGCCATCCATATATAGTTCTCCTTGGGGATCAGATAAGGGAACATCAGTCTGGTCTACCCGTCCCTTCGTCTCTTCCTCTGTTTTAAAAATACAGTCATGCTTGCGAACTGCATCGCTTTCGGAAGGTTGGGGTAGTAACGTGGCTGGATTCAGAGTGGCACATCTTTTAATCGTAATATGCTTAGCAAACAATGTTAGTTCATAACCAGTAAGACGTGCACTGGTGAGGTGCTATGTCCTTGTTTTGTTCAAATGTGTATCCACAGCATGCGGTGTTGTAGGGATTCTGCACATACACAGAGCTATGCACAGGATAATAGGACCTCGGAATATAGTGGTGAGCCAACCATAAACCTTAGCACCTAAAACCCCAACCCAACTAGCTGTAGCGTCTCATTAGCAACAATACTACCAATGATTAGACAACCCAGAACACGGTATCTCTCTCTCAGGACTCGCAGGAGCAAGAACACCCTTTCATCACTCACTCATACCTGTCCACAACGCGCGTAATAAGAGACACAGTATAGTTTAAATATTTATTTCAACTATCGTGCTCTAAGATACAGTACACGAGCCAGTACTATCAGCATAATGCATAATGATAATATAATCAGCATAGTTACAATTCCATAGAATACAAACGGGGAAAGCATTTAATAAAGCAGTGGATATAGAGCTAAATGACTATACCACCCTCCCCGTGCTATTAGCTAGTTTATTATATAAACAGAAAACCTCTGGGCATTGTTAGGCGGACCCTCATACCTCAATCTCTAGATGCAGGTTTTACATCAGTAGACAAAAACAGCTCTTCTCTCTGGAAAGGTTTTTCTCCAAGTGCCTCTAACAGTGTAATCACCATATTAAAAGCACACGAATTTCTCCAGTGCAGCTGCACATAGTGTTATGTCTAGGTGCGAGGGACAGGCCAGATCAGTAAGAACAAGGGACGTTGTTTTTCGACCTTGTACATGTTGTGCAGAAGCAACCCACAGGGAACAAGAGAAAAGGTGAAAGACAGAAATGCAGACAGTCCTAATATAACCAGGCACAAGCAGAGGCTTTAAAAACAAAGTCACAAAGTAACGTGTGCAGAAAAGGCATCATGGCAGCCAGGCCGCAGCCAACTTAGCAGGGCAGGCCATGAGGCCACAAACCACATGACACCCTCCCCTGGACAGTCCATCGACCTAGACGGAGTTCAAAGCGAATGAGCAGAACAGAAACGTCCGTTTGTGAAAAAGTCCCCATGAAGGACAACGAATGGGAGAGAAAGAGAAAAAAAAATCTGCAGAAAAAATGCAGGGTGAAGCTGAAAGCGGAGGCCCTGTTCAATCCATCAAGGTGTAGGTGCAGAAAAACGCCACACTTTCCAAGAGGACATCGTTGGAACCATCATAAAAAAGAGACTCCATCCAGTCCAATAAATCAAAACTGCAGTCATGGTCCTCATAAGAGGGAGCAGTGAAGAGCATTGCGGGACAACTTGCGTGATACTCAATATAACTTTGTTGTAGGAGAGTCTGAGCAGCCGCACAAACATCCCATTGCGCCAATATTCCAAGTGCAGCCGCACGCGCCATATAGCCATCCCCAGAACAGTCCCGCTCATGTGCCTCTAAGGGACCCATCAAGGGGACAAAATCTGGGCGAGACAGAGACGCATTGGAAAGGCAATAATCCAAGGACCAGGAAAAAGGACAGCGGATGCAAGTCATCACAGGTTGCACGCAAGTGAAATACGCAAAGCGAAATGAAAGACTGTAGGACACACTGAGGGTCGCCAATGGCAGAACGCCGAAGCCGGCGAGCATGCGTTCACGGAGCATCTGAAGTCGACCGTGGTCGAGAAGGGCCCAATGAAGTGCAGCCATTGCGCAGTAAACAGACCAAAAGCAAAATACCAGCCACCAAAGTGAGGATCAACGGAATGCCGCCAAAGACGCTGGAAAAAATGGAATGAATAAAAGCCGGTATTACACCAAAGATAGTTTGAAAGGAGGTCACAAGGCCAGAGCCCACAACTTTAAAAAAGTGCACCAGACCCTCGGTGCGCAATGCATTAAAAACGCGGTGAATCAGTTCACCGAAATGCTGTGGGAGGTTAGTGTTCAAAAGGGCCTGTATTTCACTAAGGGTACTTGCCACCTGGAGAATGAATGTTTCCCGGGCGGATGTGAGCATAACCTCCTGATTCAATAATAGCGCCTTTATTCTGCTCAATTTATTGAAATCCGCCTTCAAGGTAGGAATGGAAGGCCAAATGGAACTATCTATGATGTCGTGCGGGGAGGAAAAAGCACATTTTTGCAGCAGACAACTCTGTGGGAAACGGTTACGATATAGGGTATACCGGCCAGCATGCCACAGCAGTCCTGATTATTCAGAAGCAGATAGCTACCATTTGCAAGCACAGTGAAAGTAGGAGAAATAGCAGGAGCAGGAATACCCTTCAAAACACAAGCAAGATTCGGAGCTGAAACGTTACAAGCGCCGTGGAATTTAATGTGTTTGCAAATAAGGGAATGACCCACAGTAGAATCACAAGTCTCGCCTGTGAGAAACACCTCCTTCCCGTCCCGAAGACATTTAAACATGAAAGGTAGGGACCACAGTTCATGCAAGAAGGCACTGCCCAAAGGCTGAAAACGGCCAACGGGATAATGTTTCATGCAGGAACTGAATTCAAATAAAGAGAAAGGTAAAGCGATAACCCCGTGTACTAGCCACACCGCAGAATCCAATTCCGCAACAGAGAATGGTAATGGCTCTATTTTCTCGATATGTAACAGAGTGTATGTGGCATCCTTCATGGACATGAACTGCTGCTTGTCAGTCAAATTAAAAGGTAAAAACAAGGCAGTGGTGTTCAGAAAATGCCAAGGAACTTTACCCAACTTAAGTGTCTGCAAAGTCCATGCAAACTGCATAACTGAACGCAATTGATTTTGACCATGATATAACACAGAAACATCATCTTGTACAATATCAACAACAGAGGACACAATATTCTCTAACGTGTAAATGCGGGAAGACAGGGTATTAATACTATTGTCAACAACAGCAAGCACCTTTTCTAAATTTGCCTGATCAATCTCCCGAAGGCGGGAGGCAGCTTCAATTTGCGAAAGCTTCCAGAGTTCATTGTAAGTTTCATAAATGAATCTCTTAGGTCGAGGGCCACGAGGCCCCAGAACAAAATCAGACAGATCAATGTTGCCTGAAAGGAGGGATAATTGCTGTTTCACAGAGTCTAAGGAGGAGTGTTGTAACCACTGTTTACATAATTTTCCAACAGAATACGTTGTAACTGTACGAGAGTCAGAAAACCTCTGGTCTGGCTTATCCTGTTTGTAACCAGGAGCTGAGTCATGAAAACGCAGTTGGCAAGCATTCGCCGCTGTTGGCCAAGCCAACCAGGGTGACTGAACAAACGTGGAAACATTAAATGAATTGTTCTGAAACAAAGCTTGCAAATCAGTAAGTGAAATATTAAAATGCAAGCTTTCATTAGTGGTGGAAGACAACACAGGAATGGAAGGGGTATTTAATTGTTTGGAAGTAGCCAAACCCCAACACGTTGTTTGATAGATTGAATGATTTAAAAACAGAATTTGGGTAGGGATGAGGCAAGCACGGTGCAAGGCTTCTGTGCCTTGCACCTGCCATGATTTGGAGCCCCAAATAGATTTCAAGTCAATGGTGTCCCGCCAGTACTCATAACCACCCACAGCCAAAGCGGCCAAAAAGGAACCCGAATACAATACTTTGGTGTGGGTCAACATGATCTTCTGCGTAGAAGAGGCGTTTAATTTAAAATAATAGGACCCAGGGTTCGATCTATCAAAGTTGGTAAAATAAGTAAACTTGTTTCTAAGAGTGTGGGAGCTGCTTGGCAAAGGGGTAGGACAATGTTCCCATTGGGTGTAATTAACAGGACCCCTAAGGGTACTTGGTTTATGGAGGAAATGGTTGCCCCAATGCTGATAACAATATAAATCGGCATAACTTGCAGAATTCATGTACAAATCTTCAGCATTAAAAGCAGCATAATATTTCAAATCAGTAAATAACGATTCAACGGCATGCACATCCCAATCGTCAGACTGAATATTACTTTTAACGACATCACCCATTGAAACACGGAGAACATTTGGAACATTAATAATTTCGGTAGGTCCATGAATTTGGAAATTTACCGCATCCCATACGATGCCATCAGCGACTGGGAAAGCTGAAATGTTCACAAATGTGTGGTCACGCTTCATGATGTGAGATGAAGAATGCGGAGCCAAAGTTCCAGCGACACAGTTCACTGCAGAGCGTTCTGGTAAATAGTGACCATTGATTAGTAGAAAAAACACTGTGACAAAACCAATGGACATGAACAAAAAAATCAGGAAAAAGACCAACCAAATATATGTCCAGGGAGGAACCAAAAAATTGTCTCTGAACCAGGATACAAACAAACTGAATTTGGATGGGATTAGTGATGAGGTGGAATCCGAGTCAAAGGAATAACGTGTTGGGCCAAGTGGCGTAGTTGGTGCGTGAGCCACCGACTCGTTGGCTGGGTATGTATACTCAGTCTCCTCTTCGCAGGGGAAGCCGGGAAGTCGAGTAAGCGATCAGGCAAATCTACCATCTCGATAGCAACATCTGTGACCGTTCGGGCAAGAGGGCCACGAACATATGTCCGGGAAATGACTGGACAAGAGACCGCTGGTGTTACACTATTCAGGATCAGCCAGATGTTGTAGCTTGACATTGTCCACTGAGATGAATCTGTTGTCATTTTGACCAGGAAGCGGTGGTAAGACGACTGTACGAGTACCCTTCAAGCCAAGGACTGGAACTGGTGCACGATAAGATGGGCCAAATTCTTTTTTGTTCTCCACTTTCTCTCGAACCAGATCTCCAATCTTCGGAAGCCAGCCGGCAACCGGAATCTGCAACGCAGTGTCTGTGGCTGAAGGTAAATGTTCATTTGCAAGTTTGTCTCGGTCTTCTTGTAAGCCCTGTAACATAGTAGAATGGTTATCTACATAAAAGATGGCGGACTGCGCCACCATGTCTAGACCATCAAGGTTGGGCACAAACATTCGTATGCCAAAGAGCATTTCATATGGGGTCCGCCCACCCAGAGGTTTTCTAGGGAGATTATTAAGTGCACGTTGTACGGTATACAAGTGGGCCAGCCAGTTTCTGCCAGTACCTAAGACTCTAGCTGTCAAGGATTGCTTTAAGTCACAGTTCATTCGTTCAACATTCGAATTGCCCTCAGGCCGATATGGAGACGAAAATTTCACCCGCACCCCCAGGGAACCCATTGCGTCCTTGTAAGCCTTAGAGGCAAATGCTGGACCTTGGTCTGAATGGAAGGTGCCACATGCGAAAACTCCCACAAAGACACGCAAATCCCTTATGACATTTCGAGCGTCAGCACTCCGTTGTGGCCAGACCCATAGGAACCGTGTGCACGAGTCCACTGCAACCAAGATGTATTTATATGCAGTGTCCGAAGAAAATGGACCGCAGTGATCCAGGTAAACACACGCAAAAGGTCTGTTTGAAATGCAGAGCGGTGTTTGTGGTGGACGTGTAACCGTGGAAGGCTTAATCTGCTGACAAACGTTACAAGAAAGCACATAGGTACGGCTTTGTTTGTATAAACCACGCCACCAGTAACGCTGCTGCAAGATGGAAACACTCACAGACATGCCTGCATGAGCCGAAGCCATGCCTTCGTGTGCGGCCGTTATCAAGGAAAGCCTGCGGTCCGCGTTGGGAATCAGCCGATCACCAACGTCGGGAATACTTACGAAAGAAGCCTGTTCGGGACCTAATTGATAAGTATATTTGGAAGGGAAACCCCAGGGATATTTGGTACCTTCCTTTGTTGCAGCAATAGCTGCCAAGATATCAGTATCTATTTTAGTCATGGATCTTGTAACTGCTGCGACTGAACGTGGCTACTGCTGATTTGGCAGCTTCGTCTGCCAAACCGTTACCAACGGCGTGTGCGCCCACTCGCTGGTGGCCAAGGGTGTGAATCACCTGTGTGAGAGGCAGACGTTGTTTCAAATCTGCCACTCGAACCCAAAGCATTTTATGCTTAATCGTGCTGCCTTTTGCATCTCTATAGTCATTTTGCGACCAAAAGAATAGATTGTCATTGAAAGATTGAACACAGTAGTATGAATCACATACAATCAGAGTCGTCACATCTGGATTAGCGAACTCAAGGGTGAGCACCAATGCGCGCAGCTCGGCCAATTATGCAGTACTGTCTCCTAGTGCCTGTGTGTGCACGACAGTTGATTTGAACATTCCGTTCACCATGGTACCTGCAACAATAGCACATGCCGCGGAATAAGCATGCCTGGAACCCGTGGCCGGTTGTGCCGAACCATCGGTATAGATTATACAATCATAAACCTCAAGCGGTAGCAGAGACAGAGGAGGAGGATGAACAAATTCATACTGTAAAAACTCCTGTGTCTGAAGAGAAGAATCAAAAATGAAAGTGACATCCGGGGACGTCAAAGATGTTGCCCATTGTATCCAACGGGGGTGCAAAGCTTTAGAGTTCGGAACACTTGCTTTAGTCACTGCCTCTAGGGCAGGATATGGTGTTACCACCAGAATGCGTTTTCCCTGTGCCAGTGCGCGTTCTTTTAGAATCGCCATTTGCACTGCAGTCAGAACTTTCTCCACAGACGAAAAACGCATCTCTGCGGAAGTGTAAAGATGTGACTTGTATGCGATGGGTACTGTGTCACCTTTGTTAAAGGTTAAGTATGTGAAACCCACTGCTCCTGGAATTATTCTAATCACCAGGTTTGTGTGGTTATCACGAGTCAACAAGAATTTAGACTCAAGAAGGTCTGTCTGCAAAGACTGCAGAATGGAGGAATGCTCCGGAAGCCAGCATGACTTCGAAAAGTTAGGTTGTATCAAGGCATACAGTGGCTTGATACGCTGGGCATATTCGGGAATGTAAGTACGCCCGAAGTTCAGAAAACCCAGTAAAGACTGAAGTTTCTTCAGAGTAGTAGGAGGGCACAGAAGTGCACATTTCTCCAAGAAATGGGGGGCTAAGCCCTTACCTTCATTGTTGAGTTCATAACCCAAAAACAAAACGGTAAATTCAGCAATGTGGGATTTGGCAAAGTTGAATTTGTATCCCAGGACTGCAAATTCAAGTATAATGCGGTCCATTCGGGAAAGATGCGGGTATAATTCGTCGTCTGTCAGATAGATATCATCGACGTACGAACATGCATCTGGGTCTATGCCGTCTAACAAAGAGACGACACGGGCAGCGAATACACCTGGACTGTTCCTATAGCCCATAGGTAAACGCCGAAATTTGATCTCTTTACCACCGGAGGTAAAAGAGCTCCATTGGCTGCTCTCCGGGGCTAAGTTATGCGTGTAGAATCCATTGGATGGGTCAAGGGTAGTTTTATATTTTTTACGCACAAGACTGTCTACAAGTGCAGAACTGTGTGTGTTTTGCACCGCAAAGGTCCGACAATGAGAGTTCAAATGTCGGTAATCCAATACTAAGCGGTACGATCCATCGGGTTTAGAAACCGCGAAAAGGGGATTATTCATAGGTGATACGCATGTTTCAATTACTCCTTGATATTCCAACTGAGTCAGAATGTCAGAGACGGGACCTTTAGCTTCCCGCTTGATGGGATATTGGGGTTGTGGCTGAGGCAGCGACCACAAAGGAATATCATGGGGGGGAGAGTCTTCGTCCCAGCCCACGTGGTTGCGGTATAGCGCCGGAGCCAGGGACGCAGCCCACTCGGCTGCAAGAGCCTCCGCTTTGTCCTTGGGGACATGACGAGAAAAGCTCGGAAGGATTACCTCCTCCCCTCTACGTGCAGCTAGTACGAACGAGGGAGGCCAATCCGCCTCTGCCAACAGAATTTCGTACGAAGAGGTCAGATTTTCCCCAAAAATCCCTTTAATAACACGCTGTATGTCACCTTCAATTTGAAAAACAATATCGCATAGTCTGTCAGGGGGTGCCACTCTGGTGTCTGCGGTCTCAACAGTAATGAATGTATCAGTTGCTGTCGCCTCCATATGAGGACGTAGCGCCTCCCGCACTATGGTAACTTCCGCGGCGCTGTCTAGGAGTGTCACTGCCCACGTCCAATTCAGGAGTCTCGTTCTCACCGTCTGTGGCATATCTCGCTGTAACAGCGGCAACTTTTTTCTTCTGAAATTGTGGGCGAGAACGTGGAAGTTCGTCTGGCTTCCATCGGACTTGTTGTCGAGGTGGGTCTCTTCCCTGAGGAGTCTCGCGACCCCTTCCTCTATCTTGGCGATCTCCTCCACCGGCCTGAGAAGTTGTTGGTGCCTGTGAAGAACGAGGAGAACGCGAATCAGGGACTTGAAATCTCTCTGGAGATTTAATTCTCGCCCTATCGCGCAAATCATAAGTGCGTTCAGAAGAGACTGAAGCCGGGGAAGCGCCTCGCGACCCGGGCTTCTTTTGTTGCTTACACTGTTTTTTCTGTCTCCAGTTCTTATTAGTAAAGAACGGCTTCTCATCCTTCTCTGTTTGAGATTTCGGTTGAGGCTGTGACTGAGTTTGCGTTTTTACAAAAGGCTTGACGCCCAGGATATTACGTCCAATAGTTTTGTAAGCCTGGGCAATCATTTTTGGTAATTCGCGCGGCTTGTCCGGATCTGGGACCAAAGCCAAAGCATTAGCTACTTGAAAGTTCACTGCATCGCCCTTGACATTCGCAAGGATCAAATCAGCTACTACGTCAAACACTCCCACCAGTCTCATCCCTAATTCCACAGCCGCTTCAGGGCCATGTTCATCCTGTACACGTTTAATTACAGAGGGGAGAACCGTCATGGAAGGAGTGCCGAAACACTTCGCATATACTGCTGCGAATACCCTACCCCAGTTGTTGCATTCTGCCAACTCGGGGACTAAGTCTTTAGGCAAACTAATCATTAAAATCCTGTGTTTATCCACGGGAGAGGTGTTAGGAAAAACTGCCTCCAGCTGGTCAAACTTCTCTGCAAGCCAATAAGGAAAATCATCCTTATTTTGTGGGCGCTTGCCCATCACCGAATTAACCATGACAGGGCTTATGGTCACACCGCCTGCACCAGCTGGATGGGCCGCAACTCTAGGCGGGGCTCCCTGGATGTTGCCTGTAACATATTGTACTAAAGCTCGATGCACTCGTATCAAAGACGAATGTATATTTCGCAGTTCAGCGACTGCCACCGTCATATAACGCGGATGTGGGGTATACCCGGCCAAACCAGGCCAAGTGGCCCCTTCAATGGATAAGGGGCCTAAACGAACCGCGGTAACCGGTTGGGGGAGGGTGCCATCATACCAAACACGGTGTTGCCAAGCCGTGAGCGGTACTTCAAGATTCCTATGCGGTCTATAGTGATTAGGAACAGCGGTGGCTTCATATTCATGGAACATATTATCAGTCCCATCCACCGCCGGAAAGGTGATCCAAGAATAGAACACCTCAAAGTGGTGAGCTGGATCTGCTTGTACCACAAAGATTAGATCGACACCCGCGTCAGGCACTCCATACACTGTTAAGTGAGCCCGGAGCGCTGCACGGCTATGTGCCGCAATTTGAACAGCCATTCTAGGCTAAAAGTTTTCGACAACCTAATATGAGGCAGCACAATATAGGGTTTTAGTTAAGAACCGTTTAACAATTTCAAGCTTGAATGAACCTATAAAAACGTCAATATAGGAAGTATCACCTTCACACACGCTTCCGGAAGCGTCTGTGAAGGGGTTGTGGACAAGCACAAGTACTACTCAAGCGTCTCGCAGATAAGCAGCCCACTTGTTGGTCGCACCATGTTGTAGGGATTCTGCACATACACAGAGCTATGCACAGGATAATAGGACCTCGGAATATAGTGGTGAGCCAACCATAAACCTTAGCACCTAAAACCCCAACCCGACTAGCTGTAGCGTCTCATTAGCAACAATACTACCAATGATTAGACAACCCAGAACACGGTATCTCTCTCTCAGGACTCGCAGGAGCAAGAACACCCTTTCATCACTCACTCATACCTGTCCACAACGCGCGTAATAAGAGACACAGTATAGTTTAAATATTTATTTCAACTATCGTGCTCTAAGATACAGTACACGAGCCAGTACTATCAGCATAATGCATAATGATAATATAATCAGCATAGTTACAATTCCATAGAATACAAACGGGGAAAGCATTTCATAAAGCAGTGGATATAGAGCTAAATGACTATACCACCCTCCCCGTGCTATTAGCTAGTTTATTATATAAACAGAAAACCTCTGGGCATTGTTAGGCGGTCCCTCATACCTCAATCTCTAGATGCAGGTTTTACATCAGTAGACAAAAACAGCTCTTCTCTCTGGAAAGGTTTTTCTCCAAGTGCCTCTAACAGTGTAATCACCATATTAAAAGCACACAAATTTCTCCAGTGCAGCTGCACATAGTGTTATGTCTAGGTGCGAGGGACAGGCCAGATCAGTAAGAACAAGGGACGTTGTTTTTCGACCTTGTACATGTTGTGCAGAAGCAACCCACAGGGAACAAGAGAAAAGGTGAAAGACAGAAATGCAGACAGTCCTAATATAACCAGGCACAAGCAGAGGCTTGAAAAACAAAGTCACAAAGTAACGTGTGCAGAAAAGGCATCATGACAGCCAGGCCGCAGCCAACTTAGCAGGGCAGGCCATGAGGCCACAAACCACATGACAGCGGTACCATAACTGTGAGATCAGTATCAAGTACGAGTCCAGCCGATTGTCTGATCGAAGTGGCCACAGCCGCGACCGCTCACAGACAGCTCAGGAGGGCTCTTGCGACAGGGTCAAGCACAGCAGAAAAATAAGTGCAAGGTCTCTGTCTATCACCAAATCTTTGAGTCAAGACAGAGAGGGCACAGCCAGCCATCTCATGGATACAAAGCACAAAAGGTTTCTTATAGTCAGGCGTGCCTAACACTGGAGCAGAGCAAAGCGCAGTTTTTACTTGTTCAAAAGAATGCTGACAATCAGGTGTCCATGGCAAAGGCTTATGCACTTCTTTCATTGTTAAGCAAAGTGGCATCATCAATATCATAATCATCATTGTAGTACTGCCTGTCTCTAGAGTAATCAAAATAATTGTCAGAACGATCTACAGGGGCAGAAGTACGTTGCTGCCTATTGGTCCTGCGCCCCTTGTTTCCAGAACCTTGGTCACGAGTGGAGGAGAAATTTTGCAAAAGTATGGGGCACTGGCTGCGTCAGTGACCTTCCTCCTTACAATACGCACACTGATTCTGCCCCAAAGGTGTAACTGGAGGCTAGTACGAGGAAGCTGTTGTTGCGGTCCCCGTCCCCTGGTGTTACCTCGATATGACTGTTGTAATAATACCTTGGTCTTCAAATCTTTATTCTTTTTATCACTTCTGTCTTTCTCTTCATTATCCCTATGCTCGTAATATTGGGCCATATTTAAGATCACAGAGGGGGAAGATGTAGACCAAGTGCTCTCAGACGCCAGAAGTCTGGATATTATTTCGGGGAGGAGATTAATGACAAACCTATCAACAAATAAACAAACTCCTCATTCTGTAGACATATCCTGGCCACTGTAATCCAAAAGCGTTTCCTCAAACCTAGTGAAGAAATCAGACACACCCTCGTCTTTCTTCTGCCGACAGGCAGTCAGTCTATCCCAACTAACTTTCTTAGGTGGAATAAGAGTATGCATGTATTGTATTATACGGCCAGGCAAAGCAAGTAACTCAGCGCATGGTTTATCTCCTGGCTTCCTATCTCTGTCCCAACCTTTAATCGTGTCCCACGTACCACCTAACTCGGCAACGTGATCATGGGTATGTACTTGCCGCCAAATATCAACAGGGACTAGTAAACCAAAAAACATCTCAATGTCAGCAAGGGTCATTACAGTAGAGGAAGCAGCCTCCGTCAATTCTTTATAGTAAGCAGTAGGATTTTTCCTAGGGTCGGGATACGTAGCCTTGAGGGCCAGAACCTCACTTCTCTTCCATGGAATATAAACCCATTGTTCCTGAAAGCGAGCAGGCACAGCCTGTGTAGTAACCGTCTCATGCTGATCTGTTATTGCGGGAATTTCCGGATGGTAAATTGGGTGAACTTCTCGCATTGGGAATTGAGTTATTTTGGTGGGGCTCCTATCATGCAATCTATCTCTATAAGTCAACAGTGTGGAGATGTTTCTATACAAGAGGGTCGGCTCTAAACTATGTACATAAGCACCTTCATTAATATCAAATAATATTCTGGGTGCTTCTGTTTCAATGTGTATGCGCCAAAGGTCAATCAAGGTGGAGGACAAATATTTGACAGCATGTTGTTGCAGAGAGGGTTCATAGTCTCGCATTACCTGCCAAACATCTGTAAGATTATAAATTGGGTTACGAGCCCATCTTATCGCCTGGTCCGCTACTTCATTTTTCTCTCTATCTCCCACCCCGGATCGCATTAGTGGGCCTGACCCTTCTCTAAGTCCAGTGAGATCCCTATCTCCCGAGCCGCGCACTGGTGTGTCAGTAATTAAGGCCGATGGTGGGTGAATTACTGGGGCAGGAGTAGTAGGTATTGCAACAGTAGAGTGTAACGGAAGAGGAGGAGCAGGGGGCACACTAACTGGAGCAATAGGTGTAACAGCAGATGTACCCAGTGCCTATTGTTGCTGATGGGGAATAACGGGATAAACCCTTTTCAGGACATATGGAGGCGGGGGTCGAGTATCTAACAAAGCAGCCATGAAAGTATCCTCATCCTCCTTAGCCACATAAGATTTATCAATGTGCAACCGAAATCTCCTATCTTCACATTCTATTCCTGTCTCCTACTTTTCTTTATCATAAGCTACGGCCTTTTGTGTAAGTGTTTGCATCTGTCCTTTTCTAGCATCTCTCTCCATTTTCAACCGCCTTTGTCTGGCCTCTTTTTGCCAAGTACGAAGGGAATCAAACATAGATTGTCTACTACGGGGCCGATTCCGATCTCGGTCGGAGGCGCACCCAATACCATTCGGTCGGGAAAAAAGCCATGCGAATGCCTGTTTCCCGACCGATCCGAACATTATTCCGAACGAGTAAGTACGATGCGCACAACAGCACAGAATCCGGCCGAGCCGTACTCACCCAATCCAGGTCCTGTACTCCGACCGAGGCGAATCCGGAAACGCAGAATCGAGTCGCACGGAAGGGAAAATGCAGCTCCGTCCGGCCAAACAAGTACGATGCGCTTCCTGTACGCGCCGAACCCATCGCTACGCACGGCACGTCAAAGCATCCGGGAGAGGCGCACATAAGCTCCGATTCGCGCCACAACACAATACACGGCTACGAGACGAACACGCCAGCGACGAGGACGACGCGAAGCGACGAGGACGACGCGAAGCAACGAGAAGGACGAACGACACGAACCAACCATGAATCCCTTCGTCCCGATCATACCAATATTCTAGATTTACTACCGGAACAGGCACGGACGCGTACGGCGCAGAAGGTAAGTCAGACACCAACCACAAAACACATACAACACGTACACGACACATCACACACACACAGAGGGATGCAGAATATACTTACACCAGCAACAGCAGCACCATAGCGGCGGGATGCCCATCACCAATGCCACATATGCACACAGGGGCTGAATGCGCACCACCACCCCTACCCAGGGGGGGCTGGATGCCTACCACTACTACCACCCTCACCCAGGGGGGGCTGGATGCCTACCACTACTACCACCCTCACCCAGGGGGGGCTGGATGCCTACCACCACCCTTAGCCAGGGGGGGCTGGATGCCTGCCACTACTACCACCCTTAGCCAGGGGGGGCTGGATGCCTACCACTACTACCACCCTCACCCAGGGGGGGCTGGATGCCTACCACTACTACCACCCTTAGCCAGGGGGGCTGGATGCCTACCACTACTACCACCCTTAGCCAGGGGGCTGGATGCCTACTACCACCCTCACCCAGGGGGCTGGATGCCTACCACTACTACCACCCTCACCCAGGGGGGCTGGATGCCTACCACTACTACCACCCTTAGCCAGGGGGTGCCAGATGCCTACCACTACTACCACCCTTACCCAGGGGGGCTGGATGCCTACCACTACTACCACCCTCACCCAGGGGGCTGGATGCCTACCACTACTACCACCCTCACCCAGGGGGCTGGATGCCTACCACCACCCTTAGCCAGGGGGGGCTGGATGCCTACCACCACCCTTAGCCAGGGGGGGCTGGATGCCTACCACTACTACCACCCTTAGCCAGGGGGGGCTGGATGCCTACTACCACCCTCACCCAGGGGGGGCTGGATGCCTACCACTACTACCACCCTCACCCAGGGGGGGCTGGATGCCTACCACCACCCTTAGCCAGGGGGGCTGGATGCCTACCACTACTACCACCCTTAGCCAGGGGGGCTGGATGCCTACTACCACCCTCACCCAGGGGGCTAGATGCCTACCACTACTACCACCCTCACCCAGGGGGGCTGGATGCCTACCACTACTACCACCCTTAGCCAGGGGGGCTGGGTGCCTACTACCACCCTCACCCAGGGGGGGCTGGATGCCTACCACTACTACCACCCGTAGCCAGGGGGCGCTGGATGCCTACTACCACCCTCACCCAGGGGGGGCTGGATGCCTACCACTACTACCACCCTTAGCCAGGGGGCTGGATGCCTACCACTACTACCACCCTTAGCCAGGGGGGCTGGATGCCTACCACTACTACCACCCTCACCCAGGGGGCTGGATGCCTACCACCACCCTTAGCCAGGGGGGCTGGATGCCTACCACTACTACCACCCTTAGCCAGGGGGCTGGATGCCTACCACTACTACCACCCTCACCCAGGGGGCTGGATACCTACAACCACCCTTAGCCAGGGGGCTGGATGCCTACCACTACTACCACCCTTAGCCAGGGGGGCTGGATGCCTACCACTACTACCACCCTCACCCAGGGGGGCTGGATGCCTACCCCTACTACCACCCTTAGCCAGGGGGGGCTGGATGCCTACTACCACCCTCACCCAGGGGGGGCTGGATGCCTACCACTACTACCACCCTCACCCAGGGGGGGCTGGATGCCTACCACCACCCTTAGCCAGGGGGGCTGGATGCCTACCACCACCCTTAGCCAGGGGGGCTGGATGCCTACCACTACTACCACCCTTAGCCAGGGGGCTGGATGCCTACCACTACTACCACCCTCACCCAGGGGGCTGGATGCCTACCACTACTACCACCCTTAGCCATGGGGAGCTGGATGCCTACCACTAGTACCACCCTCACCCAGGGGGCTGGATGCCTACCACTACTACCACCCTTAGCCAGGGGGGGCTGGATGCCTACGACCACCCTCACCCAGGGGGGGCTGGATGCCTAGCACTACTACCACCCTTAGCCAGTGGGAGCTGGATGCCTACCACTAGTACCACCCTCACCCAGGGGGGGCTGGATGCCTACCACTACTACCACCATTAGCCAGGGGGGCTGGATGCCTACGACCACCCTCACCCAGGGGGGGCTGGATGCCTACCACTACTACCACCCTCACCCAGGGGGGCTGGATGCCTACCACTACTACCACCCTTAGCCAGGGGGGGCTGGATGCCTACTACCACCCTCACCCAGGGGGGGCTGGATGCCTACCACTACTACCACCCTTAGCCAGGGGGGGCTGGATGCCTACTACCACCCTCACACAGCGGGGGCTGGATGCCTACCACTACTACTACTACTTAGCCAGGGGGGGCTGGATGCCTACCACTACTACCACCCTCACCCAGGGGGCTGGATGCCTACCACTACTACCACCCTTAGCCAGGGGGGCTGGATGCCTACTACCACCCTCACCCAGGGGGCTGGATGCCTACCACTACTACCACCCTCACCCAGGGGGGCTGGATGCCTACCACTACTACCACCCTTAGCCAGGGGGCTGGATGCCTACTACCACCCTCACCCAGGGGGGCTGGATGCCTACCACTACTACCACCCTTAGCCAGGGGGCTGGATGCCTACCACTACTACCACCCTTAGCCAGGGGGCTGGATGCCTACCACTACTACCACCCTCACCCAGGGGGCTGGATGCCTACCACCACCCTTAGCCAGGGGGGCTGGATGCCTACCACTACTACCACCCTTAGCCAGGGGGCTGGATGCCTACCACTACTACCACCGTTAGCCAGGGGGCTGGATGCCTACCACTACTACCACCCTCACCCAGGGGGGCTGGATGCCTACCACTACTACCATCCTTAGCCAGGGGGCTGGATGCCTACCACTACTACCACCCTTAGCCAGGGGGCTGGATGCCTACCACTACTACCACCCTCAACCAAGGGGGCTGGATGCCTACCACCACTACCACCCTCACCCAGGGGGCTGGATGCCCTACCACTACTACCACCCTCACCCAGGGGGGCTGGATGCCTACCACCACTACCACCCCCACTCATAGGATGGACAATGCATGACACAACCAGCACACCACAACCTAGGGAATGCAAGAAAAAGACATCCCCCAACACTATGACAAGCGTGTGTAGACTGTGTCAAATGCCTACAACACCGAACATGACTTTGAACATACAATGTGACCCCCTAGCACATGTGCCACACATATATGTGTGTGGCCCCCACAATGCAAGCAGGCCATGACCATTGTGTCAATGGGGTCCAAACCCCCATCATCACAGTGACCAAAATGTAAGTGTGGGGTCCATAGCTGAAGCACCTTTTGAACATTGTGGCAATGGAGTCTAAACCCCCATCATCACTGTGACCAAAAGGTAAGTGTGGGGTCCATAGCTGAAGCACCTTTTGAACATTGTGGCAATGGGGTCTAAACCCCCATCATCACAGTGACCAAAATGTAAGTGTGGGGTCCATAGCTGAAGCACCTTTTTGAACATTGTGGCAATGGGGTCTAAACCCCCATCATCACAGTGACCAAAAGGTAAGTGTGGGGTCCATAGCTGAAGCACCTTTTGAACATTGTGGCAATGGGGTCTAAACCCCCATCATCACTGTGACCAAAAGGTAAGTGTGGGGTCCATAGCTGAAGCACATTTTGAACAGTGTGGCAATGGGGTCCAAACCCCCATCATCACAGTGACCAAAAGGTAAGTGTGGGGTCCATAGCTGAAGCACATTTTGAACATTGTGGCAATGGGGTCTAAACCCCCATCATCACAGTGACCAAAAGGTAAGTGTTGACAAAGAAAGAGCTGCAACTGCCTAACTGCATGGATGATTCCTGGTCACAGAACAAAAAACACATCAGTGGCAAAGTAGTGTATGTGTCCCATTGCAACATAAATTGGGTGAGCCAAATACTGCAGTGCAAATAAGACATACCTTTGGCCATGTGCAGACAAACAACACCCATGGGGGCTGACACTGTCAACATTCATCAATGACACAATGACAGAAGTGACCATTAGAATGCAGACCCACATATTTGCACCAATGGGCACACAAATGCAGATACCCTGTGGAGACTGCAGATGTGAGGTGAACAGATACCATACCATGGCAGCAATGGGACACACAAACCATGATCATTGTGCTGACCGATGACCTAGGAGTCCCAGGGACAACAGGGGAAACCCACCAAACTACATACAGCCAATGGCACACCCAAGATAGGCCAATTCAGTGGTGCAGATGCACAAACACAAACAGGCAGACCCACACTGCACATCATACACAACAGGTGAGGGGGGGGTGCCAGTGTCCCCAGGCAACCACACAACACATGAGGAGACCTGAATACCAATCATACAGATGTGCATACAGTGCCACACAAAGGTAACTCATGGATCCAAATCCCCTATGTGGGCAAGCAGGCATTGTCAGATGAGAGGGAGCACAAATCACACATGTCACACAGGCACGTAGGAACAGCAACTGACACAGCAAGACACAGACACACCACAGCACCACCCCCAGGGCTCCCACAATGTGGTGACCCTGGGCTGCATTACAATCCCACTGTGATGACAAAGCTAAATGTGGTTCACACTGTGAACCACAGTCATGTGTCCTGAGCAACAAACTACCATCACACCTACACAAGCACAAATCAATCAGCATGGCCAGTAAGCCAAGGCCAACATGGAGGCAGGGGCCTAGCCGGGCAACAACTCTCATCTGCACACACTCAACACCACACCCCTCGACCTCCAACAATGTGCAGCAGTGAAGCACACATGCACTGGTGACATTGCACATGCACCCATGACTATTCCAGGGTGGTGGGTGGGAACCAAGGTGCAGAAACACATCACACATGGCCACTCAACAAGACTCCTGAATGTCTGACACACTGCACACTACGCTGTACATGGACATGACGGCAATACCACACCAACCAATGGGATCCCAGCCACAGTCACAGACCAATGAAGAAGCCAAGGTCACCCACAAAGAACACACATAGACAACAACCAACATTGCAGCCCGGACCCTGAGGAGTGCCAGCAGTCACACACACAACGTGTCACAATCACTGAAAGATAACACAAACTGGAAATCACATGACAGGGGCAAACAACAAGTGCCAAGGGAAACCTGACTGTGACCCATCTGCGTCTGCACACAAACTCAGCCCTGACAGCAAACACACCTATGGGTGACACCCTGATGACCAGTAATGTGCCATGCACCCACATCACAGAGAACCCAGGGAGAAGACTTTGGGGGAACATAGGTCAACTCAGCAAGCATCACAAACAGGTACAACACTAGGGAACACAGCATGCACAGCTAAACGGAAGTGAACACACAGACATGCACATACAACACACACCTTGGGCGCAGGCAATGTCACAGGAGTACACACTGCCATGAGGGGACTCCACTCCTGTGTGAGGAAAGCTGTGCCATATGTTGCCTCAGTAGGGCCCCATCATGTCAGCTGAGCACTTGGTCACACAATCAACAATTAGCACCAAATGAGGGCTCCCGTCACATCAGCCTGGTCATGGAAGTGCCAACGGAATCATCAGCACAGATCCAACACACTTGTATAGCAATGTTGCACTGACTACACGGATGAGTCCTTCCCCATTGATGCCCAAACCTGCATGTCCAGTGGAGATGGCCACACGGTCAGGGAAGTAGACGAATTGAACATTGGCAGGCACAACAGATGTGCAGGGGTGGAAGCCACAGATGTGAAATAGCTAATCTAAGTAGGAAATCCCATTGCCAAATACTGAACACATGACACCCTCAGATGCTGCTATGGATGACATGGATACACCACAGGATAGGACACATTCCCCCTGGACCACATGGGTTCCTGCACAGTAACACTTCATTATCATGAGACCAAATATCACCATCACTGCAGCAAGGGCATGGTTAGCATCATCAACAACATGTACATCAGAAGCATAAGCACTAGAGAACAGAAAGTTGCTTTATTCAGCATATGTGTGGAATGAAAACAAAGTCCAGAAAAAACACAAAGGCCAATGGCCAGTCCATTGTCAAAGTCCAAACTTGGTGACAGTGGCAGATGTCACCCTACGCATGCCTGCACAAAACCAGGGACAATCCACTAGGAGGGGCAACCGGGGGGCAGGCCAGGCACCGCAGGGACAGGATCAGGGCTCACCAGGAGGAAGCAGGGAAGGGGTGGTGGGTGCTGGAGAGCCACTGACAACTGCAGTGGAGGTGTCTGACATGGTGTGTGCCGGCATAACTGGGGGCATGACTCAGATGTTGTGGGTGCCGGCACGACTGCAGTGGACCCTGCAGATGGAGTGGACAGGTCCGCCACTGCAGTGCCCAAGTCAGACAGGGTGGAAGTGGACTCCACTGCAGTGCCTACCACCAGGGGAGGAGAATGGGGAACAGGCAAGGTGGGCTGGACAGAGGGGGAGGACACCCTCACCACATCAGTGGCACAGACAAGCGCAGCGGGGGTGTGGTGCCGGGAGAGCAAGTGGCAGGGGAGAAGGCCGGATCCTCTTGGGGAGGGTATATCTGTGGGTGGGGGAACCTGGGGCAGGGTGTGGTGGGGACACCTGTGGAGTGGGGGCCTGAGGGATGGAGGAAGGAGACCTGGTGCCTGAGCTGCAGGGCGGCGGCGGGGTCTTGCTCTTACGACTCGGGGGGACTTGCGGGTGGGGGCCTCAGTCTGTCTGCGCCTTGGGGAGGGTGTCCGGGGGCGAGGGGCACTCTGCTCCGTGTGGGTGGGCTTCCTCTTCCCCCTGGATGCTGGAGCAGCTGGATCGGAGGGAAGAGGCCGAGGTCACTGAGGAAGAGGCGCTGGGTCTTTGGGGTTGCAGGTGAGGCAAGGGAGGGTGTTTTGGAGGGAGAGGCAACTGAGGACTGCGCAGTGCTCGTGGATGCGTGTGTGTGTTCCAGGGCCCCATCCCCTGTGAGTCTGGTTTCAGTCCCCTGACTGTGCGTGCATGTGCGTTTTGTTTGTGGCGTGTGTGTCTGTGTGCTGGATGTGTGTGTGCTGGTGTGTGCCTGTGTCGGTGTGTGTGTGCTTGGGACGGGTAAGGTGCTGGGGAGTGTGGATGGAGCAGAGGCAGGAGGGGTGAGGGACTGTCTGAGGAGGGACACTGCTGCCGTCAGGGAGGAGTCCATGGACCTATTGCCCCTCTGTAGGTCAGACATGCCCGATGAGATGCCCTCCATGAACGACACCAGCTGAGTCAACAGAGCGGTGTGCGCATGGAGGACACTCAGCATGGCTGTCTGCCCTACATGGAGCTGGCGAAGGAGGTACATAGACTCCTCACTCAGGGCAGCAGGGGACACAGGGGCAGGGGGTGCGGTGCCTGGCCCAAAGGAGACACGCTCCCAAACATGGGAGCCTCCACGGACCTGGGGAATGGGAGCCGATGGGAGGGCGGTGGTGGTGCTGGTGGTGGCGGGGACAGCAACACTAGCTGGGGTGTGGTGGCTGCTGACACCCGCCTCCATAAGGGAGTCATCCTCCGAGTTGCTCTGGTCCTCAGCTGAGGTGGATGGTGCTGAGGACTCCTCGGTGTGGCTCCCCTCGCCCTCCGTGCCACTGGGTCCCTCCGACCACTCCTCGGCTGCTGACCCAGTCTGGCTCTCCGGCTCCTCCTGGTCCGTGGAGCTATCCCCTTCCGTGGCCGTGGATGTATCTGCAAACAATGGGGAAACAGACAGACATCAGTCACCTGCACCAAACGCACACACCACTGTGAGCACAGCACATTACAGAGCAAGCCCTGGCATCATTAGTTGTACATTGCTAAAAGTGCCCTAACTGAACAGGAGAAGCCAATTGTCAGTCTGATGCCAACCATGGCACTCACATCCCACATGGCCTTGCACCCATCTGTCTGGTGTCTGTTGGATAGCAACACCCCAGTGTGGACACATGCACGAACTACACAGTAGTTGGACAGTGCAGAGGACACGGTGTAGCATGTGGACATGCACACATCACAACTCTTGCCACTGAGTCAGTACAGGTTTCCGGATGAAAGGGATGCCCAGAGTCAAATAGGAAATGCATGTGATGCATACCAGCGACAGACACCATGATGCACCCATGTCCTGATAGCCATCACCACAATGGTGTGCATGTAGCACATGTCACTCCCCTGCAGGATCACCAATAAGTAGACACATGCCATGGCGGAGGCATGACTGCTAAGTCATACATCACTGTCTCAGTGATGTATGACTTGGCAGCCAGACAACAACACTCTGCACTGTGTCACAATAGTAGGTCATGGGGAATGCAAGTCCTGGAGCTGTACAAGTGCACATGTACATCCCCCACACAACACATCATCTTAACCCTCATCTGTCCAGGTCATACCGATTGGACATATGGGAGACCTGTGACACTACCCTCTGAACCTGAGCCCCTCACAATCTGCTGTGAATGGGGAACAGCTGCCTGAACTTCACATTCGCATACCCCAGTCTGCACGGGCAGCTGATCAAACACCTATGTGACACACAAGTATCGTCTCCTATGGTCACATCTCCAGTGGCATGCTGAGCCCCTACCAAGAAACACCCCAGCAGTCCTGGCAACTAATCCACAGCACACTGACACAGAGGCAGACACCTGAGGGGTCAAATCACTGCGCACAATGTGTCAGCTGATACACGGGAGTGGGAGTACAGAGTGCATTGCATGGCCTGGAGTAGGCATGACTGTCCTGCCCCACATGAATGAGGGATGAGCCCTGGACAGTGGATAGCTGGCTATGTATGTGTGACACACGTAATCTGCACACTCCTGGGGCCCAAACATTGTTCCCACCCGCAGCATGGGCGTGTGCCACATACCCCAGGCACATGTGGTGGCTCAGCTCAGCAAGTGGACCGCATATCAAAGCAACACGCAGATTACATGTCCGAACACAGGCATTGTGTGAACAATGGACCCACCCATGATGCCCACAACAGAGTTAGGGAAACAGATGCTGTCCCCCACCTTTAGTGAAGCAAACTGCAAGGACACAGTCCCAAGTGACACAATTCCCTGAATGTAAGGGCGACACCTGGGTATCAGATGAGGAGTGGGCAGTGCACAATAGAGGGACATGGCTCCTGGACAACATGACTGCTGCACTGTGGCAGTTGAACCAGGCCAGAGGAGGGCACAAAGCATGTAATACAGAGTTCACAGTGCAGTCTTTGACTCACCCCCTCCTTGCTGCTGTCTGGCCTTCAGCTGCCCATCCAGGTCTGGAAACACCACCGCCAGGATCTGGAGCATGTGGGGGTCAGGGTCCGTGTTCCGCCCCTCCTGCGAGGAGGCGACAGCTTCAGCTGGACCCGTGCAATCCTCCGGGTCCAGCCCCGAAGGTCCTGCCACCTCTTCTGGCAGTTGCGGATCCGGCGCTTGTAGACCCCCACGGACCGGACAGCCCGGACGATGTCCTTCCAGATCTCCTGCTTCCGATGGGCATTAACCTGTCAGGATGACAAAGTGAAAAGGCCATTACTACACATGCAACATATCCGTGCATGACACAGTTGTATATACATGTCTCATTCACAGGGGCACATGATGTACACAGGCAGTGCAACGCTGCCCATGGACACTTTGCCAGACGTCACTACATGGTATCATTGCATGGGAAGTAAAACCTTGTTCAAATGCACTGTCACTGCACCATACCTGTCCAGTGCATGTCACTACACACTATGGGGGGTGACAACTACTCAGTGAGCTTGCTAGCCAGTGGCGTGCAGACTTTCAGCCTTGCTAGTCAGACAAAATGCACATTCAGAAAGGCAGTGCACAGAACACTCACCTGCTCCCCTGGTGTCCCATACAGCTTGCTGTACTATGGAAGTAGGCTGTCCAGCAGGGCCTGGTTCTCCTCAAGGCTGAAGGCTGGGGCTCTCTCCACAGTACGTGCCATTGCAGGGTCCAGAGGGGCAGAGACAGCAGCAGTGCAGTGGCAGATGTCGTCCTGGAGCATGTAGTGCAGGCAAGTGAGCTCTAAGGGGAACAGCCGGCAATATATATGTGCTGGAGAGGCAGATACTGTCCCTTGTGTCCAAAGTGATAGGTCCAAGTTGTTTGCATCTTCTGAATCTGGCCAATCCATGGAATAGCAGCACCAATACACGCCCACAGCATCCTTCAAATCTTCAACTTCATGACATACATGATTTTGCAACATTATTGTGGGTGACCAACTGAATTTCCAGCAACCGACTCGTTCGAAATTCGAAAACGCGTCCGTTGCCAGGCAAGGCCATTGTCAATGGGTGCGCACCGATCGGTCCATTGCGGTACAACGCGTACAGGGGTACAACGCGTACCCGCACACATTGAATGCAATGGGCCGGCCGGGGGCACCGATCAGTCCATTGCTGTTCAACGCATCCCTGTACAAGTGACTGGCATATGTCACCATGCCTGTCTCAGATGGACATATGCCAGCCACAGATAGCTCCCAGGGAGTGAGGGGCACACCTACAACACGACAGCCTGTCCAAGCTGTATCATAAGGCATGTAAGGCTGCATTTCCTATTGTGTGTATGTTGGTGTACATGTTGTCCTGTGGGTGTCACCTGGGGGCAGCCACCCCCAGGCAGTGCACGTGTTCATGGGGACAGGATCCTGGGTGTTACGTGTACATGACCACTGTGATGTGCAACTGTTCATATCTGTGCATGTGCCATGGTCACATTTCACGGTGGTGTATGTATATGTCATGTCATATACCCCGTGAGTCCCATGTGGGACGGTATGTTTGAGCCAGGGTGTCCCAGTGGCACAATAGTGATGGTCCTCCACAGTCTGTGTGCATGTAGTGTTTACAATGTCTCTGATTTCATGTGCACAATGGGAGACAGTCTCCACATCCACGTTGTGTGTGCATGGACTTTGATGTTGTGCGTGTGTGTGTCACAGACGTCCATGTCTGTCCTGCCGTGGCAAGTGGGACCACTACCTGTGGGGGTCATGGTTGTTTTGCTGTGGTGTATACATGATACTCCATGTAATGCCAGTGTCCATGTGGCAATACAGGGGCCCTGGGAATGTACCTGTTGTTGAGCTGTGATGCCTGGGGCACATCTGTCCTCACATGTCACTGTGGGGGGTGATTGTGACACGGCAGCAGGAGATGGGAACTGTGACACGGCCTCATGATATCCAATGGGCCAACCTGGGACTAATTGATGCCACTTGTTGGACCGTGATGACAGATGTTGGCCATGTATGTACCATACATGTCCTTACGGAACTGCACACTTCATGTAGTTGTGCCTCATAATGATGTATGTTGGGATATTGAGTGTGTTCAATGCCGCATATGTGGGCTGACTGACAATCTTGCTTACTTCTCCTCTGCACTTCAGGGCTCCTGCTGTCCATCGACCATTCCCAGACCTGGCAACGATGGTGGAACGGGACAGCATCCGACGGTACCGCTTCACCAGGCAGCTGATTGAGGATTTGGCAGTGCAGTTGGCCCCACATTTGCAGCCTGGCCGGCCGTATCCTACAGCGCTGACCCCCAAGGTGAAGGTGATGGCAGCCCTACACTTCTTTGCCACCGGTACCTTCCAACATACTGTGGCGACTGCTGGTGGAATGTCACAGACCATGTTGAGCCGTGTGCTCCGCGATGTTTTGGCGGCAATGTTGCTATTCCTGAACCGGTACATCTATTTCCCTAGACTGCGACGACTCACTGACGTGAAGAGTGACTTTTATGCCCTGGGGAGGATGCCGCATGTCATTGGCTCCATTGATGGGACACATGTGGCTTTGGTACCACCACAGGCCCAGGAGCAGGCCTACAGGAACCGCAAGCACTACCACTCGGTCAATGCACTGGTGGTGTGTCTTGCAGATATGACCATCACACACGTGTGTGCCCGTTTCCCTGGTTCAGCACACGATGCCTTTGTGATGAGGAGTAGTCGCATCCCCAGGATGATGGCACAGATGCAGAACCAGCGAGCCTGGCTTGTTGGTGTGTACTGACTTTGTGCCATTGTGTGTGATCTGATCTGTAGTATTCCGCCCACTTTTCCAAGTCAGCTAATGTGCACTTGTCTGTCCGTAGGTGACTCGGGATACCCCAACATGCCGTGGTTGCTGACACCCCTCAGGAACCCTGTGACACCAGCCCAGATGCGCTACAATGAGGCACATGGTCGGACCAGGAGAGTGATTGAGCGGACATTTGGTCTCCTGAAGAGCCGCTTCCGCTGCCTGGACAAGACCGGAGGGTCCCTCCCATATGCCCCTGCGAAAGTGTGCAAGATTATCATCGTCTGCTGCATGCTCCACAACCTGGCAGTGCGGAAGGAGTTGCCTCTCATCCAGGATGACAATGACCAACATCCGCCACCTGTGGAGGATCCTGGCCTGGACCACGATGCCAGTGACGATGATGATGATGATGATGAGGGTGATGTCCGCACACAGCTCATCACCAACTTCTTTAGCTGAATGTGAGTATCCTGAGGTGTCATGTCAATGATGTGAGTTGGCATGATATGTGTAGGTAGTGCTCTGGTGCTGTTGGAGTGTGTCCATGGGCTACTTGACTGGATGTGTGTAGCGATGTGTGCTTACAGGTGGTCTGTACTCCCCAACAGTGTTGACATGCTAACTTGGTTCTGGGTGGGTATCTTGTAACATGTATTGTGCATGAGTTTTGCTGTTCTGTCCTGTTCTCCATTGCTTTTGACTGTGTGTCATTTCTGTCCTTCACAGGGTACTTTCAGATTCGTTTGGTCAACTGTGTCCACCGACGACGTGATTGCACTTCCAGGGTGGTAGCTGTTGTGTCCCTACCGGTGATGTGCGCCACACCCATGGACTTCCTTCCGTCTATAGTTGTTGACTGTGTGCCCGCTGCCAGGTGGGATTACCTTGCATCTGTAGTGGTTACGACATGTTGCAACTGTGTAATAAACCTGTGCTTCACTTTGTGATGTGCGTTGTCTGTGGTCACACATTTGACTGCCATTTGCTTACTGCACCTGTGGGCTACTTGACTACAACTGGGAATGGGTGTGGTGTCTGTGCATTGCACCGTCTTCCCTGGCAACATCAGTGTAGGCAATGAGTCAGATGGCTTAGGTGTGTATGTGTTGTGTAGCCCTGGTGGTGTGTCTCACTCATATGTGTCACGTTGCCTTTACTCACATGCCTGTGTTGTACTTGCTGTTGCAGTTCGCATACACAGTGTAATTTTGCAGTTCATCATCCCCATAACAGCACCCACGTTGGAATCACAACAGAGGCAAGTATGGTGTATTAGTGTGTTTATTGTGATACATTTGTGTGAATAGTGCATAGGATGGGTAGTGCTCTACATCAATCTTGCAATCAGAAGTTCCTAGGTGAATTGAAAGTCCTGGTAGACAAAATCCCCAGTATCGGGGCCACAGTTGTCTGAGACATTGGTCCAACTTGTACTCCCCATGCAATGTGTGGGAGTAGTGTTGCCGTCAACAGGGTGAACAGTCTGTGCACAAAGGTGAACATCCAGAACAGGTTCAGGCTTCCTGGGAGTTGCGCTTGGCCATCGGCCTCTCACTTGCCCCTCCTCGGACGACCCCTCTTCTTGGGGGGCCCCTCAAGTACAGGCTGCTGCGGTGCAGGGGACTCTCCGCCAGAGTCATCCTCCCTCCCTGTGGCAGTTGCAGTTTGGGCAGCACCAGATGTTGTTGGCACACAGGGAGGTGTGGACTGGTTGCTGTTCATCTGGCTGAGGCATTGTAAAATGTCCCTGTGCACCGCCGTCATCTCATGCAGTGCATCCCACTTGGACTCCACGCGGGACATGTGTGAGTCCACGCGGGACATGTGTGACTCCACGTGGGAGATGTGAGAGTCCAAGCGGGCATGATGGGCAGCCTGCTGCTGTTTCATGTCTCTGAGGAGCCCCACTACCTGGCTGAGGTCTCCGGTGCTGGACTAGTACGCATCAGCTATGCGTACCAGTTGTGGGTCATCATGCACACCAGCAACCTCTGCAAGCAGCGACCTCTGTCTCCCACCCCTCCCACCACCCCTGCTGACATGTGCAGTGCGTGCAGTGGCACGCACAGATGACCCTGGTCCACCTTGGGGGTTGGTGGTGGTGGTGGTGTCCATGGCCCCAGGTTGGTCAGGGTCCCTGTGCTGGTGTTGCTCCTTGTTCTGTCCATGTCGGCAGGGATGGTATTTGTGGTGACAGTCGTTGGAGGGGTGGGTGTAGGGGGTGCAGCTGGTGGTCCTGCTGGTGCTGCAGCTGGTGGTCCTGCTGGTGCTGCATGTAGACTTGCACCGGATGTGCCAGGTTGGTCTTCTTCGTCCGAGGAGGGCAGAGGCTGTACGACACCAGTGAGCTCCGCATCCTCTTGAGCCTGGGACTGGGACTCCTCAGCATCTGCTGCTGTGTCCCCATCATCACCTGTTTTTGGGAGACACACACAATGTATGTTATGTTTCTGCAGGCATCAATGGTTGACACACCTGACAGTTGTGACTGTGCCTCTGGGTGCGGGCCTGTACATTGCATTGTCCTAAGTCGTCACAGTCAGGGGTTGGTTTTGGTGTGGCACATTGTCCTGCATTATTTGGGCATTTCTATGTATTTGTTGGGGTGTGAACATGGTCTCCTTTGGTTGTATTTGGTTGACAGCCGGCCCTCCTTCCCACCCAGCCAGTCAGTTATACCACCATGGACTGTGCTTGCATTGCAGGGAGTGGAAGTTGTCTCTCAGGATGTCAGTCAGTGGTGTCCTGCTGTTTGTTGGTGCACAGTTCCCAGCAGGGCCTTGTGCTCCCCGCAGCAGTAGCCAGTGTCAGCCATCTTGTGAGTCCTTCTCCACTCCCTGTGATGTGAGCATGGTTCAGGGTGGTGTTGATGGGACAGTTGTGGGGGTGACCAATATCTGTGACTGCCACTCCCATCATGCTATTGCCTCCACCCCACTTGCCAGCGTTCCCATACATACTTGCTTTTGTGGGGAGTTCAGTGTGTGTGGGTGTGAGGGCAATGGCAAGATGGCTGACAGTGGTGTCCTGCTGTTGGTTGGTGTGCAGTTCCCAGCATGCCCTTGTGCTCCCCACGACACAGCAACAGTGTCAGACATCTTTGATGGGCCTTTCCACTCTCTGTGGGATGTGCATGCGTGAGTGTGAGCTTGCTGGGCCATGTGGTGGGGGATGTAGAGCTGTGACTACGACTCCCATCATGCTATTGCCTCCACCCCCTTCCCAGCATGCCCATGCTTCCTTCCTTTTGACTCTGCTTCCCTGTGGGGTGGGCTGGCTGTGCTGACAGGATGGCTGGGAGTGTTGTCCTGGCAGTTGTTTGGCTAAAAGTCCCAAGAGTGTCCCTGTGCTTCACACAACATAACCCAGGGTGGTGGTTCTTTGTGGGATCTTGAGTTAGGATGGGAGGCATTGCATTCTACCAGGTGGGTTCTGTGGAGTTTGTGTTGAGGGGGTGTGTGAGGGGAGGTGCTTGTGACTATGGTCAGTGCTGCAAGTCCTCCTTCCCACCCAGCCAGCCAGATATCCCACCATGGAACGTGCTTGCATTGCAGGGAGTGGAAGTTGTCTCTCAGGATGTCAGTCAGTGGTGTCCTGCTGTTGGTTGGTGTGCAGTTCCCAGCATGCCCTTGTGCTCCCCACAGCAGTAGCCAGTGTCAGCCATCTTGTGTGTCCTTCTCCACTCCCTGTGATGTGAGCATGGTTCAGGGTGGTGTTGATGGGCCAGTTGTGAGGCTGAGCAATATCTGTGACTACCACTCCCATCATGCTATTGCCTCCACCCCCCTTCCCAGCATGCCCATGCTTCCTTCCTTTTGAGTCTGCTTCCCTGTGGGGTGGGCTGGCTGTGCTGACAGGATGGCTGGGAGTGTTGTCCTGGCAGTTGTTTGGCTAAAAGTCCCAAGAGTGTCACTGTGCTTCACACAACATAAACCAGGGTGGTGGTTCTTTGTGGGATCTTGAGTTAGGATGGGAGGCATTGCATTCTACCAGGTGGGTTCTGTGGAGTTTGTGTTGAGGGGGGGTGTGAGGGGAGGTGCTTGTGACTATGGTCAGTGCTGCAAGTCCTCCTTCCCACCCAGCCAGCCAGATATCCCACCATGGAACGTGCTTGCATTGCAAGGAGTGGAAGTTGTCTCTCAGGATGTCAGTCAGTGGTGTCCTGCTGTTTGTTGGTGCACAGTTCCCAGCAGGGCCTTGTGCTCCCCGCAGCAGTAGCCAGTGTCAGCCATCTTGTGAGTCCTTCTCCACTCCCTGTGATGTGAGCATGGTTCAGGGTGGTGTTGATGGGACAGTTGTGGGGGTGACCAATATCTGTGACTGCCACTCCCATCATGCTATTGCCTCCACCCCACTTGCCAGCATTCCCATACTTACTTGCTTTTGTGGGGAGTTCAGTGTGTGTGGGTGTGAGGGCAATGGCAAGATGGCTGACAGTGGTGTCCTGCTTTTGGTTGGTGTGCAGTTCCCAGCATGCCCTTGTGCTCACCACAGCAGTAGCCAGTGTCAGCCATCTTGTGTGTCCTTCTCCACTCCCTGTGATGTGAGCATGGTTCAGGGTGGTGTTGATGGGCCAGTTGTGAGGCTGAGCAATATCTGTGACTACCACTCCCATCATGCTATTGCCTCCACCCCCCTTCCCAGCATGCCCATGCTTCCTTCCTTTTGAGTCTGCTTCCCTGTGGGGTGGGCTGGCTGTGCTGACAGGATGGCTGGGAGTGTTGTCCTGGCAGTTGTTTGGCTAAAAGTCCCAAGAGTGTCCCTGTGCTTCACACAACATAACCCAGGGTGGTGGTTCTTTGTGGGATCTTGAGTTAGGATGGGAGGCATTGCATTCTACCAGGTAGGTTCTGTGGAGTTTGTGTTGAGGGGGTGTGAGGGGAGGTGCTTGTGACTATGGTCAGTGCTGCAAGTCCTCCTTCCCACCCAGCCAGCTAGATATCCCACCATGGAACGTGCTTGCATTGCAGGGAGTGGAAGTTGTCTCTCAGGATGTCAGTCAGTGGTGTCCTGCTGTTTGTTGGTGCACAGTTGCCAGCAGGGCCTTGAGCTCCCCACAGCAGTTGCCAGTGTCAGCCATCTTGTGAGTCCTTCTCCACTCCCTGTGATGTGCGCATGGTTCATGGTGGTGTTGATGGGACAGTTGTGGGGGGGCAATATGTGTGACTACGACTCCCATGATGCTATTGGCTACACTGACTTGGCCAGCATACACAGAATTCCTTCCTTTCAGTGGTCTTCACTGTGTGTTGGTGTTGTTGTCGTGGCTACATGTCTGGATGTGTTTGTTAGTTCTATTTGTGCCACTGCCTAGCTGTAGTTGTAGTTGTGTTTGTACATGTGATGGCACGGTTGGATGTAACTTTTTTGATGGCATGTGTTGTGTTTATCTGACTGACATACACATTTTGGGATGATTCTGTTCTGGTTGCTGTGTATGAGTGCATGGTTTGACTCTCCCCTTGACAGTGATGTGTGTGTGTTTTGTGGCAGAATATTGTGTACATTTGTTGTGTACTCACCAGGCTCTGGGATGTTCTCTAGTCCATATACGCTCACTGGCGGAAGGATGGCCCGCACCTTCTCCTCCCAGGGCCTGAGGTATACTGGCTTGGCAGGAGGGCCACTGCCGGTGTATTGGCTCAGGAGGTAGTCTTTCTTGAGCAGCTCCCGGACCCTCCTGCGCACGTCATACCACCTGTTCTGTATGTCGGTCTTTGTGCGCAGACATGGTGATTGTGCGTTCACCCTGTTGATGATCCTCTCCCACATCTTGGTTTTCTGGGAGATGGGGGTCTGTTGGACCAGTGTGCCAAACAGCTGTGGCTCTACCCTGAGGATCTCGTCTACCAGGACTTCCAATTCACAATCTAGGAACTTGTGATTCTTCTTTGGGGGCATGGTGATGGGTGGTGATGGTGAGTGATGTGTGTGTTGGTGTGCAGGTGAGGGTGTGTGAGTGTGTGTTTTGCTGGGTGTATGTGAGGTAGGTATTTGTTGGTGTGCTGATGGTGTGTGGCTTGTGTGAGGGATGAGCTGTGGGTGTGTGGTTGCTGTCTCTTGGGTGCTGGCAGTGGAATGGCATTTGCAAAGGATCATGGTTGTGATTTGTGTCCTTTATATGGGTGGAGTTGTGGGTGTGTCTTTGTTCTCTGTCCCCACCCCCCCAGTATTTATTGGCTTTGTAATTGCTTGTTTGGCCTTTTTTGTGTGATTTTTCCTTTGTACTGTCTGTGCATGTTGGAAACGTTCTTGTGACCGAGTCGGACCCTGCATTTGTCTCGTACGGTGTTCTCCGTTTCGTTCACGCTGTGTTTGTGCAGTTTTCTAAGCTGCGTACGCGTCGGTCGCGGTGTTTTGTGTTGCTTCGGCTCGGTTTTGTATGCGTGTCGGTCGTGCGGCTTGTCCTGCGTCCGACTTGGTCGTGGTTTTCGCGCCTTGCATCGTACTTTGCGGTTTGGAGTTCGCGTGTACGTTTCGGTCGGATTTGTTCCGGGTGCGTGTCGGTCGGTTCTATTCGCGTGTTTTTCCGGCCGGATTGCTGTTTTCCGTGCGGCTCGGTCGTTCGGCTTGGGTTCTGTACGTGTCGGTCGGATTTTGCATGCTTTGCATCGTACTTGGCGTGTCGGGCGCCACAGGTACGTGTCAATCGGTATAATTTCCGGCTCCGAGTCGGTCGGTGCTTTTTCCGGCCCGAATCGGAATCGACCCCTATATCTTTTAAACAACTGTTCCTGTAGAAATCCAGGGGCATATTATCAAGGGCTCTATCGCCGCTTTAGCGGGACTTTTTCCCGCTAAAGCGGCGATAATTCAAACGCCCTATTAGCAAGCTGTCGCTAACTGCTGTTAGCGACAGCTTCTAGGCGATAGCGACCGGGTTGGGTGCCGCTTTGCATGCCAGCGATATTTATCGCTAATGGCATGCAAAGTAGGCGTTCCCAACCTAAAAGCGACTGGAAACAGTCGCTAAGGTCGCTATCGCCTATTAGCGAGGCAGGGGAGGTGATTACCGAACCAGCGCTAAACACGTTTAGCGCTGGTTTGTTAACGCCTGGTCTAAACCTGACTTAGCCATGTAATCCAATGGGAGGTGGATTACATGGCTAAATCCCCTCGCCCTATCGCCAAGCTAACACTGGTCACAGTGTGAATATCGCTTGTTTTCAAGCGATATTCACACTGTTTCTCAGGGTTTCTATCGCTTTGGAGATAAGCGTTGCTGATAGCACGCTATCTCCGCGATAGAAACCTGCGATAGCCGGCGATAATTATCCTAGCGCTAACTGCGCTTAGCGATAATTATCGCCGGTTATTGCTAATAGGCCCCCCAATCTTTTGTTCATCAAAAGAGCCCGTCAAAGGCCACTGTAACTCGACGTTGTCCCTCGTATATTTGTGCCACAATGTACTAAACATAATAGGGCCAATGCCAAGTTTCACGTACAAATCATAATTAGGACTGCCCTCAGGAGGTGCAGGTTGGGATTCACCCAACCGTGCATCAGTAGAACAACAACCACAAAACAAACTCCAAAGCTTACTAAAACCAGGCATTGCAAAGGAATAAAAAAAATCGTTATTTTACCTGGCAAAGTATTTGCAAACACTTTTTACCAAAACATTCCTAATACCAAAACGAAACTAAATCACAGTGGTACCACATCCACATAGAACTAAAACAGACTCACCTGATATCTGAAGTACAAAGAAACCAGTTCTCCACTGCCGACTCTTCGGGCCAAACAGTCAGATCAGGGTTCGCCGTTCAGGACCCCAGTTGGGATGACCACTGGGTGAGGCACCCTCTGGTGAAACAGAGGCAGCAGCTGCGAGTAACAGAAACTCTTTGTACAGGGATCCCTGAGCCGTCAGTCCAACCTGATGATGTCCTCCTCCTGCCCTCCGTCCACGGAAAGGGGATGGGTCATTAACCCAAAGGAGTCCCTGTTAGGGCACCAACTGAAGGAAGTGACCCGCTTGGGGTCACCCGGGTCACTAGTAGACCACCTCTCAGCCTTCCATACCAAATGAAGAGTCGGAGGAACAGTAGAGAATATACACCAATAACTGTGCGGAGCGGAGCCCTGTCTGCACAGTCTCTAGGAGTGGTACAGAGGGAACTGAAGATCAGCAAGCATAGAGATACATTATGTACATTTCATGATTAGTTGAGAACACGCCCATAGTGGAATTTCCCAGGCAGATGCAGCTGGACAGTAAAATACTAAAAAAGCTTTTGCTCTCGAATCTCAGCACTGTCCAAGGCTGTTGCACCCGGTACTGTGTTAAGGCTACCAGACAAGTGAGAGAGAGCCTCTATCTAGTGGGAAAGCTATCGCTGGCATTAACAATTCTTCATTGCAGAAACGAAACTCAGCAGAGGGCATTTCTCATAAATAGCAAAGATTAGTTTCGATTGTCTTTAAAATGGCGTCTGAACATAAAATGGTGCATTGAATGCTAACTTATACAAGGAACTGCGTAAGCATTAACGGGCCTAGTCTAACAAAGGATTGGGTTGAAAAGTGTAGTTTGTGTAGGGAGAATCAGAAATGATTTAAGGTTGGAGTGGAAGGTATGGGTTCTTTGAGTGATGGGGCAGGTGCATGGACGAAAGCATGTTTGGACTTCATAGGCCCCATTGTTTGTTTGAGTGATTCTGAAAGATTTGCATTGTTACTGGTAGATGTGTTTCCCATGTGGGTGACTTTGGAGTTTTTGAGAAACTTATCTTCTGAGAGGGTGGTAAGAATTTTGGAAAGACGGTTCATGAGAGAAGATTGTCTGGGAGTGCTGATGACAGATAATGGTATGCAGTTTACCTCTACTATTATGCAGCACTTTTTGAGTAAGCATGGTATCAGGCATGTGCGCACATCGTTATACAACCCAGCAGGCAATGACATGGTGGAGTGTGTGAACCCCATGGTTCACACACTCCACCATACAGATGGTGGTGAGTAGTAGGAAGAAAGTTAAGAATGCATGGGAGAAAATGGTATGGGCGTAAAATACCACAGAAAATTGAATTATGGGTAAAACATCTTTTGTGAGAATCAATCAATCAGTCAGCATTTGTATAGCACAGCACTGTCACCCCTAGGGGTATCTGGGCGCTGAGGGTGCCATGTCTCCGTTGAACAGCCAGGTCTTTAGTTTCTTTCTGAATTCCACCAGGGAGGATACTGTTCAAAGGCAGAGGGGCAGGTCGTTCCAGTTCTTGGTGGCAATGTAGGAGAAAGAACACCATCCACTGCGGCTGCAATGGGCATGGGGGATGTGTGCGAGGGCGAGTGAGGCAGAGTGTGGGTGTCTTGTGAGCAGGTAGAAGTTCAGTCGATTGTTAATGTAGGATGGTCCTTGATCCTGTAGAGCTTTGTTGGTGTGTGTGAGGATCTTGATCTGGCACCTCTTCTGGATGGGGAGTCAGTGGAGGTGATGCAGGTCCATTTGGGGAGGTCCAGGATGAGTCTGGATGCAGTGTTCCATATAGTCTGGAGCCTTCTGAGGAGCTGGGTGTATGAGGGGAAGAGAAGCAAGGTCAAAGTTGTAACCACAGTGGATGAGTGAGCATGGAACTAGGAAAAAAAGGAGTGTACATGTGAATGGTGGAAGGATTGAAGAAGGGGACTATGTGAAAGTCAAGCTGGGAAGAAGGAGTGATGAAGTCAACAAATTTTCAGATCCAGTGGAAGTGTGCGAAGGGCACGAATGGAATGTTGTGCTAAGAAATGGGCAGAGATGGAATAAGAAGAGGGTGGCATTGTATTGTAAGAGGAGTGATGAGGCATGAAAAAGGTGTGAAGGTAAGGATGGAGAAAAAACAGAAGTGCAGTGGATACACGATGGATGATACAGAAATGGTGAGTGTGAACGGAAAGAGTGGAGCAGTGGAGTTACGTGAAAGTGTTAATGTGCAAGGTAGAGGAAGCAGACACCATCGCATTCCTCATAGGTTTCAGGATTATGTAACGTAACCTTACGTTGTTTTAGAGGAGAAAATAGTAAAAGAACATGTATGTAATTTAGGAAGAGGTAGTTATGTAGTTTAGTAATAGGACATGTATGTAATTTTATAATAGATATGTGGTATTTCACTTATGGTGGTATCTCACTTCTCTAGTTATCTCAGCGTGTTATTTCATGAATGCCTAATGTTATGCCAATTTGGAATCCTAGACATGTCATGATGTTCTAAGCATGAGAAGGTTCTGTATTTGGTCAGTTGTTGATGACTCCTGCTTGCTGATGGATGAGATCTTTCTCTTGGAATAAACATCTTGGATAAGGCATCCCCGTGTCCTGAATTCATTTACCAGGAATGCTTCACTGGCGTAGTCGGCAGGATGAACAGAGAAGATCTCAACACGAAGGATTGGTGAGAGATATTTTTCTTTTTGGATGTTCCTTGAAGCTAGGAACCAATTTACATATTAAATCAATCTCACTTAACTGGCAAGCTGTTTAAAGCCAAGTTCCCCAGGCATCAAGACCTGATGGAACTCATGATTAAGCAATTATCTGGTTATTTAATTTAACTTTAAGAGTGCTTAAGTTTGGCGCCTCTTAAGTGGTTTCCTTCGATGACTCTCAATGAGGTGTACAATTTATTCAAGTGACACTCTCTGCGGTGGATTATCAAGAAACATCAGTTTCGCAACTTGTTTGCATTGCCTCAACGTGAGCTCTTGACTGTTTAAACTGTTTCATTTTTGGTGATCAGTTCAAAAATTGTTTCGTGGCATTTATTCGTTTGAGATCCTGTTTTTGGAATTAACTATTTTACTTTTGTGGATCTCTTGAATTGCCTTGATTTTGATTGTTATTTTTGGATTGAAACAAATAATTTAAGGAAGACTTTAATCGCAGTGCAGCTCGAGCTGCAACGGAAATCTTTAATCGCAGCGTGGCTCGAGCTGCAACAAAACTTCTATTCAAAAGAAAGCTTCCTTACCTTATCGATCTTCTGTGGTTCCGACATTCTGGTGATCTTCATTGTTGCTGTTGCGGCTTTCGTCATTGCGCAAGCTGCGTGTGCATAGCAGCCATATTGCCTTGGTTGCTAAGTTACGACGATAGCATTCGCACTGGGAATTCATCTGCCTTGATTTTCATTGTTGCTGTTGCGGCTTTCGTCATCACGCAAGCTGCATGTGCGTGGCGGCCATATTGCCTTGGTTGCTGGCTTACGGTGATAGCATCCGCACTGGAAATCGACACAAGTTATCTATAAAGCGTGCATTGTTAATAAAGCTGCAGTGACATGCACACTATGCGGTTACAGTGAATTGGCAATAAATGCTATACTGGTAATACGGCATTTATAATCCAGCGTGGATTGCTAATGAAGCTTCAGTGACACGCACACTTTTGCTTGGTAACTCAGCGTGCATTGTTAATAAAACTTCAGTGACACGCACACTTTTGCTTGGTAACTCAGCGTGCATTGTTAATAAAACTTCAGTGACACGCACACTTTTGCTACTGCAGTGACATGCACACTTGATGGATGTAGATTTCTTCACGTTACTCATTTAAATATATTTTTGTGGTTTTGAACAACACAGTTGCATAAGTTCATTTACACTTGTAGTTTGCATTACAGGTTGCAATATGCAAAATGTTACAGCGGCTCCTTTCTTTTTATCTAGTCCTGGAACGCCACCCATACAATGGAAAAAGTGGAAGGTCGTTTTTGAAAGGTATGCTAGGGTCTGTGGATCTTCTCTTAGTGCTGAAAGGAAGTCATCTTTGCTCCTTCATTGTTTAGGGTCTGAAGGACAAGATGTTTTTGACCACTTGCCTGACCTTCCTCCAGCAGAAGCCAGAGACTTGAATGACTATGAAATCTGTATAAAAAAACTGGATAAACACTACCTTCCGAAAGTCAGTACGATATTAGAAAGATATCAATTTCCGAAGCGTATGCAGGGAACAGATGAGACAATTGAAGATTATGTGACTCATTTAAGAAAGCTTGCTTCGTCATGTAAATTTGAGAATCTCACTGATGAGCGCATCCGGGATCAATTTATGTTTGGGTGTAGTATTGAGAAGGTCAGAGAGGAATTGTGGCTGAGAGATGAGCCCACTCTTGAAGAAGTCTTAACAGTTGCTAAGCGAATTGAGCATTCCCTTAAATGTGTAGCTGTTATAAAAAAGATTCTGAAAAAGATCTTAAGGTCCATGTGGTTAAGGACACACGTGAAAAGAAGACTTTTAAGGATAAGAAAGAAGATGTCAAAACATGGACGGAGAGAAAGTGTTATAGGTGTGGCAAAGCTGGGCATCTTGCCAATGATAAAAAGTGCCTGGCACTTAACCAAACTTGTTCTAAATGTAAAATAAAGGGACATTTTAGTGCATTATGTAAAACTAGATCTAAGCCTAAGGTTAAGGAGGTAAAAAATTTACGAAGGTGCTATGGGTGGATCTAGCTCTGAAGATTTTGAATGTAGACAGATAATAGTTCAAGTCGAAAATAAATCCACTAACAAATCTTGTCCTTTTGATGAGATTATAGTTGAAGGGGAGAGGACTAGAGTATTATTCGACTCTGGTGCAAAGATCACTATTATCGCTAATGAATTTTAAATAAAATGTTAAAGGGAAAAATTACTTTAATGAAACCGGACATCATCCCCTTAGCATATGGGGGCGAGCCTATTAAACTACAAGGATATTTTGTGGGGCTCATAGAATATAAGGAAAGATTGGTCTCTGGGAAAATTTATGTGTCGAAGAAAGGAGACAGTATAATTAGCTGGATACACCAAGGTGATCTGGGGGTGTTTCTGGATCCTAATGCTGATCCACCTATACAAGTTAGAGATAGAGTTCATTCGGTGGCTAAAAACAGTGATGATGAATTTGTATACAATTTGAAGGCAGAATTTCCTGATGTCTTTAAAGAAAATTTAGGATGTTTAAAGGGCTATAAGCATAAGATTCAGTTAAAAAGAGATGCCATTCCTGTGTGCTGTAAAGTTAGGAATGTGCCTCTCTCTGTTAGGGAAGATATGAAAAAAGAGATTCAAAAACTGAAGGATTGGGGAATCATAGAAGAAGTTGAGGGGTCAGAATGGTTGGCTCCAGTTGTCGCCGCACGAAAACCCAACGGGGATTTACGTCTCTGCATTGATTTGAGACAGCTCAACAAATGTGTTGTAGTAGATCGATACCCCTTACCGAATATTACTGAACTATTAGTGTTACTTGACGGTGCAAAGGTTTTCAGCACCATTGACCTTACATCTGCTTACCATCAGATAGAGTTAGAGGAATCATGCAGAGACTACACATCTTTTATTACACCTTTCGGTACTTTTAGGTTTATGAGGATGCCATTTGGGTTGGTGTCTGCTTCATCTGTGTTTCAGCGAGTGATGGGAAGGGTGCTTAAGGATCTTCCTGGTGTATGTATATACCAAGATGATATTCTAATTTATGCTAAGGATGAGTCTGAGCATGATTTAAGGCTTAAATCTGTATTGAAGAGTTTGTGCAAGCAAAATCTTACTGTCAAAGCTGAGAAGTGCAAATTTAGATCCAACTCAATTAATTATTTGGGACATAATATAACTGGTGAAGGAGTTAAACCCAAAGCTGACTTGATCAACACCATCACAAATATGTGTTCACCTTCAAATAAGGCTGAGCTAATGACATTTTTAGGCATGATTGAATACTATGCAAAATTTGTGATGGGGTTTGCTGATGCTACTGTCAATATGAGGCATTTGTTGCGCAAAGGTGTAGATTTTGCGTGGTCCGATCACTGTGAGAAAGAATTTATTGCTATCAAAGAAAAGCTTGATCAGGCACCTTCTCTTAGAAGTTTTAATCCCACAAGTAAATCCATTCTAATTACAGATGCTAGTGAGAAGGGCTTAGGTGCTGTATTACAACAACGTGGTCCCAATGGTATGCAAACTATAATGTTCTTGTCAAGGAGTTTGAGGGATCCTGAAACTCGTTACTCTGTTGTGGAAAGGGAGTCACTGGCAGTGTTTTGGGCAATAAAAAAACGTAAAAAATTTCTTTGGGCTTTAGACTTTGAAGTACACACTGACCACAAACCTTTGGTAGAAATTTTTAGTAAGAAGGGTTTGGATTTAATTTCTAGTAGGATAACTAAATGGATTATTGGTTTACAAGAATATAGTTTTACGCTCAGATACATTCCTGGAATTGATAATGGAGTAGCTGATGTGTTGTCCCGTCTAGTTATCAATGATCATACACAAGATGTTGGTTCGGATGATGAAGATGAATGGGTGTGCTTTGTGGACCATGATATCATTTCAGAGAAAAGGTGGTGTGAGGAATTGGGTCTTGATACAACTCTGTGTGAAGTAATGTCTCTAATTAAAAAAGGATGGAATAGTAATAAGGATGGTTCAGAATTTACAAAACCATTTTGGGTCATACGCAATGAGCTATCTGTAGAGAATGGATTGTTGTTTTGTGGCACGAAATTAATTCCACCTAACAGTCTTAGAAAGGAATTGATTGATTTAGTACATGTCGCTCATTCCGGTCTATCTAAAAGCAAAGAAAGATTACGGATGTCATATTGGTGGCCTGGAATGGATAAAATGGTGGAACGTGTTATAAGAGATTGTGGGGCATATTAGCAAGACCCACGTTAATATTATCGCCGTTTTAGCGGCAGGAAACTGCCGCTAAAACGGCGATAATGGGCTTGCTAATATGCGTTATAGAATTCCAATAGAAGCCCAGGTTAGATGTGCAGGACATCTAACCTGGGCTTCTATTGGAATTCCATAACGCATATTAGCAAGCTCATTATCGCCGTTTTAGCGGCAGTTTCCTGCCGCTAAAACGGCGATAATTCTAACGTGGGTCTTGCTAATATGCCCCTGTGTTCCATGCACTCTGAGTGATAAATCTAAGTGTACACATATACAGCCCATGATTTTAAGAAGGCGTCCTAGTGGGCCTTTGGCAAGATGTTGCTTTAGATATTGTTGGCCCCATTCATGGTAAGGGGACACAAACATATTTATTAGTTGTTATTGATATGTATTCGAGGTGGCCTGAGATTTTCTTTTTATCTGTTGTTGATTCTAACAATGTTATTCAATGTTTGAAAAGTCTATTTGCTAGAGAAGGCTTACCAGTATCCATTTTGACAGACAATGGTGTACAATTAATTTCCAAAGAGATGGAAGAATTTTTATCTTCTAGGGGTATTGTGCATAAAACTTGTTCTCTTTATCATCCCGAGGCACATGGCATGGTTGAGAGATTCAACAAAGTCATTAAAGAAACCATAGTTTTAGCCAAATCTCTGTCTTTGGACTGGAAAAAAGAGGTCATGATGAAAATAGAAGAGTATAGATTATCTCCTCATGCAACGACAGGAAAAACTCCCTTCTTATTGTTTCGTGGTAGAGTGCCAAATACATGTGTAGAACCACATTGGGTTAACAAGTATGAATTGGAAAAGGGGAAAGAGAGTGTGTGTGATAAATCTTTAGTACAGAGAATGGAAGAAGAAAAAGCCAGGAAGAGGAAAGAATACTTTGATGTCAAGAATGCTGTAAAGAAAACTGAAGTAAAAATAGGTGATTGGGTTATGATTAAGCGTTCTGGTATAGTAGGAGGTTCTGCAACTAAATTTATGAAACCTATCAAAGTCATTAAGATTTTTAATAATGTTTTACAAACTCAAGATCATCGCATTTGGAATCTAAACAGAGTGGTGGTTGTTAAAGGTAATTTTGATGGTGATAAAAATGTGGATTCATCAAATGAGGATCATACTTCCATTTGTCCCAAGCTCATTGTGGACAAAGCGTCTAAGAATGGTAGAAGTTCATCCAGGGTAATTAGGAGACCTGGATATCTCGCTGATTTTGTTTAATTAATTAATGCTTTGTGTACAGAGATAGTTATTTTATGTTAAATTGTAAGGAAGGGAGATGTGTGGTATTTCACTTATGGTGGTATCTCACTTCTCTAGTTATCTCAGCGTGTTATTTCATGAATGCCTAATGTTATGCCAATTTGGAATCCTAGACATGTCATGATGTTCTAAGCATGAGAAGGTTCTGTATTTGGTCAGTTGTTGATGACTCCTGCTTGCTGATGTATGAGATCTTTCTCTTGGAATAAACATCTTGGATATGGCATCCCCGTGTCCTGAATTCATTTACCAGGAATGCTTCAAGATAGTTATATAGTTTGGTAATAGAGAGCATGTTGGAATTGTGATTATATGTTTTATGCATGCAATGGTTCTTTATTGTGTAAAGAAAGGAGATATGTTATGGAGTACAATTTATCTGGTTCTGTCACTGTTGTCATGGTGCCCAGGAATGCGATGAGGTATTGGAATCCTGGACACTGACAACAGTGACAGCTGGAACGGGGTAGGCTTGGAAGCCTCACTGATGTAGCTGGACATCAATAAATCTTGGAAATAACAGCATAGTATCAATATGTTTACTTTAGCTCTCATAGGCAAAACCTATTGGCTTTGCCAGTGCTTGTTATGTCATTTAAAACATTTTAAATCTCGAGTGCCTCTCTAAACATTGCCCATATTTTTCATCTTAGCAAATATATGGCACCTTCAAGCAGTTTTGGTTTTCATCGTGGCTTTTGGCATCAAATAAAACAAGCACTGGGAAAGCCAACAGGTTTTGCATTTTGGCTGAACTATTGGCTTTGCTAATCCTGGCAAGCACAGGCATGCAAACACATGCATCAAGACATATGTGCATGCTTGTCCAGCAAAAATTTTGAAATGGCTTTCCTATTAACAGAAAATCATTCCACAATAACTACGAATGCGCACGTTTGCAGATAGACACTGATGCCATTTATTTAAATTTACCATTCCAAGATGAGAGACCCCATCATGGGGATGGAAAATGTTTTTAAATAACAAACCAATGTGTGTGAAAGTTCATTTTAAGAAACAAGTGACCCCACAGAAAGCTGCAGCTGACAAGCCTTCCAACAAAAAATAATTTAAAAAGATCATATGGAAGAGTGCTTGGGGATCAATGTATGAGTGTGTGTGGAGGGTTTGTGTTTAAAAAAACACAAATAAAATGCAGTATTGGGAGAAAGGAGGATGCAAAGTGGTAAACAAAACAAAAGGGAGAAAGCAAGAAAATACATGCACTCCTAGGGAGTGATGAAAGTAAAATAAAAAAATATCCTCCTCAATGAAGCAATGAAAGGATACAACTCATCCAATCAGAACAATGCAAACCCGAAATGCTCCTGGGAGAGACAAACAGGAAAGCCATCAAATCAAGAGCAGGGAAGTGAGATAGACAGTAAAGTCAACCAATTATGAGCTAGTTACTGACCCAAACCTCTCTCTTTGTATATGGGTAACAATATGTTTGGCCAACATTCACATAACGTCTATCACCACAACTCTAAAAACACAGGGGCATATTCTCAAGGACTTATCGCCGAGTTAGCAGCACTTTATCGCAGCCAAAGTGGTGATAAAATCATCGCACCATTCACAAGCTGGTGTTAACAGCCCAGAACACCATTTTACCCGCGATAGCATCCGCAAAACACATCGCCACAGATGACACCCGCAACTATCGCTAATGAGATGCAGAGTAGGCGTACCCGTGCAAAAAGCCGCGAAAACACCACTCTGCAACATTCTCAACGAACAGCCAGATCGGCGATAAGGCCACAAAACAGGCGATAAGGCCCGTTAGCAGCAGGAAACTAACACCTGCTCTGACCTGGTGCAAAGTCGGACCACAGCCTGCACCACAAAATGGAGCCCAGCCCAGAGCCACACCTGAAGGGCAACAGATGCCATGGAGCCACTGATCATGCAGCTCGGAGCCCCAACAGGGCCACAACACCTACCGCCACCACCCCCAGGACACCCCCCCCCCCGGCCAAAGACATGCCACATCAACTATACGGAACATGTACCAAATAATCCGCCAGATGTCGCACAATCACATTTGGTGGCATGCATGTGTCGTCACAAAAATGAGCATCACACATCCACCTTCGATGTAGCAAATGAAAATTTATTCAAAGAAACACAGAACAGAAATGAAGACACATGGCGGCTCCCCTCGGGACAATCCGTAGGTCACAGCCTGCAAGACAAAAATCATGATGAGAAGGTGTGTCTTGCGCACATCAAAGGACAGAGAGAGAGCAAAGGAGAGAGAGAGAGAAAGAGAGGGAGCGAGAGAAAGACGGACAGAGAGGGGGAGCGAGAGAAAGATGGACAGAGAGAGGGAGCGAGAGAAAGACGGACAGAGAGGGGGAGCGAGAGAAAGACGGACAGAGAGGGGCAGTGAGACACAGGTAACAGAAGAGATGGACAGGGAGAGAGAGTGCCCACAATGCGCACCCAGGCCACACCGCCCACCTGCTGCCACAGGTGTGTCTCCAACCACGTGCCTGTATGTAGTGCAGTTCACCAGGTCACACATCTGAAACAGAGCCGTCATCTGAAACAGAGTCCAGAGACATGAATGGCAAAGTACACACAATTGCACAAGACATCATCGCCTGTCCGCCCCTGCGCACGCAGGCAGATGTACCCCAGCCCCTCCCGCCGCCCAGCGGTGCATGCCCGCCCCTGTGCACCCAGGCATCACTGCTCACCTTCCGCCCTTGGCGTGTAGTAATGAGGGCCCACCACGTGCCACTGCAAGCCACATGCCCGGGGCCCGCGGACATGGCACCCTCCACATCATGCAGCCCCGCTCCGCAGGCCACCAGGTCTCACATATGATTCTGGGTCTTGATTTCGCCATGGCAGAGGACATACCAGTGCACCGGACATCATCGCAGGCTGCACACCCGCTCAGCCCTTGAGGTGTCACTAACTCTGTGATCCGGGATGCAACGCCACGAGGCAGTAGGCCCGCGCTGCCCGCTGGCTCTGGCCTACACTGCGGTCCAGCAGGGCACACAAATCCTCAGCACTCCAGACGGCCGGGACGGGGCATCATCGCAGGCTGCACACCTGCTCAGCACTTAAGGTGCCCCTACCTCAGTGCACCCAAAGTCACTGTCCCGTGGCGGTGTGCCTGTGCCGGCCGCAATGTATCCGGTGCCACCAAGTCTGTGTCCCAAAGTCATGGTCCCTGTATGATTGGGTATCGTGTTGCGGACGCCATCATGTCACCTCCGGTCCTGGGGAATGTGATGTTGCAGGGCCCGAGGCCCTCATGCCTACATTAACACCACACAGACGCACCCAGATAGAGAGTGGAAATGGCGTCGAGCACGTGCGCCCATCCCTTTTCATTGGCAGGGTCACATGTCCCGTGACGCGTGTGCTGGATGGGTGTGGTGTGGGTGTAAACCAGCCGTGAGGGAGTGGCTGTGGCATGCTGACAACTAGACCTGTGAGCAGCAGATCACCACAGGAAAGACAGGGGACATGTAGCGTTGCCGTCCCCCCCTGTGAGCGTAAGCGGAGTGGGCTGGCCTACCGTATGCCAGTCCAGCGTAAGGGTCTGTATATGACCCCGGGGCCCTGGGCGTGGTTCCGTACTGGGCTGGACAAGGAAGTAACTCATGCGTGTGCCCCTGTTGTTGTGTCAGCGCCACCCGGACCGCATTGGGCAATGTGTCACCCTGTCACCCCTGTCCTACGACATGAGCCACATGGACGTAAGAGGAGTCCAGTGAGCCCACATTCATCCATACTTCCACACTTAAAAGACCATAAACATGACACATCTGTGTGTATATGAATGTATAATGCACATTCAGTGGAGTGTTGCATCTGGAGCAGTACAGGGCCATGCAAACCCCACATGACGATGTTGTCCCGTGGAGGGCCAGCCAGGGTCCTCCAGGGAATGACAAGTCCAAAGGAAGAGGACGAGTACAGTCTGCAGTCTAATTGCTGTGTCAATGGCGATCAAACATCATATGGCAGTCCATGTCGAGGTCCAAGGTGAGTGTCGCAGAGTGCATCGGGGGGACAGTGGAAGGTGATGATGCAGAGGGCAGTACCAAGCCGGACCTATGGATGAGATGCATGCTGCTGCGTCCTCCTTACCACGAGGGCAGTATCATCCGCATCTTCGTTCTCTGCTGTTTCATGTGCCTCACGTGTGGGTGGTGGTGTTCTGTCTCCAGCACTGTGTGGCAGTGACACATCTGTGGCCGGAGGTGGAAGGTCTGCTGCACTGTGTGGCACTGACACTTCAGGGGGCGGAGATGTGGATGGAGTGGTGGCAGCAGCATGCATCCGCACCAGGCCTTGTGGCAACAATGCCATGAGGAGGGTCCTGAGGTCATTGAGGAACCCAGCTACCTCTTGCTGGTGTGCTGCCGTGGCAGCCGCTCGTTCCGCATTCGCCCGCTCCATGGTCTCCATTAGCCTCCGCATGTTTTCCAACTCCCGTGTGACATCGCTAGAGCCACTCGGACTGGACAGTTGTACTATTCTCTGAGTCAGGGCTCCAGAAATGTCAGCCATGGTCCATTGGAGAGCATGGAGCGGACTGTGGGTGTCCGTTAGGGACCGTGAGTGGTCCCTGATGGGACTTAGACACCCACGTATGGCATCTAGTTTGTCTGCCATGCGGTCGAAGCCCACCTGCACCTGTTCAGCCAGATTCTCCTGGCACCCCAAAACACAGCGTTGGAAGGCCATGTGTTCTCCGTGGGGGTCCTGGGAGGCAGCAGTGGTGGTGGGTGCTGCCTGCTGTGTGGTCTGTGCAGGGGGTGGGGTCTCCTCGTAGCAGCTGGGCTGCCCAGCTCCTGGAAGTGGGCTGCGGAGGTTCTCCAGGAGCAGTTGGAGGGCGTCAGAGTCGAAGCTGTGGTCGTCCTCTTCGTCTCCAGAGAAGAGAGGGTCGGACTGCTCTGCAGGAGGTGTTGATTCTCCCTCTGCAATGTGAAGGGGAGATGCAGTTTAACAATGTGTCCACATGTATATCGCATTATACATGTTTACATACAGACAGCATGACTGGGTACATTGTGGCTGTTTGGGAGGAGCTGCCTATTTGATGGGGGACAGTGGACATTTCAACAACATCACGGATGTGTGTTTGTACTTGTACATTATCAACGCACATATCCCTGCAATGCCAATTGTGATTGGCCAGTGTCTGCACCCAAGCGGCACCAGTAGTGTCCTGTGTTCTGTTGTAGGTGTTTTGCGGATTGTGTCACATCGTTGTCAATGCAGATGTGCTCTGTATGTGATGTATGTGCTGCATTTTTGGGGAGTCGCCCCTGCAGCTCAGATTTTGCTGCCCCTTATCACTTTCATGAGGTGTGCCTCTGACTTCTGTGCTTGTACAGTGTTGACATGTTGCATACTGGGGTACGTTGGTCTCTTGGTGGGAGTTGGTGGTCTGGGGCATGGTGTGTCCGCAGAGGTGCTCAAATTAATTGTGCATGTGTGCCATTGTGCCCATCTCCCTCCGTCCCCCCAGGCCCTGGTGGTTACTCACCCTGTTGCTGTTGTGTCGGGTCCTGTTGAGCAGTGTCCGGGCCCCCAACTCCTGCCACCGTCTCCCCACTGAGGACTGTGGACACCATTTCCTCCATGTAGTCCAGCTCCTCCTGTGGCGCTGGGCTCCCACCTCCAGTCTGCATTGCTGCCTTCAGGTTGTTGGCGAGTTTCTGCTTGGTTTTGCGCTTGACATCATTCCAGCGCCTCTTGACCTCGCCCATTGTCCTCTTCAGCACTCCGACTGCATTCACCTTGTCCACGATGGACTGCCATAATGTATTTTTTGTTGCCAATGACACAGTGGAGGTGACCAACAGTTGTTGATGGTGTTCTGTCACCTCCGTTATCAGGATCCTGTTTTCCTGCGGACTGAACTTTGTCTTCCTCTTCTTCTTGTCCTTGCCCTTCCCTGACCCCGAAGTCCCAGGATGGTCCTCCGGGGGGCTTGTGGGGTTCTGGCTCTCCTCCGTACTTGCTCCGGCAACGTCCATTGTGCTTCGCTGTTGTTTGGCATATGTTTGTCTGTTTTTTTTCTGCTTTTATGGTGATTGCTCCCGCCTGACGCGTGTGGATTGTAGGCCTGTAGCTGGGTTTCGCTGATTTTCGTATCGCGATTGGCCTCATCGCAGCTTTTTTTGCGGCGTGGCGTTGATTCTAACGCGGTCAGTTGGCGCGTTATCTGGGGAGTATCGCATGGGGCCGCTGTGTTGTGAATACTTGGTTAACAAGGCGTTAATTTCCCGCAATGGACTGCGATATGCAAAGTTGCGTTAAGCTAAATTTGCGGTTGTTATCACACGTTCTTGAGAATATGCCCCATAGTGTTTCCTCTTTTGTATAAGGGCACCACCAACAGTGCCAAACAAAATAAGCTTCCCAAAGAAGCAATTTATATTAATGTCTCTAGCCATTATTTTTCACTTCTACCTTGGTCATTGATACTTTTTCCTACAGTACACATCTTATCAGCCATGGTGGCTCATTGAGAACTTGGGCTACCAACATAAACAGCTCCACCTCTGTAGTCTTCACCATTCTTTGTCTGGTGGGTCATACCTGTTGGACAACGAAGCTGTGGGGTGTACTGTATACATGAAAGCTTTTGCAGTATGTGACTGCTGTCTGACTACAGTCTCCGTGTTACCTGCAGAAACACCAACTAAAACAAAACTAACCTTTTGCTGGTCTTATTTTGAGAAGGATTATGGACTACTGAGGCAGGTTTGGGAATAATGACTTAGTCTGTAAGAGCCTCTACAAGGTACTGAGCAGTCTTTGTGTATCCTATCATCCTGGGGCGGATGTGAGTCCAGGTAGGACCTGCTCGGAGAAGGACACAATATTGTCCCTCTTCTGTCAGCAAGGACATTTCAGTCCTCACTGTTGACCCCTTTCCAGTAATTGCTGGATGGGTGGCAAACCACTTTATTCTGCCCTTTTACCGCAGGTTTGGGCACATAAGTGTTTATTTAAGAAACCCCATTATACCCAGATCACGTGATGGGAACATTCTATAATGTTCTACAATGAATGGCCAAGTCTACTCGATTAAACCCGTGTCAGGTCCTCAATGAAAAATGGATGAACTGGTTTCCGGAATTAGAGGTCAGGACAGAGTTGTCTTTTCTTAGCCCATTCACAGATCATAATAGTGAATTGTGAAGTTCTCCAAACTCTTTAAGTGATTTCTTTTTCAAATATTCCCAGTCTGTCTCATAGGTTGGACGATTGATGTCCCTCTGTTGTGTCCTGAGTGGTATTGATGCAGCATGGACGCACTTAAGCATCTCTGCTATTTATAGATATCTTAATAAATGTCAAGCCGCAAAAGTATAAATTAAAACTTCAAATTTAAACATTTATGTCAATGTCCACTCGGTACTGTAGGCATGCTGATCCTCACAGTTATTTTGCCATACTGCTCAGAAAAAACACTCCCCATTTACAGGCATTGTAAATTATATAAGATGCCTTGATGTATGACTGGAAATTAATGCAAGATTTCTAATAAAAACCTCAACAGGGGACTAAATCGTTTGTCTCTTTAATAATACAAACATTATCCTTATGAATGTGGTGCCACACTGGCAGACTGCACTTCTAGTTATGGATATGACTCGGTTGGTAGCCCCGGCTGCTAAATTGATCTTCTCACAGTAAAATGTTAATTGCAGTGAAATTGGGTTTTTGAACAACAAACAACGGGAGGTAGTCACTTTTACTGAATTAATGAGTTAATCTAATTCCATTTTAGGAGTAATAGTAATATATATTATTTATAGCAATTTCTCTTTTTTACATCTATTTTTGAAGCTACAAGAGCCTATCCTCACATTTATTGATTTCACATAGAACAGTAATTTTCCTTCATGAGTTTCTTATTTTAGGCCCATTTTTGACATTTGTGATAATAAATGAACTGACATTTACAAATATGTGATGCCACATAATACAGTGAGTGGAATAAGGCAACTTGACATGCCCTCTGCTCCTTGTAAAATGTGGTAAGGCACCCTAAACAATATCTTAGGCTAGTTGCTTCATAGGTTTGTAATTGCCATAGATTATGCAAGGCCCCTCTGAGAATTGGGGCCTCCTTGACATCCTCAACTAGCATAAAATACACATAACCCACCGAATCAGTACGTTTTTGTTTCAATTCTTGTTACTGTGGATTTTGATAAGACTGATACCTCATGATACCTTCATAAAGGCATCGCAGAGCACAATAATTGAGCACAATATATGTATGTTGATGAAATGCACTGAAACATACATTTCTTAATTTCAATTAATTTCTAGAGCGCAAAATCAGCTACGAAGTGTTCCATCGAGATGAACGTTACCATATATTCATCATAAAATGCAGGAACTTAACAAAGCACGTGCACATTAGCGTTCGCGTATTACTAATAGAATATAAACTGAAAAATTACATATATTAAATTAGCAAGAGGGGTAGTTGGACCTCCCACGAAAAAGAAAAAGTGACTCATGGAAAAAACAAAAATAAAAATGTTTGTAGAAGGAGGGAATTTTACTATTTGAAGAGGAGGGTTCTGTAATGAAACGCAGGAAACAGGAGAAGGATGGGAGCTTTTTGGTATTTGGTGTTCTTGATGTAAAGTGATTCTCTGCGCCTTTCTTACCCTCTGGATCCACCAGAGGTTATGGGCCTTAATTGTTCACAAATTGTTTTATCTGTGTATTAGTATTTATAAATCACAAGCCTAAACGTCAAAAGCAATGGAGAGCTGTACATTGCATGGGGTTAAGTGACATTAGATTTAGAGGTGAAATTACCACAAATACATTTCAAATTGTTAGGTACAGGGAGAAGAAGTGATTTGTCTAAAATCACATGATGTTGAGCCAAACATCAAGACCGGGTCCTACCACTGCCACACTGGCGGTCCGCTCACCGTATTATGAGTGTGGCGGTCGGACCGCCATGAGACCGTCAGCTACTCTGGGATCAAGGATCCAGCTGCGCCGTCTGTCTGAAAATTGCCGGGAATATGCTGGTGGTGCCGTGCCAGCACCACACAGCATATTCCGATTTGAATGTCCACCGCCGATTTCATGGGGGTGAGCCCACCATGAAAAGGGTGGCTGACATGCAAGGAAGGGATCCTAACAGGGCCGACAACCGCTTGTGGGTCTGGGGGTGCATGCAGGGGGTCATATGTTGTGCCCCCTGGAATTGCACCCCCATTCCTGCATGGTGTGGCATGCACGGCGTGGTGCATGCCACACCACGCAGGAATGTGCTGCAGGCTCTGTCATGGTGGCGGCCTGCTGTTAAGGCTCTCCTATGAGTCTAACAGACCACTGCTGTGAGCCTGCCACAGACCCGCCCGCCAACCATGGATTACACTCGTAATGCAGCAGGTGGTCGCACTGCTGGCTTGCCAGTCCTCCAGTCGGCACAGCAGTGGCGTCCCAACAAGAGGACCGCCAAACTCGTAAAAAGGCCCTAAGTCTCTACCAGCTCTCAGGCTGTGCTCTGTCTTGAATAGGTATGGGAATACCTCCCAGGAGCAAACATTACGCAGACCCGATTTGGCAAAGATGACTCCCCTGAACTCCACAGAATATGTAAGGTGGGGGGTTTGGGGTCTCAGCACAGGGTCCTCGCTATAAATGTGGTCTCTAGTTGGCAGTGGTTTGCACCTTGTCCATATAAGGGCCCACAGACTAGTCAGGGTAAGTGTAGTACACACTAAGTTTACCCTTGCTCACCCTCTGGTTGCTTGGCTCAGAGCAGTCAGGCTAAACTAAAGAGGCAATATGTAAAGTATTTGTGCACACACACACACACACACACTCTAACACAGTGAAAATACCACAAAAGTACTCCACACCAGTTTTGAAAAATAGCCAACATTTAGCTGAGTAAAACAAGACCGAAAAAACAAAACTCCAACATGCACAAATCAAGTTATGAATTTTTGAAGATTAAATCAAAATGCAGTGCTTAGAAGTCTATAGCTCCAACTGGGACTATCTGGTAACGCTTGACAGCAACAAATCCAAAAGTTCAGTCTGACCGTGATGGCGCGTGGGCTGGATACAGGAACCACGCAGACCCCCTTGCAGTACCAAAGAAGATCAAAGAAGATGTGTCACACAGAGGAGGTGAGGCGTGGCGGATGCAGGTGATGCATCGGTTCCTTAAGGCAGTGCAGGGTTGCAATGTTGAGCTTCTACGCTTGGGGAGGGGACGATCCATTGCTCAGAGGAGGTGATACATCGGTTGTGGGTATTGTATTGTATTGTATTTTTAATTTGTAAGGCGCAACAGCTACCCAAAAAGGGTTTCCTGGCGCCAGCTAGGAAGGACCAAGAAGAAGGGGACAATTATTGATTAAACAGCCAAGTCTTTAGGCCTCTACGAAAATTCACATATACAGTTTCATTGCGAAGTGGCGCAGGGAGAGAGTTCCATTAAGTGGGGCCTAAATAGGCAAATGATCGACCGCCCATACGTGACCGTCTAATTCTAGGTACAGAGAACTTCACCTGAGTGGCAGAGCGGAGCGCGCGTGAGGGCAGGTAGGGGTGAACCAGTGCCTGCAGGTATTGTGGGGCCGCTCCAGATTTGATTTTAAACATGTAGCTCAGGGCTTTGAACTTAATTCTGCTCTCCACCCTGAGCCAATGAAGGTCACGCAGTGAGCCTGAGATAGAGGCAGTTCTGGGAACCTGACAAATCAGTCTGGCGGCAGAGTTCTGGATTACCTGCAGCTTGCGGGTTACCTCCTTATTTGCCCCCAAATAGAGGATGTTGCCATAGTCCAGTCTTGAGGTGACAAGAGCTTGGACCACGGTTCTCTGGGTCGAACTAGGCAGCATCCCGATGATCTTTTTGAGCCATTTCATTATGGTAAAACAAGTTGCAGCCACCTTTACTGCTTGATTTTTCATAGATAATGAGTCGTCTATAATGAAGCCTAGATTGCGAATATGGCCAGAACGTTCAGGGACAGCACCCATTTCAATGGGCCAGTGTTGGGGGCCCCAAAGATCTTTATGCTTCCCCAGAATCACCTCCGTCTTCTCCCCATTAAGTTTAAGAAAATTAGCCTGCATCCAAGATGCAATGTTGCGCAGACCTAGCTGCAAAGCAGATGTTACAGATGCTTTCTCAGCAGAGAGGGAGAAGATAATCTGGGTGTCATCTGCATAGGAGAACAAGGACAACCCAGCCTCTTCTGCAATGTTAGCTAAAGGTCTGACATACACGTTGAACAAAAGGGATTAAAATTGAGCCCTGAGGCACCCCATAGGGGGAGACATGCTTATTGGAACAGGCGGCCGGAGAGAAGACCTGGAACGTACGGTCCGTGAGAAAAGAAATGAGCCAATTAAGTGCTGTTCCAGTTATGCCCAAGGATCGTAAAGCCTCCACTAACACGGTATGAGAGACTGTGTCAAACGCTGCGCTTAAGTCCAGCAGTATGAGGGCTACTGTGGCTCCTGCATCTAGATGGTATCGCAGCCTTTCCGTGACTCCAAGGAGTGTCGTTTCGGTCGAAAAACCGGCTCTAAAGCCTGACTGAGATGGATGTAGAAAATTTTGAGATTCAACAAATAGGGCTAGTTGAGAATTTATGTGCTTTTCAAGAATTTTTGAAAAGGACGGAAGCAGTGAAATAGGCCGGTAGTTGGACGGCTGGTCCGGATCAGCATTGGCCTTCTTTAAGAGTGGAAGCACCATTGCGTGCTTCCACTCTGAAGGAACTGTTGCTTCCTCCAGGGAGGCGTTCAGAAGTTCCATAATTATCAGGAGTGAAGGCGACTCAAGCTGTTGAAGCACCGAGATTGGAAGAGGATCTCGGGGTGAATCAGATTTGATGCTATCTAAAATCCGTTTGAAGGAGTTCATGTCCAGAGGGGCCCAGGATTCAAGTGTAGCCCTAGATTCTGATGCCTCATTGTCTTGGTAAAAGATGGTCCTGGCTAAAGGAGTAAATGAGGATGTTTGTTGAAGGTTGTTGTCCGGTTTCCTGTCCTTCATTTCAGAATATATTTTTTCTACTTTATGGAGAAAATATTTGGCCAAGTCTTCACATTGTAGATTATTTAGTGCAAGAGGCATGGCTTGGGTTTCGGAGCCCGAAAGCTCTTGAGGCCTTGGTTCCTGAAGGTGACCCGGCGTTGGTGATGCATTGATGTCAAGAGCACGCTGCGTCAATTCCACAGCATCGAAGTCGAACCGCTGGGCTAAAGGTGATATGTCAGTCAAAAGCCACGCAGGGCCAGGGCTGCATCGTAGTCTGAGCAGTGCATCATGGACTTCCGTGATGCGATGCTCGAGACTCCTGCAGCGGCAGTTCTTGGAGGCGCTTGGTCAGCAAAGTTGGGGCTGCGTTGAAAGTCGAGGTCATTGCATCACGCACTCAGCGAGCAGTGTCCACGGCTTCGGTGCAGGCAGCCGCAATGCGTCGGCTGTGCAGGGATGCCCCAGTTAAAAACGGATGCTTGGAGTCGATGCATCAATTTCTTGGTTGCAGCCACAGAATCACCTCAAAGGGCCCAGGACTGGATTTGGCACCACTTGGCAGGTCAGGCCTCACAGCAGAGCAGCCCAGGTTCTGGTAGCAAGATGCAGGTGAAGTCTTTGATGTCCCTGAGACTTTAGCAACAGGAGGCAAGCTCAGTCAAGCCCTTGGAGAACCTTAGAAATCAGGATACAGAGAGTAAAGTCCAGTACTCTCACTCTCAGGCTAGAAGTAGCAGACAGCAGGCTGTGAGAAGTTGGCCTGGTATATGCTGTCCACTAATTATAGTGGGCACCTTGCACCAGTCCAAACAACCCCTTATTGGAGATAGGTTAAAGACAACCTTTATTGAAAGCTATCCTAGTGGTAGCTATGGAGAGCAGCCTTCAGGCTAAGTCTTGAAGGAATGTAAAGCAGCTTGTTTTACCAGCCTTTTATCTCTTGAGTGACCAAATGAAAGAGGACCACACCAGGTATATATTCAAAATATATGTATTTATTGCTAAACACACCCCTCTAGTCTCTTTATGAGGCTAGAGTTCGAAGTACATAAGTTATAAGTTAGTTATTAACAGTAATAGCACAAATACACGTTTGAGCCCTAGGGGCGTACCAAACCATATACCAATAAAGTGGTATAAGAACCACGACTGAGCTAGACACAAGGCCTAGAGCCTGTAGAAGTGCTTGGACCACAAGGAACCACCCAAGGTAGTGACTCGAGACCCACGGGGGACACGTGCAGTGTGAGAACACAGCCGCGAATCGCCGTTGACTTCTATGGGGAAAGTCGCGGTTGGAATTTTAAAGAAAAGGGACACTTAGAGGAGGACTTGGAGTAAACCCTCTTAGAACTGGGTCGTTCTAGAGTCTATACCCACGGGAGCACCGGAGTACTCGTGTTACCTCACCCAGGGAAGCCGGGTGCATAGGTGTCTTTCGGGGTCGGGTTTCGTCGTCGTTTTCAATGGCGATCTGCTGCAAAGTGCTGCTGGCGGCCAAGTCGAAAGTGTTCGGGTGGATCCAAAGGTGGATCGAAGATCTGAAGAACCTGAAAGCAGAGGGGACAGAGTCTGGGTCACTAGCCAGTGACCAGGAAGGCAATGAGCAGATGCCCACCGATGTCGAGTGCTTCAGGTAGGTTGACGGTCATCTTGACTCTTCAGCCATGAGGTCCCGGAGGTGTCGACGACAACCAGGAGCTGGATTCGAGCTGTCCCACAACGTCTGTCAATTGCAGGGGTGTCGGCGACTGGATTGGACCCAACAAGCCTTGGCAACGGCAAGTCTAGTGGAAATGGAAGAAGGATGATGGTGCAGACCAGCAAGGTCTGTGGGACTCACCCAGCGAGGGTAAGTCAGGGCACGCCTGGAGCAACCAGGGAGCCCAAGCAGAAGAAGATTGGCCTTCGGGAGGGCCTACTAGCCAACGGACCAGCGACCGCAAAGGAGCCTCGAGTGGACGCACTTGGAGCTGGCTCACGGGACACTCGTAGAGTGGAGGCCAGTGATCTTCGGTGCAGTCGGTGCTGGAGGCGGGGGCTACTGGGAGCCCAAAGCACAACTTAGTGGAAGACCAGGAAGAGGATGCACTTGCAAATGTGCTTGGTGTCCAGGGGTCACGGTTCCACATTACCCACGACAGCTACGGGCCTCAGCTTTGCTGGGGACTCAGGGCAGCCTCGGGGAAGTCTGGAAATCCACCTCTGGTGATGCAAAGACTTCGGCATCCGGCGGGAGCTTCAGCGATGCAGACCGGACAATTGCTTCTTTGGTGCCTGCCAAGCAGGGGAGTCACTCCTTGACCCCAAGGGAGATTCTTCAGTCCTCTAATCTTGAAGTAGAGCGTCGAAGGTCCAGGATTCTGTGTCAGAGTTTCGTCCAGGTAAATCTAAAGTCCTAAGGACTGGGGTCCCCTACTTATACTAAGATAGGGGGTTGGACATACTCTGGGGACCCACCTATGGGAGGGTCAGGGCAGAGGGGTGGTTACACCCCTTTCCCTTTGTCCAGTTTCGCGCCAGAGCAGGGGCTGGAAGCCCCTGAGCCGGTTTGAACTGGGGTATGCACAGGGACACCAAATGTGCCCCCAGTGCAGGACTTCAAAGCACCAGAGAGTGCTCCCGCCCAGCCCCAATACACACTATCCTGTCTGGGGAGGTGGTTACACCTCCCTGGGACAGGAAACCTATTGTCCAGGCCTCCCCTGCCGGTGTTTCGGTCAGCAGCAGGAGGCCAGACTCGTGTCTTTGGCAGCGGCATCCATTTTGTGATGCCCGGGCTTGGAAAGAAGTTACCGGGCAGGCCGGTGTGTACATGTCTCTCCCTCTAGAAGGGTGGAATGCTACTCCTGCTGCCAGAACTGGTGGGGGGGTAGTATTCCAAGATGTTTGACACCAAACACGACATGTTTCTGTGCAGCCATCCCAAAGTTAGCATTTAACGCGAGGTTATAATGCGCTTAAGAGTATATGGTCAGGCTGCACTACAAACAGCATCAGAGAAGGGTCTCTGAACGCTGCAGAGGGGCCCTGCTCATGCAGGGGCACCCTCTCACATAGGAACCACGCACTCTGCCTTCAGGATTGATAAGGCCTGCCATAGGAGTGACTTATAGGTTTATAGGTGTGTATGTATGTAGTGATATAGGTAGCCTATATCACAGTAAGGGGTGCATGCACCACCTTACCCAGGCTGCAGTAGCAGACCTGTGGTGTCCTTTGGCTGGCCTTCCAGGGGTGGCACAATACATGCTGCAGCCCCTGGCAGGCCTCTGAGGTACCTATGCCCTGGGTATATAGTATACCATATACTAGGGACTTATAAGGGCACTCCAGATTCCAATCAGAGATGTGCCTAAGGCACATGGAAACCATTTTAGAGAGGAAGCAGCTAGGCTGGGGTTCTGATTAGCAGGGCCCCAGCCAGACTAAAGTCGAAAAACAGTGAAGCATCAGCAAAAAGTGGGGGCACCCATGTGAAGCAGATCCTACTCTCCTACACAACCCCCCCAAACGTAGGGACATTAAACTAACCTTGCCCAGTTAAGTCTTCATGTTCTAAGTGGAAGTACCTAGAGAGTCCATCTGCATTGGCATGGTTACTCCCAGGTCTATGTTCCACTGTGAAGTCCATCCCCTGTAGGGAAATGGACCACCTAAGCAGTTTGGGGTTTTCACCCTTCATTTGTTTTAGCCATAAGAGGGGCTTATGGTCTGTTTGAACAAGGAAGTGAGTACCAAACAAGTATGGCCTCAACTTCTTCAGAGCCCAGACCACAGCAAAGGCCTCCCTCTCAATGGCTGACCAACGTTTCTCTCTAGGGGTCAGCCTTCTGCTAATAAAAGCTACTGGCTGATCCTGACCTTCATCATTCAATTGTGACAGTACAGCCCCTACCCCCAATTCAGATGCATCTGTTTGGACAATGAACTTCTTGGAGTAATCAGGACTCTGTAGAATGGGAGCAGTGCACATGGCCTGCTTTAGGTCATCAAATGCCTTTTGACAGCTAACTGTCCACTGAACCTTTTGGGCATTTTCTTGGAAGTTAAGTCATTCAGGGGTGTCACTATTGATCCATACCCCTTGACAAATCTCCTATAGTACCCAGTCAGGCCTAAAAAGGCTCTCACCTGAGTCTGGGTAGTTGGAGCAGTCCAGTCCATGATGGTCTGGATCTTGCTCTGCAGTGGTTGAACCTGGCCTCCACCCACAAGGTGGCCCAGGTACACAACCTGACTCTGCCCTATCTGGCACTTGGTGGCCTTGATAGTCAGGCCTGCTTTCTGCAGGGCCTGTAAAACATTTCTGAGGTGGACCAGGTGATCCTCCCAGGTGGAGCTAAAGACAGCAATATCATCTAGATATGCTGCACTATAGGCTTCCAGACCTGTAAGGACTGTATTCACCAACCTCTGAAAAGTGGCAGGTGCATTCTTCAGACCAAAGGGCATCACCACAAATTGATAATGCCCACTAGGGGTTGAGAATGCTGTTTTTGGCTTTGCATCATCAGCTAGTCTGATCTGCCAGTAGCCAGCTGTCAGGTCAAATGTGCTTAGATACTTGGCTGAGGCCAAAGTGTCTATTAGCTCATCTGCCCTAGGTATTGGATGGGCATCAGTCCTAGTGACTGCATTGAGACCCCGGTAGTCCACACAAAACCTCATCTCTCTTTTCCCACCATTGGTGTGAGGTTTTGGCACAAGGACCACTGGACTAGCCCAAGGGCTATCTGAGGGTTCAATAACTCCCAAATCCAACATCTTCTGGACTTCTGTCCTGATACAGTCCCTGACATGGTCAGGTTGCCTATAAATCTTATTTTTAATAGGCAGACTGTCCCCAGTGTCCACTTCATGAGTGCACCAGGTGGTCTGACTGGGTGTCAGTGAGAATATGTGTCTGAACTGATTGAGCACCTGTCTGCAATCAGTTTGCTGCTGGGCAGTGAGGCTGCCTGCCAAGGCTACACCATCCACTGACCCATCATCAGGGTTCTGTGAGAGCAGGTCAGGGAGTGGGTCACTCTCTTCCTCCTGTCCCTCATCAGTAGCCATGAGCAAGCCCATGTCTGCCCTGTCCACATATGGTTTTAATCTGTTGACATGGAGAACCCTGTGGGGACTCCTGGGTGTTCCCAGGTCTACTAAGTAGGTAACCTCACCCTTCTGTTCAACAATGGTATGGGGTCCACTCCATTTGTCTTGGAGAGCTGCTGGGGCCACTGGCTCCAACACCCACACCTTCTGTCCTGGCTGGTAAACAGTCAGTACAGCCTTTTGGTCATGCCAGGCTTTTTGAAGTTCCTGGCTAGCCTCAAGGTTTTTAGTTGCCTTTTTCATGTACTCAGCCATCCTGGAGCGGAGACCAAGTACATAGTCCACTATGTCTTGCTTTGGGGGCTTGAGAGGTAACTCCCATCCTTCCTTCACCAAGCACAATGGACCCCTGACAGGGTGACCAAACAAAAGTTCAAAAGGGCTGTAGCCAACCCCCTTTTGAGGCACCTCCCTGTATGCAAATAAAAGGCAGGGCAAGAGTATGTCCCATCTTCGCCTAAGCTTTTCTGGGAGCCCTTTAATCATGCCCTTCAAGGTTTTGTTGAATCTCTCAACTAAACCATTGCATTGTGGGTGATAGGGTGTGGTGAACTTGTAAGTCACTCCACACTCCTTCCACATTGCTTTCAAGTATCCAGACATAAAGTTAGCATCCCTGTCTGATACAACCTCCTTAGGGAAGCCCACTCTTGAGAAAATTCCCAGGAGGGCCCTTGCCACCACAGGTGCTGTAGTGGTCCTAAGGGGAATAGCCTCTGGGTACCTGGTGGCATGATCCACTACCACCAGGATAAACCTGTGCCCAGATGCTGTTTGGGGATCCATGGGACCAACAATGTCAATCCCCACCCTTTCAAAGGGAACCCCCACCACAGGTAGTGGTATCAGGGGGCCTTTGTAGTGCCACCTGCCTTGCCACTGGCCTGGCAGGTTACACAGGAGCGACAAAACTCCTTGGTGTCTTCAGACATGTGGGGCCAGTGAAAGTGAGGGACAATTCTGTCCCAAGTCTTGTTCTGGCCCAGGTGACCTGCTAAGGGAATGTCGTGGGCTAGGGTCAATAGGAAGCCCCTGAACTTCAGAGGTATGACCAACCTCCTGGTGGCACCAGGCTTGGGGTCTCTACACTCTGAGTACAAGAGTCCATCATCCCAATACACAGTATGGGGACCACTAGCTTTCCCAGCAGCCTCAGCAGCAGCTTGCTGTCTGAGGGGTTCAAGAGAGGGGCAGCTCTGCTGCTCCTGGCTCAGATCTGCCCTGGAAGGGCCCCTGTCCCCAAGAACTCAACCTGGTCAGGTTCAAGCTCCTCTGGGACAGTTCCTTCCTCAGGACTGAGATCATCCCCCTCAAGAGACTGATCTTCCTTCTGAGCCAAGGGGGAAGGCACTGCCTTTACCCTACTACTCCTCTTCTTGGAGGGCACTTGGTCCATTATTCCAGAATCCAAGGCCTGTTCAGTGTTAGACATTTTGGCTTGTGACCTGGTCACAGCAAACACATCTGCAGGGATGCCCAGCATTTCTGCATGGGTCCTGAGCTCCACTTCTGCCCAAGCTGAAGTTTCTAAATCATTGCCAAGCAAGCATTCAACTGGTAGGTCTGCACTTACCACAACCTTCTTAAGGCCAGTTACCCCTCCCCAGGAGAAGTTAACAACTGCCAGAGTATGGTCTGTTCTGACATTGCTAGCATTGGTCACTTGGTACATTTCACCAAGTATAATCTGCCCAGGATTCACAAGGTCTTGTGTCACCATGGTGACACTTGCCCCTGTGTCCCTAAATGCCAAAGCCTCTTTTCCATTGATTAAGGGCTGTTGCCTGTACTTGCCCAGATTACTGGGACTCACAGAGGAGGTCACATCCATGCCTCCATCACAGACTAGGACAGCCTGAGTGAGTTCTCTGACTAGGTCAGAGCTCATCTCCTTACCCAGGGTCAACCCTACTAAACCCTTGGCTTGTGTAGTCCCACCACCAACTGTAACTGCACTAGGGGGAGCAGGTGCCTTAGGGGCATTGGTGGGGGCTGGAGTAGAGTCTTTGGACTTGGTGCAATCACTGGTCCAGTGGGTCTTTTGCTTACAGACCTTGCACCATGGTTTCCTTTGGCCTTTCCCTTTGTTAGACTGTGAATCCCCACCTGAAGAAGATTTTTGGGGGCCTTGTGAAGACTTCTGGTCTTTACCCTTCTCCCCACCCTTATCAGAGTTCTTAGAATCTTGCTTCTTTGGGTCACCACCTTGGTTCTGTACCTTCTGCCTCACCCTGGTCCTGACCCATTTGTCTGCCTTCTTTCCCAATTCTTGGGGAGAGGTCAGATCAGAGTCCACCAGGTACTGATGCAACAGCTGATTTTGACAGTTATTAAGAATCTGCTCCCTCATGATAAGATTGTACAATCCTGTGAAGTCACACACCTTACTGCCCATCAACCAACCTTCCAGAGCCTTAGCAGAACAATCCACATAGTCTACCCAGTCTTGAGTCTGTGCTTTTTGGGTATCTCTGAACTTTAACCTGTATTGTTCAGTTGTTAGGCCAAACCCATCAATCAGAGCACTCTTCAAGACTTTGTAATTGTCAGCATCCTCTTCTCTTACAGTGAGGAGCTTGTCTCTACCTTTGTCTGCAAAGGAGAGCCACAAGATTGCTGCCCACTGCTCCTGAGGGACCCTCTGTACTTTACAGGCCCTCTCCAGTGCAGTTATCCATTTATGGATGTCATCCCCACTCTGGTAGAGAGGGACAATCTTGCTCAGGTTTCTATGGTCATAAGACCTTTCCCTATCTTTGGGGAAATTGCTGCCACCATGGGACTCTAGTCCCAACTTTTTTCTCTCTCTATAGAGATCTAGGGACTCCCTGTCTATAGCCAATTGCTGTTTTCTGAGTTCAAGCTGGGCTTGCTCATACTGAATCAGTCTCTTCCTCCTCTCATGAGAGGATTCCCTTCCACGAGAGGAGACAGAGGTCCCTATTGAGGTGCCAGAGTGGTTAGACTCCTGAGAAGGAGATCTAGACCTTCTGGGCACACTCACAATCCTTCCTGGGGGACAAAGGGGAGGTCATTCTGATCCTCCTCCTCCTCCACAGGAGGAATTGGGTTTTCCAGGTCAAGGTCATTTTCACCTTCCTGGCCAGTTTCAGAGGGGGGCCCTGGGTTTCTTCACCCCTGACCCCTTCCTCACTTTCTGCCCCACCCTCTCTGCCTACCCCTTCAGACCCTAGGGGCCTGCTGAGATCATCAGCCAGTAACACCTCCCTGAGGTGTTGGGTGCTGGCACTTTTGCCTGCCTTCAGCTTCCTAGTATTGCATAATGCTCTCAATTCCAAGAATGGGAGTTTATCATACTTGGAGGGAAGAAGCCCACTGGCTTCTGGCAAGGACTCACTGGGTCCTGGCTTTGAAGACATTACTAGTGAGGTGTGGTGTATGCACTACCTACTCTAGTGTGGCCTACTAAACTCTCTTGAGTTGTAGAAAGGGTGTGCTATCCCTTAACACACAACTCTAAGTTCAGTAGAACTTACTGTATACTAAGCTTGATTTATATGTATCTAAGGTACCCTTAGTGGTTTTCAGTTGATCAATTCAATTGAGATTATCTGGTAAAACAATAGCAAGCTGGAATCCCACACGCTGCACACCAATGTGAGAAGTTGGCCTGGTATATGCTGTCCACTAATTATAGTGGGCACCTTGCACCAGTCCAAACAACCCCTTATTGGAGATAGATTAAAGACAACCTTTATTGAAAGCTATCCTAGTGGTAGCTATGGAGAGCAGCCTTCAGGCTAAGACTTGAAGGAATGTAAAGCATCTTGTTTTACCAGCCTATAATCTCTTGAGTGACCAAATGAAAGAGGACCACACCAGGTATATATTCAAAATATATGTATTTATTGCTAAACACACCCCTCTAGTCTCTTTATGAGGCTAGAGTTCGAAGTACATAAGTTATAAGTTAGTTATTAACAGTAATAGCACAAATACACGTTTGAGCCCTAGGGGCGTACTCAAACCATATACCAATAAAGTGGTATAAGAACCACGACTGAGCTAGACACAAGGCCTAGAGCCTGTAGAAGTGCTTGGACCACAAGGAACCACCCAAGGTAGTGACACAGGGGACCCACGGGGGACGCGTGCAGTGTGAGAACACAGCCGCGAATCGCCGTTGACTTCTATGGGGAAAGTCGCGGTTGGAATTTTAAAGAAAAGGGACACTTAGAGGAGGACTTGGAGTAAACCCTTTTAGAACTGGGTCGTTCTAGAGTCTATACCCACGGGAGCACCAGAGTACTCGTGTTACCTCACCCAGGGAAGCCGGGTGCATAGGTGTCTTTCGGGGTCGGGTTTCGTCGTCGTTTTCAATGGCGATCTGCTGCAAAGTGCTGCTGGCGGCCAAGTCGAAAGTGTTCGGGTGGATCCAAAGGTGGATCGAAGATCTGAAGAACCTGAAAGCAGAGGGGACAGAGTCTGGGTCACTAGCCAGTGACCAGGAAGGCGATGAGCATATGCCCACCGATGTCGAGTGCTTCAGGTAGGTTGACGGTCATCTTGACTCTTCAGCCATGAGGTCCCGGAGGCGTTGATGACGACGAGGAGCTGGATTCGAGCTGTCCCACGACGTCTGTCGATTGCAGGGGTGTCGGCGACCGGATTGGACCCAACAAGCCTTGGCAACGGCAAGTCTCGTGGAAATGGAAGAAGGACGATGGTGCAGACCAGCAAGGTCTGTGGGACTCACCCAGTGAGGGTAAGTCAGGACACGCCTGGAGCAACCAGGAGCCCAAGCAGAAGAAGATTGGCCTTCGGGAGGGCCTACTAGCCAACAGACCAGCGACCGCGAAGGAGCCTCAAGTGGACGCACTTGGAGCTGGCTCACGCTACACTCGTGGAGTGGAGGCCAGTGATCTTCGGTGCAGTTGGTGCTGGAGGTGGGGGCTATTTGGAGCCCAAAGCACAACTTCGTGGGAGACTAGGAAGAGGATGCACTTGCAAATGTGCTCGGTGTCTAGGGGTCACGGTTCCACGTTACCCACGACAGCTACAGGCCTCAGCTTTGCTGGGGACTCAGGGCAGCCTCGGGGAAGTCTGGAAATCCACCTCTGGTGATGCAAAGACTTCGGCGTCCGGCGGGAGCTTCAGCGATGCAGACCGGACAATTGCTTCTTTGGTGCGTGCCAAGCAGGGGAGTCACTCCTTGACCCCAAGGGAGATTCTTCAGTCCTCTAATCTTGAAGTAGAGCGTCGAAGGTCCAGGATTCTGTGTCAGAGTTTCGTCCAGGTAAATCTAAAGTCCTAAGGACTGGGGTCCCCTACTTATACTAAGATAGGGGGTTGGACATACTCTGGGGACCCACCTATGGGTGGGTCAGGGCAGAGGGGTGGTTACACCCCTTTCCCTTTGTCCAGTTTCGCGCCAGAGCAGGGGCTGGAAGCCCCTGAGCCGGTTTGAACTGAGGTATGCACAGGGACACCAAATGTGCCCCCAGTGCAGGACTTCAAAGCACCAGAGAGTGCTCCCGCCCAGCCCCAATACACACTATCCTGTCTGGGGAGGTGGTTACACCTCCCTGGGACAGGAAACCTATTGTCCAGGCCCCCCTGCCGGAGTTTCGGTCAGCAGCAGGAGGCCAGACTCGTGTCTGTGGCAGCAGCATCCATTTTGTGATGCCCGGGCTTGGAAAGAAGTTACCGGGCAGGCCAGTGTGTACATGTCTCTCCCTCTAGAAGGGTGGAATGCTACCCCCGCCACCAGAACTGGTGGGGTGGTAGTATTCCAAGATGTTTGACACCAAACACGATATGTTTCCGTGCAGCCATCCCAAAGTTAGCATTTAACACGAGGTTATAATGCGCTTAAGAGTATATGGTCAGGCTGCACTACAAACAGCATCAGAGAAGGGTCTCTGAACGTTGCAGAGGGGCCCTGCTCATGCAGGGGCACCCTCTCACATAGGAACCACGCACTCTGCCTTCAGGATTGATAAGGCCTGCCATAGGAGTGACTTATAGGTTTATAGGTGTGTATGTATGTAGTGATATAGGTAGCCTATATCACAGTAAGGGGTGCATGCACCACCTTACCCAGGCTGCAGTAGCAGACCTGTGGTGTCCTTTGGCTGGCCTTCCAGGGGTGGCACAATACATGCTGCAGCCCCTGGCAGGTCCTCTGAGGTACCTACGCCCTGGGTACATAGTATACCATATACTAGGGACTTATAAGGGCACTCCAGATTCCAATCAGAGATGTGCCTAAGGCACATGGAAACCATTTTAGAGAGGAAGCAGCTAGGCTGGGGTTCTGATTAGCAGGGCCCCAGCCAGACTAAAGTCGAAAAACAGTGAAGCATCAGCAAAAAGTGGGGGTACCCATGTGAAGCAGATCCTACTCTCCTACACAGGCCAACACAGCAAAGCAAGCAGCAGAGTGGTGGTCCCTCCTGACAGTACAACAGCTCTTCTTCCTGGAAGAATGTCCTCAGTCCAGAAGTGTTCTGAGTACATGGTGTTAGAGGTGCAGTACTTATACTCATTTTAGGTTTTGAAGTAGGGAGACTTCAAAGAAAGTCTTTGTAGTGCACAAGACCCTGCCCTTCCTGGACGTAGCTCCAGACACTCTACGGGGGGTATACAGTTCTTTATGAGGGGACAGTCACAGTGTCAACATCTCCCACCTCTCTAGCTCAGGAAGACCCTTATGCCCGGTGATGGGCATACCTCAGCTCCCTTTATGTGTGACTGTCTAGAGTGAATTCACAAAGTCCAACTGTCATCCCACCCAGACGTGTATTTTAGGGACAGACAGAGGCACAGAATGGTTAAAGTAAGAAAATCCCAACCTTCTAAAAGTAGAATTTTCAGACCTGCAATTTAAAACCAACTTTACTAAAAGATGCGTTCTTAAATTGTGCATCCAGAGACACCAAACTCCAATTTTCTATCTGCTCTTCATTGAAAGATACATTTGTAAAATGTTACACTGCAGCTCCAATGCTAACCTATGGGACAGATAGACCTTGCTGTAGTGAAAAACAAATTTAGCAGTTCTTCACTACTAGTATATGTAAAATTTAAAAGCACGTCCTACCTTTTACATACACTGCACCCTGCCCATTGGGTTACCTAGGGCCTACCTTAGGGGTGCCTTACATGTAATAAAAGTGAAGGTTTGAGCCTGGCAAGTAGGTGAACTTGCATGTTGACAGGGCTGTTTAAAGCCTCGGCAGTGGCAGGCCTGAGACACGTTTGAAGGGCTACCCATGTGGGTGGCACAATCAGTGCTGCAGGCCCACTAGCAGTATTTGATTTACAGTCCATGGGCACATGTAGTATACTGTACTAGGGACATAGCAGTAAATCAAATTTGCCAAACATGGAGAAACCAAATGCCATCACATTGTAGATACATAGCACATGCACTTTAGCACTGGTCTGCAGTGGTAAAGTGCCCAGAGGCCTAAAACCTGCAAAAACGAAGTTCAGCACACCATTAAAAACAGGCAGTCAGAATTAAAAAGACTGGAGAAACCATGCCAAAAGATGCCATGTCTAACAGTCCTATCCTAGTTTACAGGTCTGTAGAGCTACATGTAACTCTTGGGGTGCAATTGAAAGGGAGAGAACAGGATGGCAAGACAATTATTGTGTATCCAATGTCTGATTGCTGGACAACACTGCTTTTGTCCTACTAGACTGTTGTCTCTGGGTTTGCTGTGGGTCCAGTGCCTGCCTCAAGCTGGATTTAGTATCAGATATGGGAGGACACTAGGATTATAATAGCACACTCCCTACACACACCTCCAACCCTGAAAGCCCAAGTTGAGTGTGGTTGAGGTCTGTCACCATCTCAAAAATGTCCTGACAAATGGCATTTTAGGCTGAAAGGAACTGCTGACAAAGTGGGTAGGGTTGGTCCCACTTTTGCACCATTAGATAGGGCATGCCCAGGAGTCATCAAACCACTAATTTGTTTTAGGCATAAGTGGAGCTGAAACAGACATGCAACTCAAGATGGCTGACGGAACAGGGGTGTTCCTTTGAGCTCCCCGAGGGCAGGGAACCCTCTCCGTAAAAATCCCCACCATCCTCCCTCCAAACTGACCAAAATCGAACAAGTAGACACACAGACCAAAGGGAGCAGAGATTCATAGACCCTAGACCCATTTCGGCAGGTCTGCCATCGCTTGATGCGGTGGTGCACTACCCTGTTCTGCCCCAGTAGCTCAAGTCAAGGTGAGTCCTGCCGTGCCACCACCGGACCTGGCAGCACGGAGAACGTGAAGAAATCTGATCCCCAGGACTCGAGACCCCAGCTGTGAGGGTCGAAATGGATACATTTATGCCATCAGTGCGCCTGACTAAGCTCTAGGCAATATGTAGATTGACCCGAGTCCGGCGCCGGACTGAAGCCATGACTAGCAGCGATGAAGACAAAGGACCCGCTGCCGGCCTTGGCCAGAACCGGAACATGATCCCTGTTGATGCGGTGTAGGAGCTGCGTTCCCGGCCAGGAGCTGACTCCGCACTCAGTATTTAGTGGGCCACTGGTGACCTCAACCTGAGCCGTGCTGTGTACTTAGTATTTACTGCTTTGTCTAAGCATGGGACCGCTGGAAATCTCAACCTAAGCTGCGCCTCAGTCCCTGTCTGACCCACGGCGCCTGTGAAATCAATGAGACACAACACAGATGTGACTTATTTCGGAGCTGCGTTCCCACACTTGAGCTGCTCCGTAACTCAATATAAATCATCCTGTGAGAAGCTGGCCTGGTATATGATGTACACTTATGTAAGTGGACACCTTGCAGCAATCCAGACAACCCTTATGGTTATTGAAGAGGTCTTAGACAACCTTAGAAAGTTCTCTAAGTGGTAGCTGTGGAGAGCAGCCTTCAGGCTTAGTTCAGAAGGAGTGTAAAGCAGCTTGTTTTTTCAGAATGCAATCTTATAGTATAGATTAAGTGAAAAAGTACAACACAAAGTATTTATAAAAAAATATTTATTTATTATATAATACTCTCTAACACATAGAAATATCTCCTATCTGGAGAAATGCACAATGCACGCAATACTTTAGCAAAGAAACACAGTAAATAGCTCGAAAAACACAGTGGCCCCGGGGGCGACCAAACCATATACTAAGAAAGTGGTATAAGAACCATGACTCGGGTCAAAACAGTGTTGAGAGGACGTAGAAGGGCTGGGACCCCAAGGAACCACCCATTGTGAGTAGATAGGGACACCACGGAGAGCGTGTGCAGTGTGGGAACACAACCGCGTGCTCCGTACAACTCTACGTGTAAGTCGGGGTTGGATTTTTAAAGTTTAAGGATCCTTCCTAGTGGACCCTGAAGAAACTCCATGGAAGACAGAAGGTTGGAGAGCCACACCACCCATGGATACCCTAGTACCCATCTTACCTACTCCAGGGGAGCCGGGTGCATACATGTGAAGTGGTGTCGGAAACCGCCATCGAACCCAATGGAGGACTTCAGGAAAGTGCCGCTGTTGAAGAAGGAGAAAGTGTCTGGTGGAATCCAAGGATGGATTCTAGATGAGAGGTACCTGCAAGCATAGGGGTCAGAGTCTATGTCACTCAGGGGTGACCAGGAGACTTGGAAGACGAATGCCCTCCGATGTCTCGTGTTGCAAGATGGATGACAATGACCTTGACTCTGCAACTGTGAGGACCAGGCAATGCTGAGGAGGACCAAGAGCTGTGCACAAGTTTTCCCACAAAGGATGTCAAGTGCTGAGGGGTGGGTGTCCGGCGGGAGTACCAACAAGCCTTGGCAAAGGCAAGCAATGCAGGAATCAAAGAAGGAGCAACGTCAGGACCAGCAAGGTCCAGGGGACTCACCAAAGGCAGGGGAGTCAGGGCAGGCCCCGAGCAATCAGGGGAGCCCAAAATAAACAAGTGTGACCCTCAAGTGGACCCACAGGCTGGAGGCACTGGAGTCGCGAAAGGACCTCAAGCAGCTCACCAAAAGATGCAGGCCATGATGTACACTATGTGGTGTGGCTGAAGATTCTGATCACTGGAGGTGCTCGAGGTTGGGGCTACTTGGAGCCCAAAGATCTTCTTGGAAAGAAGCCAACAAGCCTTTGCAACTGCAAGTTGGACGCAGTGCACAGGGGTTCGGTTATTGCAACCCCGCGAGGGATACTGGCCTCAACCTTGGTGGGAGGGCAGGGCAAGCCTCCAGAGCTGTGGAAAATCACCACCTGTGTTGCAGAGCCCACGGAGTCCAGAGGAGCTCAGGATCTGCAGACCGGTCGACTTAGTTGCTGTGCCTGCGAATGCAGGGTAGTGACTCCTTCACTCCAAGTAAGATTTCTTCAAGTGTCCTTGATGTTTCACAGGCCTCAGAAGGTTCCTGTATGATGCACAGGCACAGACGATGCAGCAGACTGGAAGGGAGACGAAGTCAGGCCCAATGAATTCCAGCGAAGTCCAGAGTGCCCAGACGGTAGAAGTAGAAGTTGTGTCTGATCTGAATTTTATCCCACGACGAATCTAGGGACCTGCACCCAGGTAAGCATTTAAGTACCCTAGGGAAAGGGTTGGGAAGATTCAGGTCACCCTCCCAGGGGGGGGTCTGGACAGGGGGGAGGTTACTCTCATGTCCTTTGTCCAGTTTAATTGCAGAGCGGAAGCCAATGTCTCCCAGGACTGGTTTGAACTGAACTATCCACAGGGACACCAAATGTGCCCCTTATGCAGACTGAGTTGTGCTGGCAAGCGCACCCACCCCATCCCAATACACTAAATCCTGTCTGGGAGGTGGTCACACCTCCCTGTGACAGGATGACTATTGTTCAGCCTTCCCCTGCTCAAGCTTAGCTCAGCAGCAGGAGGGCAGAATCGTGTCTCTGGTCGGCAGCAACCATTGTGTGCTGTCCGGGTCAAGAAGGCTGGTACCGGGAACACTGAGAGCCTAATGGAGGGCTCTTCCAGTGCTTGGAATCAGACCTCCCACACCGTTTATGGTGTGGGGGTATGATTCCAACATGTTTGATACCAAACATGATAGGATTCGTTGCAGCCGTTTTCGAGAAGGTCATCGCGTAATTACGCGGTGCCCCTCTATATAGTAAATAATTGCTTCACTGACAACCCGGGAGAATGGACTCCATAGGCTGCAGGGGTGTCCTGCTCATGCAGGGGCACCCTCTCACTTAGAACCAAGCACCCTGCCTTCAGGATTGCAAAGGCCTGCTATAGGGGTGACTTATACGTTTTAAGTGCAGTGACCCTAGATATAGGAAACCTATATCTTTATTAAGTGGTGCAAGCACCAACTTACACAGGCTGCAATAGCAGGCCTGTAGTTCCATTTTGAATGGTCTCTCATGGGTGGCATAATACATGCTTCAGCCCATGGGAGACCTCTGGGTACCTATGCCCTGGGTACATGGGTACCATGTACTAGGGACTTATAAGGGTACCCTAGTATCCAATCTGGGGTGTACCTATGTACTGAACATAACAATTTAGGGAGAAAGCAGATAGACTGGGGTCCTGATTAGCAGGATCCCAGTCAGACTAGTCAAATACAGCTTAGCATCAGGCAAAAAGTGGGGGTAACCCTATAAGCAGATTCTCCATGACGGAGTGGTTGGCGGTCTAACGGGCCACCTTGCTCTGGTTGAGAAAGCGGTCGAAAGAGTTTCGGATGCTGACAGCAGTCAACTGTGTCTTGCGTGGAAGGAACCACCGAAGCTCACATTGTAAACTTACACAGTGAGCCACTCTACACTCCCCAGCTCCAACCTGAAGGTAGTCGACCTTTGGGATAGACTGCCATGTGTAGTGGACCCTGCTGCACACTATCGGTTGGGGTTACTGGGTTCTCATACCCTCCTGCCCTTGGCAGCCATCTTTGGCGCTCACACAAGAGAACCTCAGTAAGATCAAGGGAACCACACAAACTGAAAAGGTCCCCATCAGCCCCTCTTTATTACCACAGAAAGAGGAATGAAACATCAAGAGCAGCAGCCATCTTGGATTGGACAGAACAATAGACAGAGGACTGATACACCTACAGCGGTGGCCATCTTGGATTGGGCATACACCCACCAACTAAAAAAGCGAGAACACCGGCCATCTTGATGGGCCAGCTGCTCACCAATGCTCAACCCTACTGCTCATGCACCCTTGCCTCCCCAGGACCAGTGACAAATAAATAAACAACTTTTCGGCCTTCCTATCTTGAGAACATGCATGAAGAGTCAGAGTTTCTTCTCATCATCAACTAAAATGTAGACACCTATATAATTACTGATAGCTACAAGTATATAAACATGCACGCCTCCACAGCATCCTCCATCTCTACACTTTTCTCCTTTATCATAATCTAACCCCCGAACCGCTCAGGTAATGCCACCAAAAACCTCAAACACAGAATGATCAAGTAACACCCAGAAACACTAATAACTGATATCTACAACACCTCCAAAGGGCTTAGGAAAACCGATCTCATCTTCCACACATATGGACCGGCTAATTAGTGCACTACCCTAACTAACCTCCTTAATATTACAGAATCCGCCAACATCCCACATGACCGAAAAGTGGCAATTTGCCAACTCTTCCACCTTCAGGGGCAAAGCCACCATAACCATCTACAGGATTGGAAATATCATGATCCAAGATAATTACATCAACCTACGTTCCTACGACTCCATCTTCTCAACTCTACAGAACACCGTTCACGTCAAGACCAACCTCTCTCTCCTACTCTCTCTCCCAATACAACCTCAGACTATAACACAGGATGGGAAACACTCAAGACCCGCTAATCATCCCTGCTCTGCCACCACAACTCTCTCTGCCCACATCACTGCCCCAACATAACCTGCCTCCTCCACCACCTCGAACACATCACATCCCCTCACCCTCTAGCGGTAGACCACCCAGCTAAGCCAACTACTTAGAGCAGTCCAACTCTTAGCAATAAAAACAACCCTAATCTGCAACCCTTCAACACCCCTGTCAACCCTGACCCAAACCTACCCCCCCTTCTCCCTCCCACCTAGATCTAGAGGTTCCTGCACCCGACAATCCCAAATGGCCCACTATTTCATTTGACTCGACGAAGGCTAAAGTACAAGGATACTCCCTGAATCCCTATGCCAACCCTGACCAAAACAGGGTAGAAACACATGGCAACTACACCTTCGCCCTCATCAACCTATGCCCTCTGGGTTTAAAATGCCTCGCACAAATAAGCCTCACCTCAACCACTCCTCTCTCCCCTCAATAAACCCTGTGCCAATGACTGCACTAAAGGAATGACTAACTCACATGCAAAATCAACTCAAGAAAGTAACGCAGAGCATTAACAATATCCTAATGAATCTCAAATCCTGTCCTGAACTGGCCCAAAGCCCACAGCTTAAAAGTTTACTTTTGTGAATCAGGCCTGTAACCCTCCTTGTACTAATGTGATAGCCAGATTTTTTTTTTTTTGTAAATATCAATGTGCATGCTGGCAGTTTCAAACTCCTACTTCCAGAGGGATCAAGAAAACTATATGTCCTAGAATGCAAACGTAGTGTTGCTTAAAAGCCAGAAATGATTGAAAGTTATACACATTACATGAATGTGGATATTATATAGGCATTTAGCATTTTTTGCATGGTATTTCCAGTGATGTTCAATTGCTAACAGCTAATATGAAATTGTTTTATTTTTATTTTTTGATTGGATGCTCTTATGTGGGTGCGTTTCGAGAGCAAGTTGAATTATTTTTACCCTCCTGCAATATTCTCAGCATGAATATCTTCCAATGTTAAGTCAATTTAAATAGTGTTTTTGTGGAGACCAGTAACTGCGCACAGGTAGCCTAGAAAAGAGGGGACTCTGTAGGATTAGATATTGACCTGGGGTAGGCCTTATAATTTTATTGTACACTATTGGGAAAAGTCAGCGTGATTTACTGTTTTGTTGTTAGTGACACTGCATTATACACATGGGGGAAAACTTCCTTAGAGTGCAGTTTCACTGCCCTTTGGCCTACACAGTCCAGTGACATATCAAAATGGAGTGTAACTTGTGAGAGAAAATCAAATCTGAAAGTTCCAAAAAGATATCTGTACAACTTACGGGTCATCCAGAACTGTCATATTTCTCTGTCTCAGCTCCAGATCAGAGCCCACGCCTTTTGTCACGCTGCTGTGCCAAGTTAATTACATTTCTCTCCAGCAGGAAGAACAAAGGCCTCTCAACACAGAGGGAGCAATTAAAAGTGCTTCACCCAGCTCCTAAGGAGAATAGGGGCGGGGCTGAAGGATCTGCCTCAATCAATCCACTGTCACACTGTATCAGGGATGAACCTGGCCAAGTCCACTGAACAAAAGATGGACCCCAGACTTCTGGAGCCAACACAGAAGGGGGCTCCCCTTTGAAGATTTAGTAAAAAAAGGACTTGGCAGTGATGTCAGTAAGGGGCGGAGCTGAGGCCCTCAGAGGAGATGTGAGTACGGACTCCTGGGTGACACCTTTTTGAACTGTCCCAGCATGTTGTGCAGAAGGGTTGGGACAGGGGTGGAAAGGTGATATGGCACCCTAGGATTGGCCTGGGGTGCCTGGCTACCGGAACATTCCACTCCCCTTTAGAAACTCTTGCACAAGTGGGAGACTCTCTCTTGCTCAGTGTTTTTCTGTGACTCACTGCTGTACCCCTGCACTGCCATGGACAACAGGAATGAGGAACTCCCTGATGCCCAGAAAGGACTAAGGGGCATATTTACAAGCCCCTTGCGCCACTTTTGCGCCGCTGTTGCGTCACGCATGTGACGCAGCGGCGATGCAAACCATGCGCCGCGTTGCGCTATATTTACAACGTGACGCATCTAGGGAGATGCGTCACGTAGTAAACCCCTGCGCCACATGAAACCCGCATCAGGTTTCATGTGGGCGTACCGGCCGCAGGGGGCGTTCCGGCGCAGGAATGCCTCGGAAAAGTGACGCAGTGAAATCTACAAGATTTCACGCAGTCACTTTCCGACGCTGGTGCGTCAAATCCTTATGCCTGCTTCAAGCAGGCGTAAGGATTGACGCACCATGTTAGAGATAGGGAAGGTTGGAACAGTGCTGGAGTTGCGTCGCGCTTGCGACACAGCTTCAGCACTGCGCCAACCTTCCGCCAGCAGATGCGTCACGCATCTGCTTATCCTTGCGCCACGATGCGCCGCATTGTAAATGCGGCGCATCGGACGTGGCGCAAGGGTAAACTTGCGTGACGCATTTTCCCTGGCGCATCCCTGCTGATATGCAGGGATGCGCCAGGGAACGTAAATATGCCCCTAAGAACTCTGCCCAGTTGACCCAAGGACATGTGGGTCTCCTCGAGGGCCAGTGAGGCTTGCCCTCTTAATCCCCCTGCGGACCAGTTGGGGAAAGCCCTGGACGTCTGTGCCCAGAGACAAAGATCAGGAGGAAGGCTAGTGCCGGGAGCAAGAAGAACCAGCTCTCTGTGGATTACACCACTTTGGAGGTGAGGAGGTCTAATGCAACTGCCCCTGGTAGCTAGAACTCGCTACCAGGAGTAAAGTGAGCTCAGGATCATCCAGATCGACCCATCGGGCCCGAGTTATGGCATTCGGAAGACTGGCAATCTTTGAGCTCATTCCCAAGTGGAGAGTGGGGGGCTACACTGCTCTTTTCAAAAATTACCCAGGGAGGCCAGGGCCTGTGTGTCGGGGCTGGAGCTTCTGTTCTTCAGCTGAGATTGCAGTGCTCTCTAGGGAATTGTTTTTTCGTTGCATTTATGGTGTCCTGAAGATGTTTAAAGAAGACACGTGTGGATCGCCCTCTAGGGGCTAAGTCTATGGTTACATGTTATGTGATCAAAATGTGATGCCCTCCAGGGTAGCATTTATAAGTGCATTTTTATGGTTGGAAAGTATATAAAAAGCCCACAGACACATGTTTTGCTTATTTTAAAATGTTTTATTACTATAATAATGTTGACAGTGATTATGGATCACAGTGAATATGTTATATCAACAGTAATAAATCCGTTTCATGAATGATCTGATTCTTACTGTTAACATGTCAAATTCCTTTACCATGGTCTGTGGTCCTCCAAAGTCTTAAACCAAAATACATAAGATTGGGGAAGTCAAGATTGACAGGGGAAAGCATTTTAGTTACTTGAGAATTTATTTTGATGAGGATTTGCAGCAGGGACATCGCCTAATTCTGAGGTGCATGCAGTTTAAGAGTTCAATCGAGGTAGTGTTTAAGTTTGCCTCTAGGCTTCATCATAAGTCAGTGAGGGAACTTACACACATTTTTAAATCCAAATGTCTATCAGTCGCTTTATACGTACCTGAGGTGTGGTATTATTTAAACCCCACAGCACTACAGAAGGTTGAAAACTGTTTTTGCACACCCTCTTGACAGTACCTAAGAGCACAGAGAACATCATCTGTCATGATGAAATTGGGCTGAACCATCTTGCGGACTTTGTTAGTTTCGCCCGCTGCATTTTTGGCATAAAATCTGGCATTATCTAGAAGCCCAATTTTCAAAGTCACTGATATATTAACACTTGACCATGTGGCCAATATCCAATGGATGGTGTATATGAACCAGGGGGCATATTAACAACGGCCAGCGATAATTATCGCTGGCCGTGCTTAGCGATAATTATATTATCGCAGGCTATCTCTGGCATTTATCGCCCTGGTAGCGCGTTATTAACAACGCGTTACTCCAGGGCGATAAAAATTCCAGAGATAGCGAGGTCATCGCCCTTTTGCAGGGAACATCGCTGGTTTTCCAGCGATGTTCCCTACAAAAGCGATAACTCTGCTGATACGACCCTGTGGTCGTATCAGCAGAATCCACCTCCTATGCCTAACATAGGTAAGTCAGGATTATAGCAGACGTTAGATTTTGGCGAAAACGGCCGTTTCGCCGAAATCTAGCGTCTGCTATAATCTGTGGGCTACCTTGTAAATATCGCGATGTGAACATCGGCGATATTTGCAACGTAGCCCATCCGGGGTACGCCCAGTAACGCCCACTTTGCATCTCATTAGAGATGCAAGGATGGGCGTTGGGGGAAAGGGCGATAGTGCAAGGATTCACGCGATAGTGTGACCTTGCTGATTAGGCGATAGAATTATCGCCGCTTTCCATCCGAAAACGTACGCTGAAGCGGCGATAATTGCTTATCGCCTCGTTGTTAATATGCCCCCAGATTTTTACTGAAACAGGCTTTCCAGAATATTATAATTCCCCTGTATTACTTTAGTCCGTGCCTAAGAAGACATTGAAAGAACTTTTGTTTTGCTATAGAGACAATGCCGGAGACAGATGGCGCAATCTATGCAAACTGTTGTGACCCATTGTGCTTTCTGTACTTTAAATGGTATTGCACCCTATTTGACGATTGTTGCAAATACACAGGACAGATTCTATTAAATCCATTTTAGATTAAATACCCTGCATTTTCTGTTAGCCTTCCTGTTTAGGGCACCTGGTTTGAACAGCTTCTCATGTGCCCTTGCGGCATAAGGCAGCATCAAAGCACTAATCACTTTATACTTTTCTGCACCTCTCACACATATCCCCATAAGCGCATTTTAGTACCTTGTCTACGTACTGCTAAGATTAGACATTACCATGCTGCTCTTCGCTTTTCACTACAACTAGCAACATCTGAAGTATGTTTTTCGGTTTACATTTTTTTTAGAGTTGATATAAGCTTTAGAAAATGATTCAGCTCATAACAGTATTCATATGAACTTTGATGATCTATTATTTCAGTGGATTGTTTGTCACGCTGTCAGTATTTATGTTACCTGCAACAATGAAATTCTGAGGACTTATTGTTCTGTACTGCAGCGGTCTATAGGTTAAAAATGGATTGTTGTAAAACATGCATGATTTTTATGGTTTTATGTGTGCTTTTTTTGGCGTGGTCGCTGAATAAAGAATTTTGATTGATTGAGTGATTGAAGTGCATTTACACATGGTTATTATGGATTATTGCATTTACGTCCAAAATGATGATGTCTTTAACATGTTTGTTGTTCTTGACTCTTTGACCAAGCCAGAAGACTTACATTATGTGGGTATATAACCCCTTTAGGAGGTCAAATGTGATTATGGAATGCCATCTATGGTATTTCCTATCTGCCTATGTACATATTTGTAAATTAATGTGTAGTATTTCAAAGTGTGTATGTGTAATAAATGTATTTTTCCTTTTTCCTTTTTCAAAAGCACTGACTCTGCAATCATTCATTGTGTGTTAATATTGCGTGCCAGTGAATGGAGATTACTAGCCCACACCACCTCCCCCCAGTTGGCCTTGAACTGTTCTGCTTCGCTACCCGGAGAGAGTCAAGCGCTATAGTAAGGTGCCTGGTACCCACTAAGGTAAGTGGAACTTGTGGACCTATTACTTGTGCAGGCCACACAACTAATAACCCAATTTCCTACAGTAACTTACTGCCATGATGTATCAACAATTGATAACAAAACTCATTACCCACTGTTGCTATGTCATAATGACTGTAGATGCCAGGCTGACTGGGCTGTATGAGACAAACACAAGGAGATGATGGACGGAGCACTGAAACTTTTCAGACACTCACACCCAGTCACAGATCTGGGTTGAATCCATCATCATTCCTTGGCTCACTTCGCCACCCCTGTTCAGACCCAGCCATATGCAAATCAATCTTGACCCTGTGCCTCATGGGAACAGTCTAGCCCGAACTGCCAAACCAGGTCTTCCCTGGACCGGAAACGAGCATCCTGGGACCGGTTTTGGGTAACACCCCTCATCAGCCAGGCTAGCTTGAATCCAGTGGCAAAGTGAGCAAGGTACCCACGTCTGGGCAGACCCTGCCAACTTAGGGCAAACAAAGCAAACATGAGGAGAGGATGGATGGAGCGCTGAAACTTTTCAGACACTCCCCCACAGTCACAGATCTGGGTTGAATCCATCATCGTTCTTTAGCTCACTTTGCCACCCCAGTTCAGACCCAGCCATATGCAAATCAGTCTTGACCCAATGCCTCATGGGAACAGTCAGTCCAAACTGCCAAGCCAAGTCTTCCCTGGACTGGAAACAAGAATCATGGAGCTGGTTTCAGGGTCAAACCCCCTTATCGGCCAGGCTGGCTTGAATCCAGTGGCAAAGTGAGCAATGGACCCACGTCTGGGCATACCCTGCCAACTTAGGGCGAACATAGCAAACACAAGGAGATGATGGACGGAGCGCTGAAACTTTTCCGACACTCACCCCCAGCAACAGATCTGGGTTGAATCCATCATCGTTCTATAGCTCACTTCGCCACCCCAGTTCAGACCCAGCCATATGCAAATCAGTTTTGCCCCATTGCCTCATGGGAACAGTCCAGCCCGAACTGCCAAGCCAGGTATGAGAGCCTGTCAGTACAGTGCTGCTTGTCTGCTTTTCCTGAAAGCACTAAGCACAAATGCAGGAGAGGGAAGGTAGGCAGAGAACGTGGTGAGTTTTGGTTAAGAATGGGAGGTAAAGTATATTTTTCCCCATATGGGTCAGGGACGAGAGCCAGGCTAAGTATGGCTCTTCCATTAACCATCTGCCCCTGCAAAGCAGATCAAAGCAGCAACAGATGATTTTGGGGGCCATACATCACATAAAATTTTAGATGGGCAAATGTGAATTACAGGGATGTTTTTCACATCGGCTTCTGAGCGGCACCATAGAAAACTCAAGCTACGCTCTTGTTGTCTATTTGATGTCACTCAGAACTCCTCGGTGAAAAAAAGCCCTATAATTCACTGTTGCCCATCTATAATTATATAAGTAAAGAAAGTATAATTTTCAATACCTCATACAAATGATGCACACTTCTAATAAAAATAGAGAAAAACACTTTCTACTACCATTAACTATTTTTCACTGTGCCCCCTAACACAGACATTCATAGTCTTGAGGTTCTGGCTTTTCTGTCTTTAAACTATACATTTCAACTTACACCTAAAAATTGGTCCTACTACTGTGAAACAAAGGTTAGCTGTTGACTAATAAAGCTTTTTCAGTAAAAAATACTTTATGTAAGTCTGTAATAGGTTGCAGGAGTATAATATTGATCCCTGTGGCTCTCACTATTATAGGAGACCCCACTGATGCCATTACCTTTGTACATCTGTGAAGTGACCTGAGGGAGTAAAGGTATTAAGGCAAAGAATCGGATTTTTTAAAATTATTCTTTCTTCACACCATTTGTGGCTAAAGGCTACCATTTGATAAAGACAAAAGATGCATGTTGTGGACTTCATCTTGAAGCTCATCGGCACTTGAGTTGTGCGATTCTGCTATGGAAGCATTGTCTGATAATTATGAATGTATCACAGATGCCACCAAACCTGCAACACAAAATGTGTTTCTAGCTCAAATGGATTGAAAGTTACCAAAATGCACTGCACAGATTTTGCGCATTAACGGCTCACCCCTGAGTTGCTGATTTCTGCCTTATGGTGTTAAGCTGGCACTATTGAGATGAAACTTTTGTCCACATGGTATTTATGTGTGTTAAAATGACGAAAAGTACAATATAACTGCCACAGAATGTGCCAGTGTACACCACATAATTTGATTTTCCTTGCCACATAATTTGGTCAGCCTGCTGCGTAATAGTGTTCTCCAATGTCAAATGATTCCAGTGACCCTGCTTACTATCCATCAGTTTACTGCCAACCGCCTCAGAAAATGTATAATTATGGGCTACACAAAATGCTGGGGTGGTGGAGTGGGGCACAATGATTTGGGAGCTGTGTTGAAGCGCTGCTTCGCATGTGGACATACCTGGCAAAACAAACAAATAATCTTAAGTGAAATTAGAAATACTGTGCTGTTGACTGTCTTTTGCAGGACTGGGGATGTCCAGACCTTGTTATTACAAATGTGTTAGTGATTTCCACATCTGCACTGTTTGTGGTGCTTAGTCGGCCATTTAGTGCTTTGATGCAGGTGGGTGCTTTAGAACTCTGGGTGATTGATATGGTGTTTCACCTATCAACGCACTAGCCTTTGAAAGATTGCTCCTCTATAGGTATTCATGATGGCCATATGGGAGTGCTGGTGTGACGCAGAGGAGTGACCTAATAACTTAGGCGGCCTAATCATGAGGAAGTAGGCAAAGCCTTTACATTTCATAGCTTTGCCTAGAGCTTCTGTGTTTACAAATCCACAACTTATTTTAAAAATAAATAAATAAAACGTGTTATTGGTTGCATTTTGTTTTGAAACAAACTTGTGTAAATTTGATAGCGTTGTGGATCAACTTCCCCCACTTCGACTTTTCTCTCTCCCAGGGCAAGAAGGTGACAGGATTCTGCTCGAGAAGCTTGTAGATTAGGGTTCATATTTGATTTTGCACTAGTCCTTTTCAGTCTGTGACTCCTTGGGCTCCCATTAGACCCCAGTCACTGTACTATTAGGGTTTTCCTACCTAGCTGAACAGGTCCATTAAGGCGTCCAGCGTGTGCTTCTAGATAAAGGATGGCAGGTTAAGGTGTTGCCTGTTTGGGACTGTTAGGACCTGTAAGAGCCATCGACCAGTAACACTACCTCTCCCTTCAGCCATCTCTGGTAACTTAAATCACTGGAGTACATCCCCAAAAACATTTTGGCAGGAGTGATAATCCAAGTCACAACCTCTCACTCTACTTGATGGAGTATCTGCTCCTGGCTTTAGTACTTAGCTTCCTGTGTGGGACAACTACTCTTGGGTACAGCCCTTACCTACCTGGGTAATATAACTGCTCTTGGGTACAGCTAGTTAGCACCTAGGTAGCAAAATTGTGCAAGGGAACGACCCTCACACTACTTAGACCATAACATTTTTGTTCACCAGACTCAAAATCAGCTGCTTATATTTCTCCACTCTAACACCATACCATATCACAAGACAATCTTATTTCCATTACACCACATAGCATAGTTATATCCACCATCATTGTAAGCCTAACCACCCTCTCAGGTCTATCAAACTAACATCACAACTTACATCACCCCTACCACCTTTAACAATTGCACCTTACTTATCTCACCCATCCTATCTGAGCTCTCCAACCCTTATCTCCCAAACTACTTTGCTAATAGCAACCTCTTTGTGTCTTCCTGAATCCCATAATTGTTCTTGCTACCATCTCTCCTCACTCTTCTTCATTTTCTTACTGCTGGTCTCATAATTAATGGCCTAAGTCAACCCACTTGCCTACCCCTACCTGGGCTAGTCCCTATATATTCACCTATTCCTCCTCCTCTCCACCCCACTTTCTGAACCACCTAATCTACCCCCTCTACTCCTCACCATCATGGTTTTTCAGAACACACATCACAGCTGTTAGTCTCCTATACTTCCCTTTCAAAACATTCTGTGTCCTGCCTGCACTGCAAACCCACTGCTTCTACTTTCAGATATGTACATTCTAACCTCACAAACTGTGTTAAATCCAACAGGCAACCTGACATATTCATAGTTTTAGAGCAGCATCTTCTACAAACTGGTCAGGTCATCTCTGCATGCACACACTGGTTCACAATGCAGTAGCATCCCAAAAACACAATGCTCCCAACAACACAAATCTTCATTCTACCCCTACCCAGGGAAACCCCACCAAATTGCTACTTAGTCTCTTGGAACGGAAGAGCCCCGTTACACAACACGCTCAAGGATAACACCTACTCTTCTAGATGCCTTGCCTCCGACTTAAGGCATATGCACATCAATGCCAGCCAGGCATGGAAAAACTAAGAATACCTTTATATCCTACTATCTTAGAAAAAAACAAACCTCTTTTTCATTGTGTAATGATGGCTGGTGAATTATATGGCTCCAGTGCTCAGGATATTCCAAAAGGTTACTGATTCTTCAGGTAGAACTGTCAAGAAAACAAAGGAGACTCAGCAGTGATGTTCAAGGAAGACATAATCATCGCCAAAATAGAACATATCCAAATATCAGTATGTGAAGGTCCACTGACAAGAATCAACCCTACCCAATGTTCCCATACACATTCCTACTTGTATACAGACCTCTACCAAGGAACATATCTTTCACAGATAACTTTCCAGGTACTATACCTAACCTTACAATCAATAACCTTAACTTAAGCATCCTCACTGACCTATATATTTGGTTTGAAAAATCAAAAATGCCACAACCTAACACCATCACATCTGGAATATCTCTCTAGATTTCTCACAAATCATCTCTGGACTGACTCACACAGGTGAACACACATCACATGCTATCTTCCACAATCTAGAGCTAGTAAACATCACACATTCTGCTACTGCCCCGGGTAGCAACCATTTCCTCATCTCAATGTGCAATAATAGTTTGATAAAATCTTTAACCAATTCCCTGTTTTATATGACAGCACACAGACAGTGTAAAAAACTCTCAGTATAGATTTTTGACTCCATCACTAAAAACATACAGATGGGCCAGATTAACTCAATTGAAAAGCTACATGACTCGATAAAAACTGACCTTTACCAAGTTGTCACCCTATAACATTAAGACAAAAAAAGAAAACAGAAAAAGCCTTTGGTGAAGGATGCTATAAAGAGGATAAAAGCACAAGTATATACCCTTCAATGATCTTGGTACAAATCCAACTGCGTTCTGAACATTATCAACAGTTCGACTTTTACTTAAGAGGAATTGCTTGGCCCCAACAGCTACAGACTCATTTCAAAGAGACCGACAAATGATAGAAAGGGATAATGTCTTCGAGGTCTCAAAACACCTGGAGGAAAATGCCAGGCTATCTGACCACCAAACAAGCTCCTGGCTTGAAAGTGGCACTGAATCCATTGTGACCTCCATGAGAGATTACTTGAAAATTACAGTGAATAAAGTGGAAGTGACATCACTCATTCTCTTGGACCCTATGAGCAGCATCTGGCACCATGCATTATAAAATCTTGCTTGGCAGAGTAAATGATATGAGTATCAAAGAAAATATCCTTGACTGGATCATCTCCTACCTTAAAGAAAGGTCAAATATCATCTTCATCACCTCATTCTCCTACAAACTATAGAACATCAAGAGACAAGTTTTACAAGGATGAACTTTTGTCAAATTCTATATCAAACAACTTCAGGAACTCATCAATTATTTTAATGTTGCATGCTACAACTACGCTTATAATATTCAGATCATCCTCAACCTGGATAACCCAAAAGATATCCAGTTACTAAAATAAGATGATAGCCTCAAAGCCACTGACCAATGGATGATAGAGTCACCTCAAACTCATTGCCTCAAAAACAGAAACTCTGCCATGGCAGAATGGAAAAAAAATACAACACACTAACAAAGTGACCTGAAGAGGCTAAGACCTCTTCTAACAACCTCCTCTTAGGTATGAAACTTTGGAATTATCATGGATTTAGCCCTAATTGTGATCCTGCAAGTCAATAAATTTACTAAATCCATATTCCACATCATGAGGACACTCACATGCATCTTTCCTAAACTTAGATTCCAGTACATTGTCAGGCAACCACCTCACTCATCTTATCATGTCTGGACTATGTCAGTGGACTATTATCAGGAGCGGCCCGTGCAGGTAAGAGCGGTGGGGCTGGTTGGGGGGGACTCGACAGACGACGAGGAAAAATTAATTATTGACTTCATTTTCCCTTGTCGTCATCTGTCGAGCCCCCCCCCACCCACCCAGCCCCACCGCTCTTACCTGCAAGGGCTGCTCCTGACTATAAGATGGAGTATTGATATCTACTATGCGATGACTCCAAAGAATTCAATGTGCAGTGGTAAGACAACTTCTGTAGCTCAAAATCTGCAACCACATTTCACTGACTCTGAAGGCTCTGAACTGCCTACATGTTGCAAGATCTACATTCACACTACTGTGCATAATTCACAAGGCAATAAACAAAAGAAAAACAATATTTTACAGATGAAACTTAACAAATAGTCCCATAAAAGGATACTCTGCTTCAGATGGCCCCCAACTTCAAGTTGTACCTTGTAATAAAATATGGTTGTACATCCTTCTCTATCCAAACTGGCAAACTATGAAATTCACTTCCAGGAATGATACATGCTACAATAAATCACTTGGAGTTTAGAAGGACATATGACTAATCCCTTCTTGAATCTTGGACTATAAAATAGAGTATGGGTCGAATTATCTCCAGAAAGTGGGGATTTAGTGTGACACCAAGAAACCAGAAGGATCACATACACCTAACCATGACCTTGAAATTAGTGTCCCAGAACAACACATCATCCAAAAAGATGTAATACCAGTTTATATCTGCAAACGAAAATCGACTCCTGCTTCATTCACGCACACACAATGGGACCCAAACATCACTAAAAAAACTGCAGCATCTTTCAGTGCTCACATAATTTGTTTGATATACCCATGCAAATGAAAAACATCAATTGTACTTGTACTCTTTCGCACTCCAGAGCATGTTGAGCTATCACCTGCATGTGTGTGCCTTGCCTTACAGGCTTATTTCACACCTCTATGAACTGAAACCACTACAGGTCATGTCTCTTTCTGCCCCATACTGCTTGACCTTACAAAATAAAACCTACTGAGCTGTACCACCAGATTCTCTGACCAACCCTGTATAAGTGCATGACCCTACATACAAAGAATTGCATTCTCTAACAACATAATTGCCATCCAATAGCACCGTTTACAATGATAACCAAACAACTGAATAAGACATATTCCTTCCATTTCCATTAATTAAACACAATTAGGAATGCAAATCAATATATATCAACAGCACCTGTATTAATAAAAACAATTGACTACAAACTTCCTTTAGATTCTAACTTTCATAAAACTAATCAGTAGACCAACTCCAATAATGTTGGATAAAAGCCGACTAACTTGATCACTTTCAACCTACACTACAAACGTGGGGGCATATTATCAAGGGCAGTATCGCCACTTTAGCGGCACTTTTTGCCGATAAAGCAGCGATATTTTTATCGCCCTATTAGCAAGCTGTCGCTAACAGCTGTTAGCAACAGCTTAATGGCGATGGCGGCCGTTTTGTTGCCACTTTGCATGTCAGCGATAATTATCGCTAATGACATGCAAAGTAGGCGTTCCCAACTAAAAGCAACTGCAAACAGTCGCAAACACAACTTCCCCCTATTATCAATGCCTGCGAAGCGATAAAAAAAGTCGTGATAACCGCGATTATCGCTGGAATTTAACACCTGATAAAAACTTGACTTAACCATCTTGTCAATGGGAGGTGGATTGTAAGGTCCTCACGTGCCTATTAGCAAGCTTTTCATTAGCGCAGTGAATTTATCGCTGGATTTCTCGCGCTATTGCTGGGTTTCGCCGCTATTGCTGGATTTTTATCGCCTTGGAGATAAGCGTTGATAATAACGCGTTATCTCCGCAATGAAATCCAGCGATAGGGCTAAGGGCCATATTCGCAATAACGCCGCTTTAGCGGCAGGAAACTGCCGCTAAAGTGGCGATAAGGGGCTTTATCGCCGCTTTAGCGGCAGTTTCCTGCCGCTAAAGCGGCGATAATGTTATCGCCGTTATTGAGAATATGTTATGTTATGTTATATGCATTTGTAACACGCTCGGCTACTCCAGAGAGTGTCCCGGCGCGGAAACCTGAGTGGATCATGAATCAGAGCTTAAAACAGAAAGGTTTTCAACTTTTTTTTGAAAGTGCGGGAGTCTGAAATACGAAATATGGCCCTAAGTTCCATATTTACGAGCCCCTTTGTGTCGCTCTTGCACCACACAACTTAGCAGGAATATATTTCTGATTGACTGTTAAAGGAAAACTTTGCTGTACTGGTACCATAATTATTATGTGGAAAGAATATTAGCTCACCTTAAACATCTGCCTATGGAAGCCATGTCTAGGGTATTAATCTATTTAGATGACACTTATCTGAAGATGAAGTGATGCTTGTGCCTGCTAGTTCATGTTCCCTGGCTATGATAGGCAGCCCTGGTGCTGCGGAGTGCCATGCGCAGTTCCGCGCCTTTAAATAAATGTGCTTCGGGCAAAGGCCCAGTGACCTCATAGTATGTGAGCCATAAATCGACCTTCGGGATATCGTTTTTTATGCAAATATTGTTATAGTATGAGGCATGGTTTGAATTTAAACAAGCACATCTGGACCACTCTTTTTCATCCCTTAAGTGTTCTGTGCAGGTCACCTTTAGCATCCCCAGAAACGCGCGTCAGCTGCGCGTGCTGCTGGTCTGTCTGGAGTGGGCTTTGGGAGGGTGCCTCAATACACCTATTGTGAAGCTGTGATGGCTTGCATTTGTCTTGACACCTCATGGTTCTTACTTTGTGTGGTGTGATGCCGTGCTTTGATGTAGCTGCAGTTGCATTTTGTTTTTCCCACGCGTTTCCAAGGCATGAAAGCGCATATAAGTACATTACTGCAAGAATGCATGCATCCTTGAGCATTTGGACGTGTGGTTAGAATGTAATATCTCTCTTCTAAGTGACGCATTGCCAAGGACTTCGCAGAAAACCACCCCTCCCTTCGATTCTTTGCCATAGATGCCTTCCTATCATTTTTTACGTTTTGGAGAAGTAGTTTTAAGGAATTTGCTTGTCACTCTCCAGACAATTATGGGCCTGATTTGGGCGGGCAGTATATGTTTGAAGGTTGTGGTGCATTCTCTGTAATAATTATATATATATTATTTGAAATATTCAAAAGCTTTATGACACACCACCAGTGGGTTGGGCACGTCCTCGGAGCCGCAAACCTTGGGGGAGGTACGGTAGTGCCAGATGGACAGCCCCCAGACTTGTGATCGCGAAGAGGTATACGAGGCGCAGGCCGAGGTGGAGTTAAAGGCTCCCGCGGGAGTCTGGTGATTTTCGGGGTTGGGACCTTGCCACTCCGCGTTAAGCCCCCGGCCTCACAAAGGGGCATATTATCAAGAACGGCGTTAAAATTATCGCCGCTTTAGCGGCAGGAAACTGCCGCTAAAGCGGCGATAATGGGCTTGATAATATGCCCTTGAGAATTCCAATAGAAGCCCAGGATCACAGCAGAACATGGGCTTCTATTGGAATTCTCAAGGGCATATTATCAAGCCCATTATCGCCGCTTTAGCGGCAGTTTTCTGCCGCTAAAGCGGCGATAATGTTAACTCCGTTTCTTGATAATATGCCCCTCAGTCGTCAATATATTCCTTTATTGCGCAATTAATTCAAATAATTACAATATATGTACAAAAGCTTAAATGTAAATCAGGATTTATCAGAAGGGAGAGAGAAAACTGTAAAAGTTGCTGTCATGTGCATAAGCCGGCTCAAGATATAGCAGATGTTTAGGCCAAATCTAATAAATACCATGGGGCAGATTTACAATAAACTAACGCAGCACGGCGCAGCAAGTCATTTTGCTGCGCCGTGCTGCGTTAGTTTGGAAAGCACAGCGATGCGACATATTTAAAACAATATGTCGCACCTCTGTGCTTCCCCCTGCGCTGGCACTCAAACTGCTGCCATGCGCCGACGCAGGCACCCTTGCACCATGGTGCAAGGATGCCTGCGTCGTGGGGAGATTGTTTTTGTTCAGGAAGAGAACCCTTCCTGAACAAAAACAATCATTAGCGTTGATTTCCTCTTACAATGCGTGCTGTAGAATGCAGCACGCTTTGAAGGTTCAAAAAACAGGAGAAATGAAAACATTTCTCCTCGTTGCGCCTCGCTACGCCTCCCCTGGGGAGGCGTAGCATTGACATGCATTTCCAGATTTATGATTCCTCGTAAATCTGGAAATGTATCTCGTTCCATGGGTGTTGCGTGGGAACACCCACAGCAACACCCATGGAACGCCCCTTCCACGCAAAGTGCTGCGTGTGAAGGGGCCATATTTACAAGGAGAGGAAAAGTCACGCAAATATGGAAAAGTGACGTACTGGTGGCGCAGGGGGCTTGTAAATCTGCCTCCATAAACGTTGCAAGTTCGTGAGCAGTGTCTATGGCAAATGCCAGATAATAGGGGGCAGATTTACAAGCCCCTTGTGCTGCCAGTTCGTCACATTTTGTGACGCACTGGCAGCGCATTTCACTGCCCCATATTTACAAGGACAGGAAAAGCCACCCTGCGTGGCTTTTCCTGTCCTTGCAAATACGGCCCCTTTACACGCAGCACTTTGCGTGAAAGGGGCGTTCCATGGGTGTTGCTGTGGGTGTTCCCACGCAACACACATGAAACAAGACACATTTCCAGATTTACGAGGATTCGTAAACCTGGAAATGCGTCAGTATGCTACGCCACCCGGTGGTGTAGAGAGACGCAACGAGGAGAAATGTTTTCATTTATCCTCGTTTTTTCCTCTTTCAATGCGTGCTGAATTCTACAGCACGCATTGAAAGAGAAAAATGCCTGAAGTGATTGTTTTTGTGCAGGAAGGTGCCCCTTCCTGCACAAAAACAATCTCCCCATGACGCAGGCATCCTTGCACCATGGTGCAAGGGTGCCTGCACCGTGCTTGCCAGCTGTTTGTGCGCCAGCGCAGGGGAGAGCAAAGGAATGCGACATATCATTGTAAATATGTCGCATTCCTGTGCTCTGAAGGTGCCGCAGCGTGGCGCAACCAAAGGGCTTGCGGTGCCACGCTGCTGTACCTTCTTGTAAATCTGCCCCTAGGTGTGCAAAAGTAGAGTGGCTGTGCAAACAGTACATGTAGGGGCTTATTTCCAAGAATACATTTCTCTTCGTTGCACCTCCCTACGCCTTCCATGGGGAGGCGTAGCATTCAGACGCATTTCCAGGTTTACGATTTCTCGTAAACCTGGAAATGTGTCAGGTTCCATGGGTGCTGCGTGGGAACTCCCACAGCAACACCCATGAAACACCCCTTTCACGCAAAGTGCTGCGTGTAAAGGGGCCGTATTTACAAGGACAGGAAAAGCCATGCCGGGTGGCTTTTCATGTCCTTGTAAATATGGGTCAACAAAATGCGCCGCCGGTGCGTCACAAAAAGTGACGCACAGGCGGCACAAGGGGCTTGTAAATAAGCCCCATAGTCTTAAACACGAGCATAGGTAAAGTCGATTTTAAATAAGTGCCGTGAAAGTGTAGGAGTCATGAATGATACCTGAGGCTAGATATCAGCACAGTACTGTGTAAAGTAGTTTTAGTGTGCAAAACGGTGCATAAAGTGCATGTAGACTGGAAGCTGGGAGAGCAGCTAGTAAAAACATTTAAAGGGATCTATCCAAGCGGATGTTAAAAAACCTGCCATAAAAAACGTTAAAGATCATTTAATATCGCTAATCTCTGTTGGAGCTGTAATCAGTCTTGTTGATGTCCTTAGATTGAAAAATGCTGTTGAACAGCCGAAACTCGTCTCTCTGAGCTGCGGGGTCGAGAGAGACCCAATGCATTAAAATGTCTTGGATTTTTCAGTCTTCGTGTGCGTGCTCTCATTCTTGAAGAAGGTGGGAGGTTGGATGTATATTATTTAAAATGTCAATTTGCTAAATTTGCTTTTCTGGGTTCATAGGTGTTAGAAAGTATACTGGTGAAAAAAGCAAGTTTCCTTTCAAGTGTTAGTTTTGCAAAATGTTTTCAGGGAGTAATCAGCACAATAAATCACATTTATCCTTACTCACTCTGTCTAATGCCTTTGAATGGTTACATTTTCACATGTGGAGAAGTAATGTATTCACATTAAAAGGAATACGTGTACCATTCAGTATTAAAACTAACCCAACACTCAAAACTGAATAAAAATTAAGGAATGTTGTTCTGAACAGCAGTAGTGCATAGCTTATAATTGCCTCTATATTTAAGCATGCGTTCACAGCCATAAATAACTGTTTAGAACTGCGTCCCAAAATTAAAATTTCACACCTTCTTGACATTTTATTTCTGCAGGTCCAATAAAATGTATTACAACAAACAGAATAAACCGGCGTAGCTGCAAACAACCTTGATGACATGATGTGAGAGATAAAAACTATTACTGATATATTAGTGCCATCTAGTGGTCAATTTATTATAGGAGGCTCCTGCTTAAGAAAGCAGCATCAATGCTTGGCGGGGTTTCTCCCAAATCACACCTACAGGTCTGGTATTGTAAGATAGAATGCTTGTCCCTTTTGCACTGGTCAGTCTGGTGTATGTTGACATTGTAGTATACAACCATATGCCATTTTAACAGACTTAATTATTAATATTGTGCTTGCATGCATTACATATTATGCACATCTGACCAATGGCGCGCGAACAATTTTGAGAGTGGGGATGCCCCCCATCAATGTTACATCACTCAATAGGGATAGTGAAAAATAGTGGCATTACACAAAGGACCAGTGTAGCAAATGAGCATGCCCATTCAGCAGGGGAGTGGCAGGGGAACAGTATGAGCCCAGTGGAGCATTCTGGAGCACTATGTCCTGCATATATGATTAAAGAATTGTATGCTAGGGTACTGTCACTTACAAAGAGAACATTTCCCATCGAAATGGCCACTCAATTTTCATCAGACGTACAGTTTTACTGCTAAACATATGGCTTACAAACGATAACGTGTTCAAATCTGGTTTCAGTGCATATTTATCATATACGCTTCACGCAAGTGTCTTGATTTATTCTGATCCAATTAAAATCCTTGTTCTCATCACACTTCAGAACGACCAAAAAAACACAACATGAGTCATTTGTACTTTCCTCGGAGCTGATATATTTTGAAATATTGTATAGTTCATGTACAACTCTTTAAATTATGTTGTGCGTTAGAAACAGTTGACATCCCACAGACTTTCCGTTCACATGAAAAATTCCTCTCACCTTGCAGTTAGAGAAAGATAAAGCAAACATCAATCTCCTTGTTAAAACAAACCGCAATTTATCATCAGATTTTGCCTAACATTCAGTGGCGGCTCGTCCGCGATGGCGGAGGAGCGTCGCCCCACTGCCAGGAGCAGCAAACAAAGGAAAAAAGAAAATGATAATAACGGAATGTTATTATCATTTTATTTTTTCCTCCTGCTGCAGCAGTGCGTGAGGGGGTGGGGCGGAGCTGCAGGGGAGGATTTTTAGACACTCGTGTGCAATGACTGTTTGGTCGGCCTTCTCAGGCCATCCAAAACAGTCATGCGCACTCCCCTGTTCTCCATGCAGGCTGCATTACAGCCTGCATGGAGAACATGCCAGTCCCTACAGCCCCTGGCTGAGCATCGTGTCACGGCGCTCAGACCAATCACAACGCTCCAAGCATTGTGATTGGCTTAGGAGTGTGAGCCTGGCTGACTGGCTGCCTGCTTCCTGTTCCAACCTGGAGTCGGACACAGGCAAGCAGGAGAGAAGACGTGGGACCCGGCGGCGGTGGCAAGGTAAGGTTTATTTTTTATTATTTTTTTTTTAAAGCAGCTCACGAGCAAGCCCCCCCCCCGCACCCACCCCCCCAACCCGCGAGCCATGCCGGCCGCCCCTGCTAACATTACTCCTCTGTCTTCGAATGCACAGCAAATGCAACATGATAAAAACACAATCTAATGTCCTTTTATAGGTTAAAGTTAGCAGTTAGTCAAACATTGGTGCTTGACCTCACTAACCCCACAATCCCGGCCTTTATTGGTAGATTTATACAAAGTGTTAGAAATGGGGGTCTCTAGTTGGCAGAGGTAGATACCTTTGTCCAAATAGGGACACTTGCTTCTAGTCAGGGTAATGGGCATACACACTTTAGATAACTCCTTCTCACCCCCTGCATAGTTTGGCATGAGCAGACAGGCCTATCCCAAAGGCAATGAGTAAAGTATTTATACTCAAAACGCACAGTAATACAGTGATAACACCACAAATAGACACAACACCAGTTTAGAAAAATAAAGTATCTTTATCTAAACTCAACAAGACCAAAACGACAAAAATCCAACATACACAGTTAAAAATATGACTTTCAAAAGGTTTCAAGTACTTGTACCATACACAACTATGGATGTATGACTTTTACACAAAGTACCTGAAGTCGCGTCAAAATTCACAAGACCAAACAGCCGCAGAGATGGGAAGCATCTGAAACACAAAGCGATGCGTCAGTTCTTGAGACCTTGGGGAGGCGATGCAAAAGTTCTGCTGCAAGCAGGAGAAGGGATGCGTCGAATCCGGTCTGAAGGGGTAAGTGATGCATCGATTCCGAGACGATTCTGGTCCGTGGGTGATGCGGCGAGAAGACTTGCCGCACAGGTACGATACGTGGAAATCCTGGATGCGTCCGCGGTCGATGCAGTGGCGTCGAGCGGCGCTGTGTCGGTTTTCTTCAGCCCCGATCCTTCGATGCGTTGATTCTTGCAGCGGCGACAGACGCTGCGTTAGTTTTCACAGCGGCGCGGCGATACGTTGAAATTCTTCTTGCGCGTGGTGATGCGTTCGAAAAACAGCCGCAAGAAGAGCAATGCGTCGATTTTTGCAGATCTTCAAGTTTCTTCTTTCTTCCAGCTCCCAACCAGCAGCAACAACCTCCAGAGGTCCAAAACTGGCACAGGCACCTCCTGGCAGGTCAGAACTTCCAGCAGCAGAGTTCAGGGGAGCTGGGGGGTGAAGTCTTTGTGTCCCTGAGACTTCAGAACAGGAGGCCAGCACACACAGGCCCTTGGAGATCTCCTTCAAGCAGGGGACACAGTTAACAGCAAAGTCCTTCTTCTTTCCTTGGCAGAAACAGCAACTGCAGGCCAACCCCACACAGCACACAGCAAAGGGGCAGTACTTCTCCTCAGTCTCTCCAGCTCTTCTCCTTGGCAAAGGATCCTCTTGAATTCCAGGAATGATCTAAAGTTCTGGGGCTTTAGGTCTCATACTTATACCCCAAAATGTCTCTGATGTCTTTGTGTAGCGGGGCCAACCCAGTTCTGTCCTTGCTGGTGTAGCTTCCTGGCAGGGGGTGGAGACAGCATTGTTCATGGGAGACAGGCCCTATTCAGGTGTAAGGCAAATCCCCTCCCACCACTCTACATGCAGCCAAGGTCTATTCCGCTCAGGACTGAGTCATCCAGGAAGAGCCAGGCACACCTCTACCCCCCACCCAGTGGCTTTCTATAGTGAATGCACATCCTCTGTCTCTGCCACTTCAAACCCAGACAGTCAATCCACAAACAGGCAGAGGCACACAAAATAGTTGAACAAGAAAATAGCCACTTCCTAAAAGTGGTATTTTCAAACACACAATTTAAAAACCATCTTTACTAAAAGATGTGTTATTACATTCTGAGTTCAGGGATACCAAACTCTGTCTTTCTATCTAATCCCTATGGGAAGATATGCTTGCAAGATGTTACAAAGCATTCTCCATTCTATCCTATGTGGACAGATAGCCTTACAATAGTGAAAAACGAAATTGGCAATATTTCACTATCAGAACATGTCACACACCTCAGTACATGTTCTGCCTTCTATATACACTGCACCCTACCCAGGGGGGTACCTTGGGCCTACCATAGGGGGGCCTTACATGTAAGAGAAGGGAAGGTTAGGGCCTGGCAAGTGGGTGCACTTGCCAGGTTGACATGGCAGTTTAAAAACTGCATGCAGACACTGCAGTGGCAGGCCTGAGATACCTTTTCAGGGCTACGCATGTGGGGGGCACAATCAGTGCTGCAGGCCCACTACTAGCATTTGACTTACAGGCCCTGGCACACTCAGTGCACATTACATGGGGCTTACCGGTGAATCAAATATGCCAATCAGGGAGAACCAATCACAAAAACAATTTACATAGGTAGCACTTGCTCTTTGACACTGTCCAGCTGTGGCAAAGTGCCCAAGCATCTAAGCCAGCAAAAACGAAATCCAGTACAGCATCAAAAATACAGGAGATAGAGGCAAAAAGTCAGGGGAACCCACGCCAAATATGCCAGGTCTAACACAAAGCAAATCTGTACATTGCTCAGTTTGTAATCCGTAGCTGCAATCTTCAATCTAAATATGGGAACATTAAAGAGTTAGTGAAACTCATGTCCAGGATGTCAGCTTTTAAGTTTCATGATGTAACCATGCACCGTGCAATATATTCATGGATGAGCAGGGCCAAGAAAAAATGTAAGAGTACAACCAACACAGAACATTGTCTTTGCCGGAGAACAAATTCACTGCAGTTACATGTACAGCATAAGAAGATGGTTGTAAATGTGCATTTGACTGTAGTATCAGCATTAGATGACAGTATGTCATCATGTTAATGGGAGTGTGGAAATCTCATAAAAACCTTATAAACATCTCCACCTGGAAACTTACTAAGAAGATCTCCAATATTCGCGCAACTTCAGGTCGATGAATCTTTGCCACTGTGCCAGAATGGAACACAAGCCAAATACATTTCTTAATAAATCGTAAATTTATAGAATTTAATGTTCAGTCAATGATGGGGAAAGGTTTGGTGAAGTTTTAAAAGTTATATTTTCTCATTAAGAGATTAGTGCGTATTTTTGTCTTTTTATTTAAGTTAGTCAAATTAGTCCAGTTACAGAAATATCAAGAAAATCTTTGCTTACAATTAGCATACAAAATAACAGCGTGTTCCATGAAGGAATTAATCTCTATCTTAATCTAAAGGACTTAACCTATCCTAGCCAAAACCCATAAAGAGTTACTTTGGATAAGAGCAAGTGAAAATTTGGAGCATCAGGCTAACAGCTGTAGAAAGGTCAAACTCCCCATAAAGAGTAGTTCTGGAAATTTAGCCGAGTTCCCTGACAGCTGCATTAGCAACCGTTCAAACAGAGAGAAGGAAACAATCACAGCAGTAGCTATGATCAGCATGGACAAAGTTTCCAAAAAGGCATTAGATTAACAGAAAATCACTGTTAGTAGTAGCTTACAGCAATTTCAGGCAAGCGTAGCACAATCGAGTGCTAGAGGGCATCGCAGGGGAAGATGTGCATAGAATGCATCGAACGCCATAACTCTAGAAACACGTACTGCATAGAAAGTACAAAACATTTGTTGCAAAAACAGGTGCTTAAGTCATTTTTAGCCAATGAAGAAGGATCTTCCAAGAGTCTGTAATCTTCCTTCTCGATTCCCGTGGTAAATGTCCATGTTGACATGATGTTATTTGAATGTGGCTGCAGCGGATTACAAAAAATACACCTAGGAAGGTTCTCATGAGAACCTTTGCAAACCTACTCTGTTAGCTGTTCAGTGTCCCATTGTGTAACAATTGATTGCTCTATGAAATTAAACATTAATATCTAGCATGTCCTGGTTAGATTATGTAATTCAAATCAATAGCAAGCATTTTCTTTCTTCAGTATACTTGTTCTTTATAAGCATGTGGTAGAGGAAACTATCAAAAATACGATGAAGTCATATGGTGTGAGGAAAGAAAGAAATACATTCTACAGCAAACAGCACAATTTACAAAGATGTTAAGTTCTGCAGTTCAATAAAATTAAACCAGCATTTGCAAAAATTATGGCAACTCACTTTCCAAAATTTTCATATAAACTTGGTGTTTCCCATTCACGTATTTCAGGTTCTAAACCTGAGATGTTCTTTCCCTACTCTTGTCATGTATGTATGTACAGCAAAGAGTTAATTTAAGCATTTTGCAGACTCCACCCTTTTCTGCATGTATTATATCTAAGGCAAGTCGGTCCTGGAAAGCCATCGACTGTACAGCAATTAGTTCTGTATGAATTACAAGCAAAGATCCGCATGTGCTGGTTGCCATTTTGTCTACAACTCTTGACAGCTTTCTAATCTTTTTACCATTGAAGATTATGCCTACAGGCGGATGGACAGCTTCAAATATGGCTCCTACTATGCCAGTTCCTGTGTTAGTACTGCGTTTTTGTATGTGTGCGGGTGTTAATGTCAATTCATCTAAACTCTTCATATGGTACAACTTTGGAATTAGTGGGCCATATGTACAATGTTGGAAATAGCGCCTCGCAAATTTTTCCAATGTACAACAGTGTTTTTCACACTGTTAGCGATTCCCAATGGGGTTGCAAATAGAGAGGCTCATGAATATTAATGAGCCTCTCGCAATTTGTGACCCCATTGGGAATGGCAGGCCCTCCCAGGTATGGTGGCCTGCTGGGCTCAGCAGACCACCATGTCTGGGACTGCTTTTAAATAAAGCAGTTTTTTTTAAAATGCAGCCCGTTTTCCTTTAAGGAAAACGGGATGCATTTAAAAAAGAAAAAAGTGAAACGTTTTCGTTAAATTTTTTAAGGGCAGGTAGAGGTCCTTGGGACCACTGCCTGCCCTTAAAAATATTTTCCCCTGCATTTGCAAAGGAGAAGGGGTCCCCTTGGGACCCCTTCCCTTTTGCGACCCCATTACTACCCTCTTGAAGAGGGTGGTAATTTGCGAGTGTTTTGCACCCGCAATTGTGGACACAAAACATTCTTAAATAGGGTTGCGCTCGCTATTAGGAAGGGAACGCCCCTTCCTAATAGCGAGTCGCAAAACCCTATTTTGCGAGTCGCAAAAAATTGCGACTCGCAAAATAGGGTTTGTACATTCCCCATGCTGTTTTTGCATGCGCAAACGGGTTCGCAAACCCTTTTGCGCATGCAAAAATGGTTGTACATCTGGCCCAGTATGTCTAAATAGCAGATTCCCTCCCAGTTAGCTGGCAGTAAGAAGTAAGCATTCTGTCCACAAATGTAATATACCCCTGTAATAGCATTTTTGTCTCCCTGTAAAATGTGCCAAGATCCCCCTTGTAATTCAAATGTGTGTTCACAACTACTAATCCTTTTGGGTGTCCGTCTTCTGTACACACAAATTTTCCCTTTGGGTTGGCTGTCATGTCTCAGTTTAGGGTAAACCCTCTTCTTTCTAAAATCGTTTTCTTCCTTCTTCCAAGCATTCGCTAATACATCGCTCTTTTCGTGAGTAGTTTGCAGGGGCAGTCTCAGTTTTAGGGCAGGGGGGCGTTGACTCACTGCCTGCCTACAAAGTGCCACGTCACATTAAAACTGGCCAGTGCGCTCGCAACGCACTCTCTGTTGTGCCTGGTGGGTGTCTTGAAGAAGGGTGTGGCCAATCCAGTGATAGACTACTTTGTCCTTATCAAGTGTAGTGGCCATGTACGGGTTGGAAGTGTGTCTTGTTCTGTCCAGCCTGACATGCACGATTGAAGCCTCCTGAACTCACACCATATTAGGGAGCCTGGGGAACACAGGCACAGCCTCCCATTCTCTCATGGAGCGTTAGATTCACCTGTCCGCTCCCATCCTGGGGCTGCTGTCATGCTGTTTGTGAGAAGTTGGCCTGGCATATGCTGTCCACTAATTATAGTGGGCACCTTGCACCAGTCCAAACAACCCCTTATTGGAGATAGGTTAAAGACAACCTTTATTGAAAGCTATCCTAGTGGTAGCTATGGAGAGCAGCCTTCAGGCTAAGTCTTGAAGGAATGTAAAGCAGCTTGTTTTACCAGTCTATAATCTCTTGAGTGACCAAATGAAAGAGGACCACACCAGGTATATATTCAAAATATATGTATTTATTACTAAACACACCCCTCTAGTCTCTTTATGAGGCTAGAGTTCGAAGTACATACGTTACGAGTTAGTTATCTACAGTAATAGCACAAATACACGTTTGAGCCCCAGGGGCGTACCAAACCATATACCAATAAAGTGGTATAAGAACCACGACTGAGCTAGACACAAGGCCTAGAGCCTGTAGAAGTGCTTGGACCACAAGGAACCACCCAAGGCAGTGACACAGGGGACCCACGGGGGACGCGTGCAGTGTATGAACACAACCGCGAACCACCGTTAACTTCTATGGGGAAAGTCGCAATTAGAATTTAAAAGAAAAGGGACACTTAGAGGAGGACTTGGAGCAAACCCTTTGAGAACTAGGCTGTTCTAGTGTGAGCACCGGAGTACTCGAGTTACCTCACCCAGGGAAGCCGGGTGCATAGGTGTCTTTCGGGGTCGGGTTTCGTCGTCGCTTTCAATGGCGATCTGCTGCAAAGTGCTGCTGGCGGCCAAGTCGAAAGTGTTCGGGTGGATCCAAAGGTGGATCGAAGATCTGAAGAACCTGAAAGCAGAGGGGACAGAGTCTGGGTCACTAGCCAGTGACCAGGAAGGCGATGAGCAGAGGCCCAGAGCTGGATTCGAGCTGTCCCACGACGTCTGTCGATTGCAGGGGTGTCGGCGACCGGATTGGACCCAACAAGCCTTGGCAACGGCAAGTCTCGTGGAAATTGAAGAAGGACGATGTTGCAGACCAGCAAGGTCTGGGGGACTCACCCAGCAAGGATAAGTCAGGGCACACCGGGAGCAACCAGGGAGCCCAAGCAGAAAAAGATTGGCCTTCAGGAGGGCCTACTAGCCAACGGACTAGCAACCACAAAGGAGCCTCAAGACGGTGCACGTGGAGCTGGCTCACAGGACACTCGTGGAGTGGAGGCCAGTGATCTTCGGTGCAGTTGGTGCTGGAGGCTGGGGCTACTCGGAGCCCAAAGCATGACTTCGTGGGAGACCCAGAAGGAGGATGCACTTGCAAATGCGTTCGGTGTCCAGGGGTCACAGTTCCACGTTACCCACGACAGCTACGGGCCTCAGCTTTGCTGGAGACTCAGGGCAGCCTCGGGGAAGTCTGGAAATCCACCTCTGGTGATGCAAAGACTTCGGCGTCCGACGGGAGCTTCAGCGATGCAGACCGGACAATTGCTTCTTTGGTGCCTGCCAAGCAGGGGAGTCACTCCTTGACCCCAAGGGAGATTCTTCAGTCCTCTAATCTTAAAGTAGAGCGTCGAAGGTCCAGGATTCTGTATCAGAGTTTCGTCCAGGTAAATCTAAAGTCCTAAGGACTGGGTTCCCCTACTTATACTAAGGACATACTCTGTGACCCCACCTATGGGAGGGTCAGGGCAGAGGGGTGGTTACACCCCTTTCCCTTTGTCCAGTTTCGCGCCAGAGCAGGGGCTGGAAGCCCCTGAGCCGGTTTGAACTGGGGTATGCACAGGGACACCAAGTGTGCCCCCAGTGCAGTACTTCAAAGCACCAGAGAGTGCTCCCGCCCAGCCCCAATACACACTATCCTGTCTGGGGAGGTGGTCACACCTCCCTGGGACAGGAAACCTATTGTCCAGGCCTCCCCTGCCGGAGTTTCGGTCAGCAGCAGGAGGCCAGACTCGTGTCTGTGGCAGCGGCATCCATTTTGTGATGCCAGGGCTCTGGAAAGTCAATACCGGGCATACCGGTGTGTACATGTCTTTCCCTCTAGAAGGGTGGAATGCTACCCCTGCCGCGAGAACTGGTGGGGGGGTAGTATTCCAAGATGTTTGACACCAAACACAACATGTTTCCGTGCAGCCATCCCAAAGTTAGCATTTAACGCGAGGTTATAATGCGCTTAAGAGTATATGGTCGGGCTGCACTACAAACAGCATCAGAGAAGGGTCTCCGAACGCTGCAGAGGGGCCCAGCTCATGCAGGGGCACCCTCTCAAATAGGAACCACGCACTCTGCCTTCAGGATTGATAAGGCCAGCCATAGGAGTGACTTATAGGTTTATATGTGTGTATGTATGTAGTGATATAGGTAGCCTATATCACAGTAAGGGGTGCATGCACCACCTTACCCAGGCTGCAGTAGCAGACCTGTGGTGTCCTTTTGGCTGGCCTTCCAGGGGTGGCACAATACATGCTGCAGCCCCTGGTAGGCCCCTGAGGTACCTATGCCCTGGGTACATAGTATACCATATACTAGGGACTTATAAGGGCACTCCAGATTGCAATCAGAGATGTGCCTAAGGCACATGGAAACCATTTTATAGAGGAAGCAGATAGACTGGGGCCCTGAATAGCAGGATCCCAGTCCAACTAAGTCATAAACCAGCAAAACACCAGGAAAAAAGTGGGGGCAACCATATAGTCAGATTCCACCTTCCTACATAACCCCCCCCAAACGAAAGGAGATAAGGCTAACCTTGGCCAGTTGAGCCTTTATTGACTAAGTGGCCATATAAGGAAGCACCTGCACTAGCATGGTTGCCCCCTATCTTATGGTCCACTAAGCAATCCCTCACCCTAAGGGTATGAGAGGGTCTCCACCATGGGGAATTACTACCTGTGGTGTGCTTTGGTAAAGTACAAGGCTGGTGAGGTGTCTGAGAAGGGAAGTGAGGCCCTAGGAAGGTTGGTCTCAGCTTCCTCAGATCACTGGTCACCATGTATGCCTGTCTTTCCATGACTGAGTTGCACTGTGCTCTAAGGGTCAACCTTTGGCTGCCTACAGCTGGGGGTTGGGTCCCTTTGGATGGACCACTGGAGGGACATGGCGGGTTTGGAACCTTTTGGTCCCAGGTTTGCCCTTGCCTAACAGAGTCCTTCTGGGGGAGGTCCCTACACAAAGGTATGGGGGATCCCTCAGTGTGTTGAGGAATTTTCACCTGGCTAGGGCTACTAGACTGGGTGCCCCTAATCTGCTGGTGGGGGGGTTCCTCTGGACAGGGGGCCCCGGGGGGGTCCACTGACCTCCCTGACCTCTGCAGCCCTGGGCTGACTGAGGCAGGGTAGAGAGGGGCAGGTTACCTGCTCCAGACTGGGTACCACCTTGGAAGGGTCCTCTGCCATCAGGGGTGTGGCCAGGCCAGGCCTGACTACCTCTGGGGCAGTTCCTTCACTAGGGGTAGGGTCAGTTCCCTGAGGAGGCTGACCCTTACCTACTGTCTGGAGGGAAGAAGACTTTTCTTCAACCCTTGTGCTCTCTTTTGGGGGAGAGTGGGACATTCTTCCAGGCTCCACATCTCCAAAATTTCCCTGGGCTGGGGCTGTGGCCATCACAGCCCCACTAACCTTTACAGGGACGCCCAGCATTCTCAGATGGGTTTGGTGTTCAACTTCAGCCCAGGCTGAAATTTCCAGATCATTGCCCATCAGGCAATCTACAGGCAAGGTTGGGGACACTGCCACTCTTTTTGGGCCTGTGACCCCTTCCCAGCTGAGATTGACTATGGCCATGGGGTGATCTGTTCTGACACCATCAATGTTGGTCACCTGGTATTTAAACTCAGGTAAAAGCTGGTGAGGGGGGACTAGGTTCCCTGCCACCATGGTGACACTAGCCCATGTGTCCCTAAATGCCACAGCTTTCTGACCATTAATTATTGGTTCCAGTCTGTACCTGCCCAATGCATTGGGACCCATGGTAAAGGTGGCAAATCCTACACCACCTTCAGAGTCAGAGGAGTCTGTTGAGGGGGTCCTGTCTAAACTAGGGCCCACCTCTGTTCCTCTTGCAAAAGCACCTAACTTTTTGGGTACACTACTCCCAACTGGAGGATTACTACTGGTAGTACCAGGAGGGGTGGTAGTAGTTGTTGGAGGAACATTTTCTTTATTGCCAATCCTGGGGCAACTGGGATCAGTTTTCCAGTGTCCAGGCTTTTTACAGACATGGCAATAGGGTTTCTTTTCAGGAGAGGAAGGAGTTTGGGACCCACCCCCAGAAGAGGACTTTTGGGGCCCTGTAGTGGATTTATCCTTAGATTTATCCCCACCTTTCTCTTGGGACTTGGTAGAATCTTTCTTCTGGTCACCACCCTGATTCTTAGTCTTTACTCTGGTTCTGACCCATTTGTCTGCCTTCTTTCCCAATTCTTGGGGAGAGGTCAGATCAGAGTCCACCAGGTACTGGTGTAAAAGCTGGTTTTGACAATTATTAAGGATCTGCTCCCTCATAATCAAATTGTACAATCCTAAAAAGTCATGCACCTTGTTGCCATGTATCCAACCTTCCAGAGCCTTAGTAGCACAATCTACAAAATCAACCCAGTCTTGAGTCTGAGCCTTTTGGGTGTCTCTGAACTTCAACCTATACTGTTCAGTGGTTAGGCCAAACCCATCTATCAGAGCACTCTTCAAGACTTTGTAATTGTCAGCATCCTCCTCTCTAACAGTGAGGAGCTTATCTCTACCTTTGTCTGCAAAGGAGAGCCACAAGATTGCTGCCCACTGCTCCTGAGGGACCCTCTGTACTTTACAGGCCCTCTCTAGAGCAGTTATCCATTTGTGGATGTCATCCCCACTCTGGTAGGGAGGGACAATCTTGCTCAGGTTTCTATGGTCATAAGACCTTTCCCTATCTTTGGGGAAACTGCTGCCACCATGGGACTCTAGTCCCAACTTTTGTCTCTCTCTATAGAGATCTAGGGACTCCCTGTCTATAGCCAATTGCTGTTTCCTGAGTTCAAGCTGAGCTTGCTCATATTGAATCAGTCTCTTTCTCCTCTCATGAGAGGATTCCCTCCTATGAGAGGAGACAGGGGTCCCTATTGAGGTGTCAGAGTGGTTAGACTCCTGAGAAGGAGACCTAGACCTTCTGGGCACACTCAGAACTCTTCCTGGGGGGACAAAGGGGAGGTCAGTCTGATCCTCTCCCTCCTCCTCCTCCACAGGAGGAATTGGATTTTCCAGGACAAGGTCATTTTCACCTTCCTGGCCAGTTTCAGAGGGGGGGCTGGGTTTCTTCACCCCTGGCCCCTTCCTCATCTTCTGCCCCACCCTCCTTGCCTACCCCTTCAGACCCTAGGGGCCTGCTGAGATCATCAGCTAGTAACACCTCCCTGAGGTGTTGGGTGCTGGCACTTTTGCCTGTCTTCAACTTCCTAGTAGTGCATAAGGCTCTCAATTCCAAGAATGGGAGTTTATCATACTTGGAGGGAAGAAGCCCACTGGCTTCTGGCAAGGACTCACTGGGTCCTGGCTTTGAAGACATCACTAGTGAGGTGTGGTGTATGCACTACCTACTCTAGTGTGGCCTACTAAACTCTCTTGAGTTGTAGAAAGGGTGTGCTGTCCCTTAACACACAACTCTAAGTTCAGTAGAACTTACTGTATTACTAAGCTTGATTTATATGTACCTTAGGTACCCTTAGTGGTTTTCAGTTGATCAATTCAATTGAGATTATCTGGTAAAACAATAGCAAGCTGGAATCCCACACGCTGCACACCAATGTGAGAAGTTGGCCTGGCATATGCTGTCCACTAATTATAGTGGGCACCTTGCACCAGTCCAAACAACCCCTTATTGGAGATAGGTTAAAGACAACCTTTATTGAAAGCTATCCTAGTGGTAGCTATGGAGAGCAGCCTTCAGGCTAAGTCTTGAAGGAATGTAAAGCAGCTTGTTTTACCAGTCTATAATCTCTTGAGTGACCAAATGAAAGAGGACCACACCAGGTATATATTCAAAATATATGTATTTATTACTAAACACACCCCTCTAGTCTCTTTATGAGGCTAGAGTTCGAAGTACATACGTTACGAGTTAGTTATCTACAGTAATAGCACAAATACACGTTTGAGCCCCAGGGGCGTACCAAACCATATACCAATAAAGTGGTATAAGAACCACGACTGAGCTAGACACAAGGCCTAGAGCCTGTAGAAGTGCTTGGACCACAAGGAACCACCCAAGGCAGTGACACAGGGGACCCACGGGGGACGCGTGCAGTGTATAAACACAACCGCGAACCACCGTTAACTTCTACGGGGAAAGTCGCGATTAGAATTTAAAAGAAAAGGGACACTTAGAGGAGGACTTGGAACAAACCCTTTGAGAACTAGGCTGTTCTAGTGTCAATACCCACGGGAGCACCGGAGTACTCGAGTTACCTCACCCAGGGAAGCCGGGTGCATAGGTGTCTTTCGGGGTCGGGTTTCGTCGTCGCTTTCAATGGCGATCTGCTGCAAAGTGCTGCTGGCGGCCAAGTCGAAAGTGTTCGGGTGGATCCAAAGGTGGATCGAAGATCTGAAGAACCTGAAAGAAGAGGGGACAGAGTCTGGGTCACTAGCCAGTGACCAGGAAGGCGATGAGCAGAGGCCCACCGATGTCGAGTGCTTCAGGAAGGTTGATGGTCATCTTGACTCTTCAGCCACGAGGTCCAGGAGGCGTCGACGACAACCAGGAGCTGGATTCGAGCTGGCCCACAACGTCTGTCAATTGCAGGGGTGTCGGCGACCGGATTGGACCCAACAAGCCTTGGCAACGGCAAGTCTCGTGGAAATCGAAGAAGGACGATGTTGCAGACCAGCAAGGTCTGGGGGACTCACCCAGGGAGGATAAGTCAGGGCACACCTGGAGCAACCAGGGAGCTCAAGCAGAAAAAGATTGGCCTTCGGGAGGGCCTACTAGCCAACGGACTAGCGACCGCGAAGGAGCCTCGAGACGGTGCACGTGGAGCTGGCTCACAGGACACTCGTGGAGTGGAGGCCAGTGATCTTCGGTGCAGTTGGTGCTGGAGGCTGGGGCTACTCGGAGCCCAAAGCATGACTTCGTGGGAGACTTAGAAGAGGATGCACTTGCAAATGCGTTCGGTGTCCAGGGGTCACGGTTCCATGTTACCCACGACAGCTACGGGCCTCAGCTTTGCTGGGAACTCAGGGCAGCCTCGGGGAAGTCTGGAAATTCACCTCTGGTGATGCAAAGACTTCGGCGTCCGACGGGAGCTTCAGCGATGCAGACCTGACAATTGCTTCTTTGGTGCCTGCCAAGCAGGGGAGTCACTCCTTGACCCCAAGGGAGATTCTTCAGTCCTCTAATCTTAAAGTAGAGCGTCGAAGGTCCAGGATTCTGTATCAGAGTTTCGTCCAGGTAAATCTAAAGTCCTAAGGACTGGGTTCCCCTACTTATACTAAGGTAGGGGGTTGGACATACTCTGTGACCCCACCTATGGGAGGGTCAGGGCAGAGGGGTGGTTACACCCCTTTCCCTTTGTCCAGTTTCGTGCCAGAGCAGGGGCTGGAAGCCCCTGAGCCGGTTTGAACTGGGGTATGCACAGGGACACCAAGTGTGCCCCCAGTGCAGGACTTCAAAGCACCAGAGAGTGCTCCCGCCCAGCCCCAATACACACTATCCTGTCTGGGGAGGTGGTCACACCTCCCTGGGACAGGAAACCTATTGTCCAGGCCTCCCCTGCCGGAGTTTCGGTCAGCAGCAGGAGGCCAGACTCGTGTCTGTGGCAGCGGCATCCATTTTGTGATGCCAGGGCTCTGGAAAGTCAATACCGGGCATACCGGTGTGTACATGTCTTTCCCTCTAGAAGGGTGGAATGCTACCCCCGCCGCCAGAACTGGTGGGGGGTTAGTATTCCAAGATGTTTGACACCAAACACGACATGTTTCCGTGCAGCCATCCCAAAGTTAGCATTTAACGCGAGGTTATAATGCACTTAAGAGTATATGGTCGGGCTGCACTACAAACAGCATCAGAGAAGGGTCTCCGAACGCGGCAGAGGGGCCCAGCTCATGCAGGGGCACCCTCTCACATAGGAACCACGCACTCTGCCTTCAGGATTGATAAGGCCTGCCATAGGAGTGACTTATAGGTTTATATGTGTGTATGTATGTAGTGATATAGGTAGCCTATATCACAGTAAGGGGTGCATGCACCACCTTACCCAGGCTGCAGTAGCAGACCTGTGGTGTCCTTTTGGCTGGCCTTCCAGCGGTGGCACAATACATGCTGCAGCCCCTGGTAGGCCTCTGAGGTACCTATGCCCTGGGTACATAGTATACCATATACTAGGGATTTATAAGGGCACTCCAGATTCCAATCAGAGATGTGCCTAAGGCACATGGAAACCATTTTATAGAGGAAGCAGATAGACTGGGGCCCTGAATAGCAGGATCCCAGTCCAACTAAGTCATAAACCAGCAAAACACCAGGAAAAAAGTGGGGGCAACCATATAGTCAGATTCCACCTTCCTACACTGTTTACCTTCATAAACAGTATGAGAGCGTAACCTGGATTGGTTCTTCAGTTCACATCATCACTCCTCTCTCTCTCTCCCTTGCTTTTCTCCTCTCACTCTCTCTTCCCAGTCCCCCCTGACTGCTCTGACCGGCCCATGCCGCTGCACTGTGAAACTCTTGCTGCTCTGTCGCTCCCCAGTCTCTGGACCATCATAATCAGACCTGGGCCACAGGCGCTCAGAAAGGCTCTGAGGGGCAACACTGAGGGAAAAGCCACCTTTTACCACCCCTCCTGCCTTCAGTGGACGACGATGATGACAGACTGCCCTAAAGGCACAGACTGGTGCCCCTTAGAGCCACAGATAGGGCTGGGGCAGGAACAGTTTTTCAGACTAAATTGGGTGCTCTAATTGCTATGCAGAAAAGCAGTATGGAGCGGCCATACAAAACTCAATATTGATGAGTACGGAAGTGGAACAGGAATATAACAAGGTTAAGTTTCTTAGGAAATATGTGCAAAAATAAGATCACACTATTTGATTTATTATGTTAATAACTAACTCATTATTAGACAATTCATTGCACTAGAGAGAGTGGCCAATTACTGCATGACAACATCTAAGAATGTGCTGAGATGACTGTATTTGTTCCTCGGTCATAGGCATGAAGTGGTGACAAGTGGGAACTTTCAGTGGATTCTTGCTCTTGACCTCTCATGTGTTTTTTTTCCCCTTCATGCATTTAAAGGTGCATTGGAAACACCCTGCTTCTGCCATGTCTCATCCCTGGTGCGAACCCTGCAGTAAAGGCTTGTCCAGGGAGCCTTCCTCAGACTGTGGGTCCGCCGTGTGCTACTGGGAGGGCTCAGCACTGTCTCCTCGCCCTGACCTGCCCTTTGCTCGGTGTATTCAAAACTGTGGGTGCAAAGAAACTAGAATGAAGATAAATGTGTAAAACTAACTAGTTACAGCCCTTCGTACCGCAAGTGCACTCCTTTTCTTGTTCTTGACACTTTTGAATCCAAAGACACTGTACTCCCCACTCGCTCTGCCCTTGTATTACACATTTACATACTTATAGTCATCAGAGTCTAGGTTCTTTGACGTGAATGAGTCTCACACATTTGGGGGATGGGGCTGACTTGTGTCACTCGCAATTACCATGGCAGGCGCATTTAATTTTCATGGCTATTACATGCTTCTTTTCAACAGAAGAACATTTGGAGCGTTATAAAAAGAAATTTAATACAGTCAAATATACACTGTTGAGGCAACACATGAAAAGATTCTCCTACAGTAATCTATTTTGTAGTGCAGGGGTAGTAAGGGAAGCATAAATAGGGGAAAAATGTGCCCAGTAAGGAGGAGCTTTGGGTTCAACTGAAATTAAATCCTGGAGTGAAATCCCAGCATAACGTGGAAAATATGGGATATATTCACTACAAAATGGATGAATGAATGGATGGATGGATGAATACAGGGGTGGATGGATGGATGGGAGATCGTCTAGGGATGGCTGTATGCTCTTGTGATTCACCAGTGGTAGAAGAATATATACATAGATGGATGGGTGGGCGGAAGAGCTACAGGAGAGCGCGTCCAGAAGGATGTGTGGATGTATACATAAATGAATGGATGAATGCTCCATATGATGGACAAATGAATGGATGCTTTTCTAGTGAATGAATACATGGATGGATGGGTGGGTGTATGAGTGAATGAGAGAGTCTCTAGAAGGATGGATGGATGTACGCATGAACAGATTAATGCAGTTGATGATGGAAACATTGGTGAATTAATGGGGATGATTGGGTAAATGATGCATGGGCTGAACACCCTTATGTTGGCTGGACTTGCTCACTACGTGAAATTCATCTCCAACTTTTATGCCCTGCCACTTTGAAATGTCACCAGCCACCACTGGTGGTTCGCGTCATGTTAGTGTAACTCTTTTCTAAAGTCATTATATATGCCTTCTCTATTGGTCGCATTAAACAGGTTAAATTGTTTTTGTAAGCCTTCACACTATCTATGGGTCTATGGGGAAAGAAATAATACCAAGCTGTATCCATTTCCATTGCTTGTGAGTGTAAGTTCATGTTCTCTATTAATGGTACACTGAAAAGTGTTAGATCATGAATAGAAAACAAATTCTCAAAATGTTCTTGCCTATAAACTAATGACGTGTTACAGCAAACAAATGATGGACGGAATGCTGACAATGCAAACATTCTCCCCCAGTCAAAAGATCTGGGTTAAATCCATCGTTCTTTTGCCCACTACGCCACCCTAGTTTGGACCCAGCCATATGCAAATCAGTCTTGACCCTGTGCCCCATTGGAACAGTCCAGACCGAACTGCCAGGCCAGGTCCTCCCTGGACATGAAACAAGCATCCTGGGACCGGTTTCAGGATATGTCACCCTTCTTCGTTCTTTTGCCCACTACGCCACCCCAGTTTGGACCCAAACTGGGGTGGCGTAGTGGGCAATAGAACGATGGATTTAACCCAGATCTTTTGACTGGGGGAGAATGTTTGCATTGTCAGCATTCCGCCCATCATTTGTTTGCTGTAACACTTTTCGCCCTAAGTGGGATGGGTATGCCCAGACGTGGGTCCCTTGCTCACTGTGCCACTGGATTCAAGCTAGCCTGGCTTAAGAAGGGTGACATATCCTGAAACCGGTCCCAGGATGATTGTTTCCGGTCCAGGGAGGACCTGGCCTGGCAGTTCGGTCTGGACTGTTCCCATGGGGCACAAGGTCAAGACTGATTTGCATATGGCTGGGTCCAAACTGGGGTGGCATAGTGGGCAAAAGAACGATGGATTTAACCCAGATCTTTTGACTGGGGGAGAATGTTTGCATTGTCAGCATTCCGCCCATCATTTGTTTGCTGTAACACTTTTCGCCCTAAGTGGGATGGGTATGCCCAGACGTGGGTCCCTTGCTCACTGTGCCACTGGATTCAAGCTAGCCTGGCTTAAGAAGGGTGACATATCCTGAAACCGGTCCCAGGATGATTGTTTCCGGTCCAGGGAGGACCTGGCCTGGCAGTTCGGTCTGGACTGTTCCCATGGGGCACAGGGTCAAGACTGATTTGCATATGGCTGGGTCCAAACTGGTGTGGCGTAGTGAGCAAAAGAACGATGGATTTAACCCAGATCTTTTGACTGGGGGAGAATATTTGCATTGTCAGCATTCCGTCCATCATTTGTTTGCTGTAACACTTTTTGCCCTAAGTGGGATGGGTATGCCCAGATGTGGGTCCCTTGCTCACTGTGCCACTGGATTCAAGCTAGCCTAGCTGAAGAAGGGTGACATACCCTGAAACCGGTCCCAGGATGCTTGTTTCCGGTCCAGGGAGGACCTGGCCTGGCAGTTCGGTCTGGACTGTTCCCATGGGGGACAGGGTCAAGACTGATTTGCATATGGCTGGGTCCAAACTGGGGTGGCGTAGTGGGAAAAAAAACGATGTATTTAACCCAGATCTTTTGACTGGGGGAGAATGTTTGCATTGTCAGCATTCCGTCCATCATTTGTTTGCTGTAACACTTTTTGCCCTAACTGGGATGGGTATGCCCAGATGTGGGTCCCTTGCTCACTGTGCCACTGGATTCAAGCTAGCCTGGCTGAAGAAGGGTGACATACCCTGAAACCGGTCCCAGGTTGCTTGTTTCCGGTCCAGGGAGGACCTGGCCTGGCAGTTCGGTCTGGACTGTTCCCATGGGGCACAGGGTCAAGACTGATTTGCATATGGCTGGGTCCAAACTGGGGTGGCGTAGTGGGCAAAAAAACGATGGATTTAACCCAGATCTTTTGACTGGGGGAGACTGTTTGCATTGTCAGCATTCCGTCCATCATTTGTTTGCTGTAACACTTTTTTCCCTAAGTGGGATGGGTATGCCCAGACGTGGGTCCCTTGCTCACTGTGCCACTGGATTCAAGCTAGCCTGGCTGAAGAAGGGTGACATACCCTGAAACCGGTCCCAGGATGCTTGTTTCCGGTCCAGGGAGGACCTGGCCTGGCAGTTCGGTCTGGACTGTTCCCATGGGGCACAGGGTCAAAACTGATTTGCATATGGCTGGGTCCAAACTTGGGTGGAGTAGTGGGCAAAAGAACGATGGATTTAACCCAGATCTTTTGACTGGGGGAGAATGTTTGCATTGTCAGCATTCCGTCCATCATTTGTTTGCTGTAACACTTATCGCCCTAAGTGGGATGGGTATGCCCAGACGTGGGTCCCTTGCTCACTGTGCCACTGGATTCAAGCTAGCCTGGCTGAAGAAGGGTGACATACCCTGAAACCGGTCCCAGGTTGCTTGTTTCCGGTCCAGGGAGGACCTGGCCTGGCAGTTCGGTCTGGGCTGTTCCCATGGGGCACAGGGTCAAGATTGATTTGCATATGGCTGGGTCCAAACTGGGGTGGCGTAGTGGGCAAAAGAACGATGGATTTAACCCAGATCTTTTGACTGGGGAGAATGTTTGCATTGTCAGCATTCCGTCCATCATTTGTTTGCTGAAACACTTTTCGCCCTAGGTGGGATGGGTATGCCCAGACGTGGGTCCCTTGCCTACTGTGCCACTGGATTCAAGCTAGCCTGGCTGAAGAAGGGTGACATACCCTGAAACCGGTCCCAGGATTCTTGTTTCCGGTCCAGGGAGGACCTGGCCTGGCAGTTTGGTCTGGACTGTTCCCATGGGGCACAGGGTCAAGACTGATTTGCATGTGGCTGGGTCCAAACTGGGGTGGCGTAGTGGGCAAAAGAACAATGGATTTAACCCAGATCTTTTGACTGGGGGAGCATGTTTGCATTGTCAGCATTCCGTCCATTATTTATTTGCTGTAACACTTTTTGTTCTAATTGGGATGGGTATGCCCAGACGTGGGTCCCTTGCTCACTGTGCCACTGCATTAAAGCTAGCCTGGCTGAAGAAGGGTGACATACCCTGAAACCGGTCCCAGATGTTTGTTTCCGGTCCAGGGAGGACCTGGCCTGGCAGTTCGGTCTGGACTGTTCCCATGGGGCACAGGGTCAAGACTGATTTGCATATGGCTGGGTCCAAACTGGAGTGGCGTAGTGGGCAAAAGAACGATGGATTCAACCCAGAGCCTTTGACTGGGGGAGAATGTTTGCATTGTCAGCATTCCGTCCATCATTTGTTTGCTGTAACACTTTTCGCCCTAAGTGGGATGGGTATGCCCAGACGTGGGTCCCTTGCTCACTGTGCTACTGGATTCAAGCTAGCCTGGCTGAAGAAGGGTGACATACCCTGAAACCGGCCCCAGGATGCTTGTTTCCGGTCCAGGGAGGACTTTGCCTGGCAGTTCGGTCTGGACTGTTCCCATGGGGCACAGGGTCAAGACTGATTTGCTAATCGCTGGGTCCAAACTGGGGTGGCGTAGTGGGCAAAAGAACGATGGATTTAGCCCAGATCTTTTGACTGGGGGAGAATGTTTGCATTGTCAGCATTCCGTCCATCATTTGTTTGCTGTAACACTATAAACTAATGACAGTAGGATGCTGCAAGAAATAGCATAGGATAAAGGCATGTGGTAATAGGTAACTTCTTCTGAAACTGAAGTAGGTAAGTGTGCACATACACAACAATACTTTGCGTCTATTGAGTTAGTGTATTCATGTACTAACTTAGAATAAACTCCAATTAGTACTCTAGTGATCATTATTACTGTTATTATGAAAATTTAACCCATGTTATATTTACATTTATTTCTAATGCAACATATTCTCTGAGTTAGTTCCAATAGCTTGCAGAAGGTTTTATTATGTTGCTTCTTTGATGCAGTTAATATTATTTTCTTCAGCAGTGAATCCTTCACCCTACCCCGGCTTCTTCTAAAATGTTGTCCCTATTCTTTTGTAACTTTCAACTCAGGCCTGGTTTGATCTTCTGTAAAAAAGAACTAAAACAACAAACATCTAATAAGCAAAGTTCAAATATTCTTTCTTCAGTTCCATTTAACTTCAAGTTTTCTTCAGATTATTTCCATCAGTCTCATTTTCTCTTTTTCAGGGAGGTTCAAACAGCACAGGATTCACATTGCACAAACCTTCCACTGTGACATTCAAAGCAGTGTTCACGTAGTATGACCTTTCAGGTGCTGAATTTCTGTGACAGGTCACTCATGCTCTTTTTGATCTTCTTAAGTTTTGCTGATTTGAAATTGTGCTAGTGAAGAAGTTCTCCTTTGATTTTTGTTTTCATAGCTTTGAGGCATTCCACTTGCCAATTTATTCTCCTCGTTCCAGTGCTGGTTCCTTTGCCTGGATCTTCTTCTTGTCTCAGTACCACGTTGGCAGGGCTTTCACTTTGTGCTTCAGTTTCTGCTTCTCCTCCATTAGAGATCTCAATGCCACTCTGTGTTACTTCTGGTACCTGCATTTGACCTCCAGTCAATTGATCTTAACCCCCTTCCTCTTCCAGTGGCCAGACTGACAATAGTGCTGCTGGTCTGGGTGGTCTCTCGATTGGTGGTGCAACCACCAAAGCTCTTCGTTCAGGATCATAGACCAGAGGCACTTCTACTGGATTGCTCACTCTTTTGTTGTGTGAAGCATGAATCCAACTCAGGACTCCAGCACACTTAAGTGCAGTGTGTAGTGAGGATCACCTGAAAGAGGCCTTTCCATTTGGATTCAAGGCAAGTCTTAAAGAACGTGCTTTTTGATCCTGACCCAATCACCAGGATTGAATTTGTGGCACTGTCATTGATGCAGGTCTTGTGTGGCAGTTGAAATTTGATGTGTAACAGAACGGACCACATCAGCCAATCCTTTGCAGTGATCCAATATTATATCATCAGTGATAGCCAAAAAAGCATTTTCATGAACTCTAGGTAATCTCATTGCTCTGCCCACCAATATTTCATGGGGGGATAACCCCGTCTTCCTGTCAGGGGTACTCCAGATACTCATCAACACCAAGGGTAAACTGACTGGACATTTGAGAGAGGTTGATGTACAGATTTTGGTCAATCTAGACTTGATGGTATGGTTTATCTGTTCAACAATACCAGAAGCTTCTGGTCTGTAACTACAGTGTAATCTTTGTTCAATCTGAAATTCTGTGCAGATCACTTTTATCACTTAATTATTGAAGTGCATTCCTCTGTCTGACTCAAGAGAAATCAGCATGCCAGACTTAGGTATTTTAATACCTTCTGCTGGAATATAAAGGAAAAATGGAATTGGCTTTTCTCATGCAGTAGCACTGAGAAGAAAGCCTTGCACAAGTCAATAACTGTAAACCACTCTGCAGTATAGGGGATCTGAAACAATATGGTAGCTGGATTCGGTACCACAGGGCAACAGGACACTTCTATTTCATTTACCTTTCGCAAAGTTGGAACTATTCTGTATTTACCGTTGGGTTTCTGCAAACCCATAATTGATGAGTTACATGGACTTCCAATTAGTTCCTTCAGGATTCCTTTTTAGGTTTCACCTGCGCATTGAGAAATCTATTCTTTTTAATATAAACTTAAAGGGGACTTACATCCCACCTCCTCTCTTTCCTGGCTTCTCATTGGTTCCTGTGCGTGCTACTTACTTTTCCTCCATTTCTATTGACTGTAGCATATTTTCCTGCATTTACCAATGCTTGTTCCTTTTCTGCTTCTCTTATCCGTTTCCCGTCACCGAAATAGTGTAATCCTCATATTTTGGAATGCTGGGTCATCCAATTGAACCATATAACTTCTGTGTAAATGCACATTTTTTGTAAGATCTTTTTCATATTATTGAGCTTGCTCAGTTAATTTGTCGTGAAATAAGGCTGCCCTTCTCATAACCTCTTTGCACAAGTACATTAGTTATTTCATTTGATTGTTGAGAAATTTTAAGGGCTTCTCTATTCCAACCTCTGATTTCTCAGGTGTTCCTACATTCTCTGCCTTACTAGGTCCTGCTGTTTCGTCAAAACAGGCTCGGATATATCCCTCCTCAATCGCAACGATTTCTGCTGATGATACTGGGGCTGTGAGTACTAACATCCATCCAACTATTAGTGCTTGCACCGTTAATGGTGGCTTTCGGGCAACTATCTGTGAGTTCTGGGAAGTCGGGACAAATACAGACGTGGGTCAATTTCTAACAACTAGCTGAGTCTCAGGTGTTGTCTACACAAGGGGAGGAGCACTTGCTACTACCCTGGTTACAGGTTGAGCGTTAACAACAGGTACTGGTGCTATACTGGTCACTGCAGCTGTGGTAGTCACAGTTGGAACGGTAACTTGTGGTTGAGCTATTACGGGTGAGGTAATCTGCAATATTTGTAAGGGTCGTTTATTTGGGGTTGCACCTGGATGTGTGGGAACAGTAGGCATTGCCAAATTGATACTAGCACCTGGTTCACTTTGCTCTGCAGGAATCGCAAGTGGTGGGGGTCTCAAAGTTAACATTTGTTCCAATATTTCATCACCTGAATCGGTATCTGACTCACCCCCTTCTCTCTTGAAGGAATCTGTGTCCTTTCCTTTCTACGCAGCCTCTGAGGTAAGTACTGGATGTAATCTAGTTCCTTCTATATTAGCCTTTCTCATTCTACACTGATCTTCATTCCATCGGGCATTCACATGCTTTTTCACTGCCCAATAGTACTTTTCTGGTATTTTTCCTTCCATTTCTCCCTGACCAGGGCCGGACTGGCTACCGGGCTTTCCTTAATAAACAATGCAAAACAAATGTTTTAAAAAGTATGCTTTAAGTATTTGTTTTGCATTGTTCATTTAGAAGCGCCGGCAGCTCCCCAACAGCAAAATCAGTCCCTCCCCAGTGAACCTGGACCCCACCCTGCCACCCCAGCAAAAAACGCCTGGTAGCCAGTCCAGCCCTGTCCCTGACAATGCTTTCTCAAGCATTAAATGCTTCATTTTGGAGAGGTCTAGGTGGCGGCTTCATTTTGTACAATCTTCCCTTCAAATGTTCAAGAATTTTATTGTTAAAAGTCTCATATCTAGGAAAGCTCAATGCACCCTTTTTCTCTGTGATTCTACTCACTAGCGAAGCCAAGCACATGTATTTAATCCATGCTTGGTAGTCTTAATATATACAGGCGTAACCTCAACAGGTGCCTCTTCCCCTTTGTGTGCTGGAATTATAACACCCCCTCTCACCTAATTTTTAATTTCCCTAAAACATTTCATAACGACAAATGTTACGATTTTGTTCCGTATACGTCAATTTCCTGTTGAACCAATTGAATTTCAGCCATTACTTTTCACAGTTCTTGATAGCAAATCCAAATACAGTATTCACTTTTAGGGATCCAATCCCAGCGCGGCAGGGCAACATCACCAACCAATCACAGATTGAAAACACACTAACCGACCAAGCCCAGCTCGAAACACCATGACGCACAACCTCACTCCTCGCAACAGCTCACCCTCCTTTGCAATTTTCTTCATACTCGCACAAATGTAATTATCGACTTTTAAAACACCTTCTTGTTTGCTCTACTAAGAAAAATATGTATTACAATCATCCAAGAATACACTTCACAATTGCAAGTGAAATCTCTGCCAGTGTGAAATCACCCAAACCAATGTAGTTTCCCGTTTGCGCAATTAGGTTCAACTAACACCAATCATTGTTAATCAGTCACAACAAACTTAATAACTCTATGCAACTGGTGTAGGTGATCGTACCTCATGCACCACACCTCAATCCTACAAACAAGTTTTCGAATTAATTTGTAATATCCTAGGATTTTTCAACTATGACGAGTCTGAAATCTTCGAACACCTTTCCAACAACTTGTCGACTATTTCTTCTTATCCACTCATTCTAATCAAACATTCACACCTGTAAAAAATGCACAATCACAACCACCTCACATTTCCCTTACTGATACTCACATCTTCAAAAACTGCAATTGCCTTTGAATACTGCTTTGTTGAATGTTAACGTTCTGGACATTGGATTCAGGAATCATTAATCTCAATTAAGATTTTTGGGTAGTATTTTATAGCTCCATTCAGGGTATTAAACCTATCCTCTGCTACCAGATTTGTGAGCGTGGAAATGTCATAAAAATGTTATTAACAGCTCCACCTAGAAACGTAAGAGGATCTCCAATATCTGTGCATTATCTGTTCAATGGATCTTTGCCATAGTGTCAGAATGAAGCAAAACTTAAATACATTTCTTAATAAATCAGCAACCTATAGAATTAGAATTTAACGTTCAGTCAATGATGGGGAAAGGTTTGGTGAAGTTTTAAAAGCCTCATTTTCTCATTAAGAGATTAGTCCGTATTTTCGTCTTTTTATTTAAGTTAGTCAAACAAGTCCGGTTACAGAAATATCAAGAAAAATTTTGGTTAGAATTAGCATACAAAATAACAGCGTGCTTCATAAAGGAGTTAAACCCTATCTTAATCTAAAGTACCTAACCTATCCTGGCCAGAACCCATAAAGAGTTCCTTTGAAAAAGAGCATGTGAAAATTTGGAGCATCAGGCTAATAGCTTTAAAAAGGTTAAACTCCCCATAAAGAGTAGCTCTGGAAACTCAGGCAACTTACCTGACAGCTGCAGTACCATCCGTTAAAACAGATAGAAGGAAATATTCACAGCAGTAGCTATGATCAGCATGGAGAAAGTATCCAAAAAGACATAAGAATAACAAAAATCACCATTAGCAGTAGCTTACTGCAATTTCAGGCAAGACTAGCATAGTCAAGTGCTACAGGGCATGGCAGGGGGAGATGCGCATGGAATGCATTGAATTTCGTAACTCTCTAACCAGGAACACATAATATATAGAAAGCACAAAAGATATGTTGCAAAAACAGGTGCTTAAGTCATTTCGAGTCCATGAAGAAGAATCTTTTGAGAGTCCGTCATCTTCTTTCTTGAATTCCATGGTAAATGTCCATGTTGACATGATGTTGTTTGAACGCGGCTACAGCAGATTTAAAAAATATACATCTAGGAAGGTTCTCATAAGAAGCTTTGCAAACCTACTCTGTTAGCTGTTCAGTGTCCCATTGTGTAACAATTGATTGCTCTTTGAAATGAAACATTAATATCTAGCATGTCCTGGTTAAATCACATAATTTAAATTTAGAGCAAGCATTTTCTTTCTTCAATATACTTTTATAAGCATGTGGCAAAGGAAACTATCAAAAATATGATGAAGTCAGTCATACGGTGTGAGGATAGAAAGAAATACGTACTGCAGGAAATAGCACAATTTAAGAAGATGCTAAGTTCTGCAGTTCAATAACGTTAAATCAGCATTTAACAAAATACATTAATTTTATTAAAGGGAAAGAAAAGAATAAAGAAAAACATTGAGGCCTATCAGTGAAAGAACGGTAGAAATGGGAGCTTTTTTCAGAAATAACCAGCATTTATCTTTTTGCAGATTTAATAAAGGCACATTTTCTCTAACCGCTATATTGACACACATTTTCTTCATGAATGTGAAGGCACCTTTCTACATTGCTATGAGGTAAATTTTCGCAAATGTATTTACTTCCACATGAACAATTTTCCATATGAAGAAAGGCAGGCAGATGAAACTTCATCTTGGAGACATGTCAAAATAACAGATTACTTTTTCCACAAAAATTTTATATTTTTGAGGGAAAGGATTATGTCATCAAGAGAAAGGAAATAGGGTAACAGTGGGAGGTTGTAGAGGATGGGGAGAAAAGTAGATGAGGTACGAGAAGTAGTAAAAAGTAAAATAAAAAATGGGTGCTAAGCTAGAGGGTACAAGATGTATGGGTATTACAGATCTGAAAGGGGAGGTAAAAGAATAAGAGTAAAAAGGGAGAAAGGGGTGCCACTTTTTTAGGTCTTGGCTCTAGATAGCACGCATGCACTTTCTTGAACCGAGACATGCTGGGGCAGATTTGCAAGCCCCTTGCACTGCCACTGCATCACTTTTTGTGATGTAGTGGCAGCACATTTTTCTGCCCCATATTTACAAGGACAGTAGAAGCAACCCTGCGTGGCTTTTCCTGTCCTTGTAAATACAGCCCATTTACACGCAGCACTTTGCATGAAAGGTGCGTTCCACGGGTGTTGCTGTGGGTGTTCCCACGCAACACCCATGGAACCAGACACATTCCCAGAGTTACAAGAAATCGTAAATCTGGAAATGCGTCTGAATGCTACGCCTCCCCAGGGGAGGCATAGGGAGGCACAACAAGGAGAAATGTATTCATTTCTCCTCGTTGTTTTCCTCTTTCTATGCGCGCTGCATTCTGCAGCACTCATAGAACAAGGAAATAACTTCTAATGATTGTTTATGTACAGGAAGGAGTCCCTTCCTGCACATAAACAATCCTTTAAATAAACGACGTCTTACAAGTTCTATGTGTGCTAATGCAGCACACATAGAATTTGGAAAAAGCCATTTCTGATTTTTTTATGCGCAGGAAGGGAACCCTTCCTGCACATAAACAATCATCCCTGTGACGCGAGTATCCATGCACCATGATGAAAGGGTGCCTGTGTCGGCCAACGCAGGTGGAAATACAGAAATGCAACATGTTGTAAATATGTCGCATCACTGTGCTTCCAAACTAACGCAGCATGATGCAGCAAAATGACTTGCTGCACCGTGCTGCATTAGTTTATTGTAAATCTGCCCTTAAGTATCTGCTTTGTGGGCTTCATCCTGCCCACAGGCTTGCCATTTGCTGGATCCCATGCCACTCCGTTATTCCTTATACTCATTTGTCTATGGCATACATGCGTCGTCTCTTTCCGTTTGCACTACTTCCTGAGCGCAGGGCCAAGTACACCAAACCTCCACTCTCCCTCATTCTATGACCAATTTAGGGACTTTTACTTTTTTCGTTTACGAGACCTCCGGAGCGCTGTTGTTTTCATTCTGACAGAGTGCCATTTTTTTGTTTTTTCTTATCCTGTCCCGCCCCTGTGGCTGCTTGCCCTGTGCTTCACCACAATCACTTCCCCTTTATTTTTCAAGTAGACTTGTAGCTGCCACCATCGTGGTCAACTTTAAGGCACCTTTGACTTTGGGTCAGCAGGCAAACACTGATCACTGCCACTCAAGAGCAAAAGAACTTAAACACAGATCGTGCCGGGAGGCTGCCACTTGGCAACACCCCGGTATCCTTGCTGTGAGAAGTTGGCCTAGTATATGCTGTCCACTAATTAAAGTGGGCACCTTGTGCCAGTCCAAACAACCCTTATGGTGATTTAAGAGGTCAAAGATAACCTTAGAAAGCTACCCAAGTGGTATCTGTGGAGAGCAGCCTTCAGGCTTAGTCTTGAAGGAATGTTAAGCAGCTTGTTTTACCAGAATGTAACCTTATAGTATAATATAAATGAAAAGAGAACCACACAGTAGTTATAAAAATATGTATTTATTAGTATAACACTATCTAGTACGACACAGTATCTCCTACATGGAGATAATCACAAAGCACACAATACTTAAGCATGGGAACAAGACCGCGTGCTACGTACAATTCTATGGGAAAGTCACGGTTGAAGTTTTAAAGTTTAAGGACCCTTCCCAGTGGACTACGAAGAAACCCTGTGGAAGATAGGAGGTTGGAGAGCCAGCCCACCCGTGGATACTGAGGTACCCAAGTTACCTATCCCAGGGAAGCCGGGTGCATAGGTCTGAAAAGGCGTCGGAAACCGCCGTCGAACCCAATGGAGGACTTCGAAGAAGAGCTGCCGCTGGAAGGAAGAAAAGTGTCGGTTGGAATCCAAAGGTGGATTCTTGTCGAGAAGTACCTGAAAGCAGAGGGGACAGTGTCTGGGTCACTTCAGAATGACCAGGGGCTCGGTAGGCGAATGCCCACCGATGTCGGGTGCTTCAGGTTGGTTGATGGAGTTCTTGACTCTGCAGCTACAGGGATTAGGAGATGTAGAGGACAACCAGGAGCTGGATAGAAGCTGTCCCACAAAGGATGTCGATTGCTGAGGGGTCGGTGTCCAGCGGGAGCACCAACAAGCCTTGGCAACGGCAACCCATGCAGAAGGTCAAGGATGTGTACGGTTCGGACCAGCAAGGTCCAGAGACTCACCAAATGCAGGGGAGTCAGGGCAAGCCTAGAGCAACCAGGGGAGCCAAAGAAAAGCAAAGTTGACCCTCAAGTGGACCCACAGGCAGGAGGCACAGGAGTCGCAAGAGGACCTCAAGTGATTTCACCAAACAATAATCCACGGAGCACTCGGTGTGAGGAGGTCAAAGTTCTTGGTAGAAAATGGTGCCAGAGGTTGGGGTTACCAAGAGCCCAATGCACTTGTTCAAGAAATGCCAACAAGCATATGCACTTGCAAATGTACGCAGTGCACAGGGGTTCGGGTATTGCAGCCCCCACAGGGGATTCTGACCTTAAACTTGGTGAGAGGGCAGCTCAGACCTTGAAGGATGTAGAAACCTACCTCCTGTGTTGCTGAAGCCTTTGGAGTCCGTAGGAGCTCAGGATCAGCAGACCAGACAGCAGTGTTGTGGTGCCTACGAATGCAGGGGATTGACTCCTTCACTCCAAGGGAGATATCTTAAGTTGTCCTTGATGCTCCACAGCTTCTGCATGGATCCTGTATGGTGCACGGGATCAGACGATGCAGAAGCCTGATTGGGAGATGAAGTCGGGCCCAAACGAAGTCCAGAGTGTCCAGACGGTCGAAGTTCAGTGGTTTCTTGATCAGAATCTTGTCCACATCGAATCTAAGGTCCTATAGCCAGGTAAGCCCTTTCGTACCCACAGGAGAGGGTTGGACAGATTTAGGGGACCCTCCCAGGGGAGCGTCTGGCCAGTGGGGTGGTTACTCCCATGTCCTTTGTCCAGTTTCGTGCCAGAGTGGGAGCCAATGGCTCCCAGGACTGGTTTGAACTGGACAATGCACAGGGACACCATGTGTGCCCCTCATGCAGACTTTTGTTCGCTGGCAAGTGCACCCACCCAGCCCTAATACACTAAATCCTGTCTGGGAGGTGGTCACACCGCCCTGTGACAGGATGCCTATTGTTCTGCCTTCACCTGCTCGAGCTTGGTTCAGCAGCAGGAGGGCAGAAATGTGTCTCTGGTCGGCAGCAACCACGTTGTGCTGTCCGGGACTAGAAGACTGGTGCCGGGAACACCAGGGACCCAACGAAGCTCGCTTCTGAGGGGTAGAATCATACCTCCCACATCGGTTACCGGTGTGGGGTTATGATTCCAACATGTTTGACATCAAACACGATAGGGTTTGTTTCAGCAGTTTTAGAGTTGGTGTTAGACCTGGCACTGTTTGCGTGGGTCTCCCTTCCATTTTTTTGCTGTTGCCTCATGTGTTTTTGCTGGTTATAGATGCTTTGGGCACTGTGCCACTGCTATTCAGTGCCACAGTGCAAGTGCTCCCTATGGTAAATTGATGTATGGATTAGTGACTCCATGTTGGTTGATTTGGTTTACTTGTCAGACCCTAGTACAGTGCACTGAGTGTGCCCAGGGCTTGTAAACCAAATGCTGCTGGTGGGCTTGTAGCACTGGTTGTGCCACCCACAGAAGCACTCACTCTATATGTAGTGTGTTCATAATCCTCTTAATGAAAAGATGTTCGTGAAAATAAATATACAGTGCATGTGGATTCTCAATGCACATATACAATACCTCAATAGGTATCTGTAATCGTTATTTGTTTTCCAAATTAAAAACGTCCCATGAGCCTGTAACGGGTGGGAGGGGTGCCTAAAGTTGCAACTGCTCCTGGGACACTGCCCTGCCGTGTCTGGCCTCCCCGCGGCTCCAGCGTGAGTGTAGAAGGGATCTGCTAAGTCCTGAAGAAGAAGCTAGGGGAGCTTCGAAACATGTTGACTGATTTGGGAGGCACAGCTCATTGAGGCAAATATACCTCCGTCCCCACCCCCTTTTTTAACAATACCAGCTCATAGGTATATTAAAAAAAATTCTAACCGCCGAGCCAGGTATTTTTTGACCTCACTTTCTATTCACCCCTGACCCTTCCACTCACACTCCTACACGACACATAGTCTTCACACAACAACAGTGCTCCCGCGTAATCGTAGGTTGTAGCACGCCCCGTCCCGTAGAGGGGCGGGAAGACCCCCATGATGAAGCATGACACCAAGGGCCCTTTTGGTGTGTGAGGGGTATCTTAAAACACTGTGTGTTTTTCCCACCACTGTAGGAAGCATACTCAATCTGGGAGGATATGGCTTTTGAAACTGTCTGAGGGTGGATCTTAGTGGTTTATTGACTATAGACTTAAGGAGGACGTATCCACCTCCACTGCTTGTGACAAGCAGTAGCTCTTCGCTCCCTTCTTGTTTTTTCTCCTGAATTGTATAGACAGAGGTTTAGAAATTGCAAGAAGGTGGAGTCAGGTACATGGGTAGAGTATGTAACTTGCTTTTGCAGAGCATTGGATGGTTGGTTGAAGGATAGCAAAGTTAATGATTTTGAGGGGCTCTTTGATTTAATTGCATGGGAGCACTTGTCAAGTAATTGTTTTCCAGAGCTATGCCAGCACCTTATTGATAGCAGGCTAACTAACCCTAGGAAGCTTGCTGATGAGGCGGACCGCTGGGTGAGCACCCGGGTCCACAAGGGTCACGTGGGAGACTCTGCCAAGAGTGGGCAGGGTCCCCAGCAGAAGAGTGGGGGGGACAAGGGTAAACAGAGGGAGTTCCAGAAAGGGCCCCAAAGTAATTCCCAAGGGAACCAAGGGAAAGGTTCCCAGCCTCCCCCTGAGAAGAAGCACGAGGCCCGACAGGTAGACCTGTTCCCAGGGGACCCCTAAGGTGCTACAAGTGTGGTGAAGTGGGCCATAAGTCTAATGATCCCCAGTGCCCACAGTTTGGAAAGACAGCACCCACTGGTGCTCCACCCCGGCAGATGGCGAGTGTAGCCCTGGGGGAGGAGAGGGGTGTCCAAGGTGGGTGGGGTCACGCAGAAATGTCCCTTGTCTCTTTAGGAGACTGTGAGGTGGTCCCCAGGACCCAACCGCCTGATAACACTTAAAAAAGTATAGGCAGTGGGTGACCATCAATGGCCATAGAGTGGAGGCTCTTCGAGACACAGGAGCCAGTGTGACAGCTGTCAAGTGTCACCTGGTGTCGGAAGAGCAGGTTGTCCCCAATGCATTTTACCCAGTTGTTGCCACTGACAACACAGAGAGCCGCTGCAAGGTGGCTCAGGTTCCCGTTGAGTGGGGGGGGGGGTCTCTGGTACTCTTCAAGTAGCTGTGAGGCCAGCCATGCCTGTTGACTGTTTGTTGGGGAACGATTTGGAGAGCTCACCTTGGGCTAAGGTGGAGCGAAGTGCTCATTTGGAGATGTTGGGTCTGCCTGACTGGGCGTGTGTGACCACACAGTCCATGGCAGCCAGTAAGGGTGTTCAAGAGGACCTGGAGCCTGAGAGGGGGGCCCAGGTGCCTGCCTTAAAGAGAAGAGGCAGGGGGCACGGGAAACCGGCCCCCAAAGTTCCCACGGTCCAGGAGGAGGTAGACCCTGAGGGGAATGCCCTGGAGCCTACAGGGGAACAAGTAGCTGAACTGGGGGACCTGCCTGAGCTGACCCATTGGCAGCAGGAAGGAGGACCCTCCAGGGAAGAGTTCTGCACGGAGCAGAAGGAGTGCCCTTCTCTTGTGGGTTTGCGGCAGCAGGCTGCAGACCAGGCAACAGGTGATCAGTCTGGATCACATTGGATCTACTGGGAGAATGACCTCCTGTATACTGAGCCTAAGGTTGCTGAGCCTGGGTCAGCCCGTGTGCTGGTGGTACCCCAGCGCTTCAGAGCCTTCCTACTGGGGCTGGCTCATGATGTGCCGTTAGCAGGACATTTGGGGCAGGACAAGACCTTTGAGAGGCTTGTCACCCACTTTTATTGGCCCCAAATGCGCAGGAGTTCAGATACTCACTGCAGGACCTGTCAGACTTTCCAGGCAAGTGGAAAGAGTGGGAGGAAGCAGAAGGCTCCTCTCCAGCCATTCCCTGTGGTAGGCACCCCCTTTGAACGGGTGGGTATTGACATTGTGGGGCCACTGGACCCCAAGACAGCCATGGGCAACAGGTTCATCCTGGTCTTGGTGGACCATGCCACCCGGTACCCGGAAGCCATACCTCTGAGGACAGTGACGGCCCCCGTGGTGGGACGGGCACTGATGGGAATTTTCTCCCGAGTGGGATTCCCTAGAGAGGTGGTGTCTGACTGAGGTACAAACTTCATTTCCAAATATATGAAGTCCCTGTGGTAGGAGTGTGGGGTAACCTATAAGTTTACCACTCCTTACCACCCCCAAGGAAATGGGTTGGTTGAGAGGCTCAACCGAACCCTAAAAGGCATGATTATGGGTCTTGAGGAACCTAGGAGGCGTAAGTGGGACGTCCTCTTACCATGCCTGCTCTTTGCATTCCGTGAGGTGCCACAGAAATCTCTAGGGTTCAGTCCCTTTGAGCTTCTCTATAGTCACCCAGTGAGAGGACCTCTGAGTCTGGTCAAGGAAGGCTGGGAGCAATCTCCCAGGAAACCTCCCCAGGATGTATATAGCTACATGCTGGCCTTCAGGAACCAGACTAGGCATTTCAGGCAACTCGCTGAGGCGAATCTGGAAGCCAGCCAGGAGGAGATGAAGCGGTGGTACGACCAGAATGCCACTGTGGTAGAGCTTCACCTGGTCAGGAAGTGTGGGTCATGGCCCCAGTGGAGCCTTGTGCGCTCCAGGATAAGTGGACCGGACCATTTGAGGTGGTGGAGCGCAAAAGTCCTGTTACCTACTTGGTGGACTTGTGGTCTCCCAGGAACCCCTTGCGGGTCCTGCATGTCAACCGCCTGAAGCCCCACTTGGAGAGGTCCGAAGTGGGCATGCTGTTAGCGACAGATGCTGGAATGGAGGAGGAGACCGAGCCTCTTCCTGACCTCCTGTCGGCAACAGAGTGAGATGGGTCAGTGGATGGTGTGAACCTCTCTTCCACCCTGACCCCTGAGCAACAGAATGACTGCCACCAGTTGCTGGGACAGTTTTCTGATCTGTTCTCCCTGATTCCCAGTGTCACTGATTGGTGCGTCTATGATGTGGACACTGGAGACAGTCCTCCTGTTAAGCACAAAACTTACAAGGTAACTGACAGGGTGAGAGCTTGCATCAAGGAGGAGGTCTCCAAGATGCTTGCGTTAGGGGTGATTGAGTCCTCTAACAGTCCTTGGGCCAGCCCAGTGGTCTTGGTCCCAAAGGCTGCCGCACCGGGTGCCACGCCAGAACTCCGGTTCTGTGTGGACTACCGAGGGCTCAATTCAGTCACGAGGACTGACGCGCACCCCATCCCCAGAGTTGATGAGCTCATCGATCGGTTAGGGGCTGCCCGGTACCTCAGCACGTTTGAACTAACGTCTGGGTACTGGCAGATCGCCTTGACTGATGGGGCAAGAGAGAGGTCAGCATTCGCCACACCAGATGGGCACTACCAGTTCCGGGTTATGCCCTTTGGGATGAAGAATGCCCCTGCCACCTTTCAGAGGTTGGTCAACCAGGTGTTGGCTGGACTGGAAGAGTTCAGTGCCGCCTACCTGGATGACATTGCAGTGTTCAGTCAGCGCCAGTTGGGAAGAACATTTGCGCCACCTCCGGGAAGTGTTGATAGCGCTGCGGAGGGCAGGCCTCACGATTAAGGCAAGTAAGTGCCAGATCGGGCAGGGATCCGTGGTGTACTTGGGACACCAGGTTGGTAGCGGCCAGGTGGCACCCCTACAGCCCAAGATTGAGACCATCCTGGCTTGGGAGCCCCCCAAGACCCAGACAGAGGTGAGAGCCTTTTTAGGACTCACTGGGTATTAGAGGAGGTTTGTCAAGGGGTATCGCAGCATCGTTGCACCCTTGACAGAGCTGACTTCCAGGAAGCAGCCCAAGAAAGTGATTTGGACTGACACCTGTCAGAAAGCTTTTGAGGCCCTGAAAACTGCCATGTGCACGGCGCCCGTGCTCCTGGCACCCAACTTCTCAAGAGAGTTTATCGTTCAAACAGACGCTTCAGAGCATGGTGTGGGGGCTGTTTTGTCACAGATAAATGAGGAGGGCCTAGATCAACCCGTAGCCTTCATCAGTAGGAGGTTACTTCCACGGGAACAGAGGTGGAGTGCGATTGAGCGTGAGGCATTTGCTGTGGTCAGGGCACTGAAGAAGCTGAGACCATACCTGTTTGGGACTCACTTCCGGGTTCAGACAGACCACAGGCCCCTCAGATGGTCGATGCAGATGAGGGGTGAGAATCCAAAGCCGTTGAGGTGGTCCATTTCCCTACAGGGGATGGACTTCACGGTGGAACACCGCCCTGGTACATAGCACGCCAATGCTGATGGTCTGTCCAGATTTTTCCGCCTTAGTGAAGAGAACTCCCAGGAGGTAGGGTAGTTCTCCCCACATTTCAGCTGGAGGGGACACGTGTTAGACCTGGCACTGTTGGCTTGGGTCTCCCTTCCATTTTTTTTCTGTTGCCTCATGTGTTTTTGCTGGTTATAGATGCTTTGGGCACTGTGCCACTGCTATTCAGTGCCACAGTGCAAGTGCTCCCTATGGTAAATTGATGTATGGATTAGTGACTCCATGATTGGTTGGTTTGGTCTACTTGTCAGACCCTAGTACAGTGCACTGAGTGTGCCCAGGGCTTGTAAACCAAATGCTGCTGGTGGGCTTGCAGCACTGGTTGTGCCACCCACAGAAGCAGCCTGTAAAAGTGTGTCTCAGGCCTGCCATTGCAGAGCCTGTGTGCAGTCTGGTACTGCCATGTTGACTGGGCAAGTGCACCCACTTGTGCACTTGCCAATCCCTAAACCTTCCCTTTTCTGCATATTAGTCACCCCTATGGTAGGCCCAAGGACAGGGTGCATTGTAAGTATAAGGTAGGACATGCCCTGGTGTGTGTGGCATATCCTAATAGTGAATTAAAGCCATTTTCGTTTTTCACTATTGCAAGGCTACCTGTTCCCCATAGGCCAGAATGGGCAGTTTGATTATTACATCTTATAATCCTAACTGACCCAGGGAACATGGTAGAAAAACGAATTTAGTATGCCTGAACTCAGAATGATAAAATATATATTTTAGTGAAGTTGGTTTTAACATTCTGTGTTTGAAAATACCACTTTTAGAAAGTAGGTATTTTCTTGCCTAACTATCCAAGCCTGCCTCTGAAAGGTTGTGTATTCCTTGTCTGGTTTGTGAGTGACAGGGGCTGGGGGATTCCAGGAGACAGGGTGAGTCAGCACAGGGCTGAATAGAGAGATCTGCATGTAGATGGGTGGGAGGAGTTGCACCTGGGACCTGAATAGGGCTGTGCCTTCCCTCCACAATGCTGGCTCCACCTCCTGTGGTGTGTCTGATGTCCCTGGCCTACACTGTGAAAGGAAAGAAGGAGTCTTGTCAACAAAGTGCTCCAGGACTGACCAGTACTGGTTTGGACTAGGCAAAAGCCTCTCTGCCTTCAGAGAACAAAGGGAAAATTAGTATAAAAGAGGGGACCCAAACCCCAGAACTTTTAGATCACTTTGGGAAACAATAAGAAGCCTTTGCTGAGGAGAGGAACCAGAGAAACTGAGGAAGAGACTATCCCTAAGCTGAGTGCTGTTGGGGGGATTGGCCTGCAGTGGTTGCCTGACTGCCAAAGAAAGGAGAGAGGAACTTTGTGTGTACTTTCATCAACTTGTGAAGGATCTCCAAGGGCTTGAGATAGAGCTTGCCTCCTGCTGAAGTCTCAGGGACAACAGACTTCACCAACCAGCTCCCCAAGAGTCTCTCTGGAAAGTGCCTGCTGCTGTGCTGGACTTTCTGAGGGACTGCGTGTCGCAAGGAGCTGGAAGCGCGACTCACGAAGAAGAAGCGTCGCCGCCGAAGCGCCTTGCATCGCCGAAAAAAAGGATCGACGTCGCATCAGACGCCGCCGCATCAACAGAGAAGAGTGTCGCCGCCGCTGCCGCTGTCGCATCGTTGCCGAAGCGCCTCGCATCGCCGGAGAAGAGGATCGACGTCGCATCAGACTCCGCCGGATCACCGGGTAGCGTGTCGCAGGGCCTGTCGCGGCTCAGAAGAATCGTTGAGTCACCGCACGGCCGTCGCATCTTTGCCGAAGTGCCTCGCATCGCCAGAGAAGAGGATCGACGTCGCATCAGATGCCGCCGCATCACCGGGTAGCGTGTCGCAGGGCCTGTCGCGGCTCAGAAGAATCGTTGAGTCGCCTCACGGCCGTCGGGCGTACACGCATCGTGTCACATCAAGAAGAAGACACCATCTTTGTCGCATTGCACCGGATCTTCATCGCATCGCGGCGCTGCTGGTCGCATCGCCACGGAAGCGCAGTAAGAAACCAACGCATCACTGTTCTTGCATGTAAGGAACCGACGCATCACCTTCCCTGCAACACTTTCATTGTATAGCTTTACGCATCCAAAGGTACATTGAACTCAAAGTGTCGCATTTAACATCTTAAGAGAACTAAGCTAATTCTACCATTTTTGAAGTACAGTATTGTGGATTTTTGTCGTTTGTGGTCTTGTGTTAAATCTATATAAAAGATACTTATTTTTAATATACAACTGGTGTGGTGTCCATCTGTAGTGTTGTTACTTGATTACTGTATGTGTTCACAAATGCTTTACACACTGCCTCTGAGATAAGCTTGTCTGCACGTGCCAAGCTACCAAGGGGGTGAGCAGGGGTTATTTTAGGAGTGTACCCCCTTACCCTGACTAGATTCAAGGGTCCCTATTTGGTCAAAGGTACCTACCTCTGCCAACTAGAGACCCCCAAATCTAACAGTTGGTCATCACACGGTTGCATAATGCCACTCTATATGTCGTAAATGGCTGTATCACTGACAACCCGGGAGAATGGACTCCGTAGGCTGCAAGGGTGTTCTGCTCATGCAGTGGCACCCTCCCACCTAGAACCAAGCACCCTGCCCTTAGGATTGTAAACACCTGCTAGAGGGGTGACTTATAGATTTTAGGTGTGTTATATGGCCCTTAAAGTCATTGTCGACATAGCTAAGTTAGCATGAGCTTTGCTGCCATGATGCTGCTTTTGCGCACGTTACTACATGACTTTATTTTTGCAAGATATTGTTTGTGCCTTTCACATGAGAACTGTCTGCTTTTCGCGTTCTTTGCTGAAGTTCCTGGAGTTTAGTCTGAACACGATGTGCAAGGTCGATAAACAATGCCCCTTGTTATTCTATTCTGGTCAGTCCCTAGCACCTAGACATAACATGCTAAACACAGCTGCAATGCTGGAGACTCGTGCTTTGATATTACGGGGATGCATGTTGTTTTAACACACACTTGGAGAGAGCCCTTTCCATGGAGAAGAGCTACGCTGTTCCTATGATGCAAACCTTGCATCTAGGCTTTAAAGTATGGGGTCTGCTGTCAAAGCCCAGAGATCTTCCTTTTTCTAATAAACATCTTCCAACCAAGGGGAGGGTGGTTAGGTCTTTTAGCCCTTTTTCCACTGTCTTTATAAAATGGCTTCCCCCTTTGTGCTATTTGGAATTGTAAGAATGCTAATTGTTTTAAGTTTATGCATTTGGCTGCTAGTAGTGGCTTGTATACTGTATTGTAGAGCACGATAGTTAAAATAAGCATTTTGAACTATTACAGTGACTCTGCCTAATCTTGTTGTGGACAAGTACGAGTGAGCGAGCGAAAGAGTATGTCTTGCTACCGCTATCCCTGAGAGAGTCGGGAGTGTTGTGTTCTGGCTTGTCTAATCATTTGTAGCTCTGTGATATTTGGAGGAGAACAAATGAGACACTATAGCTAGTCGGTTTTGGGATTTTGGGCACTAAGGTGGTAGGTTGGTACACCCCTATACACTGAGGTCCCGTTTTCCTGCGCATAGTTCTGTGTAGGTGCAGAATCCCCGCAACAGGTGCAGTGACCCTTTAGATATAGTAAACCTATATTTTAAGTAAGTGGTGCATGCACCAACTTACACAGGCTGCAATGGCAGGCCTGTAGTTCCATTTTGCATGGCCTCTCATGGGTGGCATAATACATGCTTCAGCCCATAGGATGCCTCTGGCGTACCTATGCCCTGGGTACATGGGTACCATATACTAGGGACTGACAAGGGTACCCCAGTATCCAATCTGGAGTGTACCTAAGTACATAACATAACAGTTTAGGGAGAAAGCAGATAGACTGGGGTCCTGATTAGCAGGATCCCAGTCAGACAAGCCAAAAACAGTATTACATTTATCAAAAAGTGGGGGTAACCATAAGAAGCAGATCCTGCTTTCCTACACTCTCCAATAAAAATGTCAGAGGTGCGGCAAAATACTCTGCCTTTCTCCATATCTAAGCCAGGTTAAACACCAAACCACAAATTTTAATTTTCTAATTTTAGTGCATTACAAGATAGTTGAGTATGGGGCCTTATTAGATGTGGGCAAAACATCCCACCCATATAGGGCATGCGAACCACACCCCACATGTGCCCTAAACGTTTGTCTCACACTTGTATTGGTCAAGGCCGAGCAGCGCGAGCCCCGCCCATACCACTATATCATGCGCACTTGTAGTACTAGTTTTGTGGTAGGGGTAAGATGCACAGGCCCGGGCACACACACTGTTTTTTTTGCCTTTCCTCTGTCCACCAGCCATTCATGTTCTCTCAGGTTCCGTGAAACTTGCAGGTGACGTACAGAGTACCTTCTTTCAAATTCTGCTAATATGTCATCATGAAAACCTAATAGATCAAGAGGGGGAGAGCAGACTCATTAATACTGGCAGTAGTTTTTATTACAATTAACATTCGCTGCCCATTGCTGTAGTGCTGATTTTTAATTAGACTTATATTGGTATTATATAGTATGAAACCCATAGAGAGCATGGAACAGCAGTGGTTATGCAGGGGGCAGTGCATTACACGTATTTGGAATTCCATTGAATGTGTATTTACAATTTTTGCCACGGGGAGTTTAAGTAATTTGCCCAGAATCATCCAAATTCACTCACGAGTGTTAAAGCGTGAGGATTAAAGGTGCCGGCCCCGCTTTGCAGGTTGTGAAGTCAGGCTCTCCTATAGCACTATAAACAAACAGGCTTAGGGGCCTCAAGTGGGGCATTAACTAATCAGTAAACATTCCTTTTCATGTTTTTTTCTCGTAAGAACGCCAGCCTGCACAAGGGATTGTGCATGCGGCTGAAGGTGAACAGGTAAGACAACTTCACTTGAGACTGACAGAGAGATTTCAATTATTTCAGTGACCAAATGAAAGAAGCAGTGCATTCACTTCTAAAGACTCCATTTGTATTCGTAAACTAATGTGCCAATGTGCTGCTTGGGCTGGACTTGCACCGTGTGATCCGTGACTGCTTGTGGGAGCGAAGGTGTAGGTGTGTGCCCCCCTAAGGCTATCAGAGATCTGCTACAATTTCGCCTTCTTTTATACAGGTGATTATAATATCAAATACAAGATTTAGAATGTGTGCAAACTTTCAGAAGCTGCTTTCCTGACCCGAGTGTTTCTCCTGAAGTAACCTCTGCTTTGGGGACTCGAGGGTTACTGCTTGGATGTCTGTCCTTCTCCGTCTTCATACAGTGCTTGATAGCTTGCCTTTGATGTGTTGCAGGCAGTGCTGTTTATGTCATTGACGGGAATCTTGCACACACAGCAGCCCTGTCGTTAAGTACCACAACAGGTGCAGACATAAAAAAAGGGGGCATATTAGCAAGACCCACGTTAAAATTATCGCCGTTTTAGCGGCAGGAAATTGCCGCTAAAACGGCGATAATGGGCTTGCTAATATGCGTTATGGAATTCCAATAGAAGCCCAGGTTAGATGTCCTGCACATCTAACCTGGGCTTCTACTGGAATTCTATAACGCATATTAGCAAGCCCATTATCGCCGTTTTAGCGGCAGTTTCCTGCCGCTAAAACGGCGATAATTTTAACGTGGGTCTTGCTAATATGCCTCAAAGTGCTTATTTCAGGTGACCGCATCGCTAGGATCTTGTTATGGATTTACATGTTAAACTATTTTGAACTGAAGAACCCACCTTATGGTCTGCCTTTAAACATTGTTCATTGAAAATGTTGAGCGTTCACAAACATGGCCCCAGTGGGCTCTCCTCCAAACTGTGATTTGCTCATTTTGGTGGTTTCTTGATCTTTTTAAAAGGGTTTGTAGATGTCTATTAGTTTATTGCTTAGCTTCTCTCTTGTGGGTGTCAATGTTTATGTGTTGCTGGACAACATGTAAAAAAACATTGACAAACCCAATAGATTTCACATAGACACCTATTGGCTTTACCAATGCTTGCCCTGCGTTTAGAAAACATATCCTCAAACACCACTCTCCAGCGGTTAAAATAGCCCTTGTGTGGACTACTGCTGGAGTAGAACGCCTTAATTCCATGGTACCAATAACTCCTATTCTCTAGGGCCTAGAAAGATTGAGGTTTGCAGCATGCGTGGTAATATAAATTTAACATATTTGGAAAGGATGAAAGACATTGACATAGACCATGCTAATAGCTCTCGGGTTGCCAAGACCTAGTGGCTTTGCCAATGCTTGTTTAAGTATGCATTTCATCAGAAACACATACAATCATGGATGATTGGATGGTATAATCAAACCATAATGAATGCGTTATATCTCATGACAGTAATATTGTATCCACTACATTGACCATACCACTGCATTGCAATGTAAGTACATAATTACTATTCTTAACTCCACCTACACCTATCTCCTAGGGCAAAAACATTTCACAAAACTTTGTGAAAAAGTGATGCAGTGCAGCAAGTCACCTTACTGCGCTGTGCTGCATGACAGTGAAAGGGCAGGAACGCGCCATATTTAATACAATACGATGCATTCCTGCCTTTTCCCAGTTCTGGCGAACAATGTGCTGCCTAACTCCAACGCAGGCACTCTTGCACCATGGTGCAAGGGTGACTGCATTGTAAGCAGGATTATTTTTGTGTAGGAAGGGGTACCTTCCTGAGGCATTTTCCTCTTTGTTTGTGTGCTGCATTATGCAGCACACATACAAAGAGGAAAAAACAGGTAGAAATAAAGATATTTCTCCTCTTTACGCCTCCCCTGGGAAGGCGGAGCATTTTGGCACATTCCCAGGTCTACCAGTAATGGTAAATCTGGCAATGCCTACAAATTCATGGGTGTTATGTGTGAACACCCACGCACCACCCACGGAACGCCTACCTGGGGCAGAGTGCAACTCAGTTATTTGCGCTGCATTGTGTTACTCTGGATTTATCAAGCTACTCAGGGCAATGCAAGGGGGCCTTTCGTGGCTTGATAAATCACATCTTAGGGGTTGCATCGGTTTCGCACCATGTTGATAAATATGGCCCTAATTCTCCATTATGCTGTCAAGGCCTACAGAGAATGTTTATCTCTGCTAGAGTGATCTAGTGGATAGCGACATCATCGGGTCTTTATCACTTGAATGGCCAGTTCTCCAAGTGATAATACATCCTCCACCAGGAGGGAGACTGTCTGTGTAACGACAGTGGCATGTGCTTACAATTCTCTCTTATGCATTCCCCTAACAGGTACATCTCTTTTCTACTTTTTCAACAATTAATAGAAATCATATTTTAAACGGCACACAAGATAACATTTCTTTTTTACACCTTTTTCTAAAAAGGGAGCTTGAGTGCACAACAGAGGCACACTATGGAATCAGAACACAACAATAATTTAGTAATATAATAATTTAGTCATATGTTAAATGGTCACCCCAGGTGCTAAAGGAATTACTACCTAACCTCAGAAGCCACAAATGTTATATTGTATATTTGCCTTCTTTTTGTTATCTCTTTTCAGTACTAGGTCTAATGTATAACCAGTACCTGTTTCGTACTCGGAGCAAAGTGTGCTCAAAGTAGAAGATGGGTGAGTGACCAAACTCCCTCAAAATGTATGCATGTCATTGAAGCACCCTAAAATTTAGGCCTTCAACAATTATGGTCCTGATGAAAGCCACGAGACCCGTTAGGGCTCATATTGGCAGAAACATGTCGACCTGCATACCAGGTTTTGAGGAGTAATAAACTGCCCATATCAACACCGCACAGTTTTTAACTTTATCCTTGTCCAGCTTTTTACTAAAAACTTTCCTACTGGACAAGAGATAATTTTAAGCACCTGCCACTGTCATTACATAAACAGTCTCCCTCCTTGTGGAGGATGTAGTATTACTTGGTGAATGGGACACTCTAGTGATAAAGACCTGATGATGATGCTATCCACCAGATCACGCTAGCAGAGATAAACATACACTGCAGGCCGTGACAGGTGGTTGAGGGTCTCTAGAACACTTTTTTAGAGACTCTGGCATAAAATACATAAGTGGTTCATTCCCCATCATGATCTTTGGTCTATATGAACAGGAAGCTGAATGAACCTCTGCTTCTTTCTCCCCCCATCTTGATTTGAACCTAATTTTCCATAACCTGTGCTTGTGTGTGGGCATGTGATGTGGAGCAGGTCTTAGAAAAGATAATCTTCATTCAGGGTAAGAAACAATCTCAGCACATCTGAGTAGGTTTCTGCTTCCATTGACTTAAATCATTCGAGCAGTGGTTGAATAACTTAGGAAAAAATTAAACCTTGCCTCACAGGTGTCCAAAAGGTTACATGAACGTGTTATGCACATTCACCGTTCCTCCTATAGCAGAGAGAAACACATACATATTTTGTGCAGTGCCCATTAATTCTGGTTCATCACCATGCGTACTTGTCCCAGAGAAGTGGCCCGCATACTATATTGAATGAACCTCAGCGTCAACAAATGACAGTAAAGATTTCCTTTCTTAGGGGCATTTTCACAAGGACTCATCGCCGAGTTAGCGGCACTTTATCGCAGCCAAAGTGGCGATAGAGTTATCACCCCATTCACAAGCTGGTGCTAACAGCCGATACCGCCAGTTATCCTGCGATAGCAGCCGCAAAAAACATCGCCACGGATGACACCAGCAACTAACGCTAATGAGATGCAGAGTAGGCGTCCCTGTGCAAAAAGCCACGAAAACACCACTTCGCACCATTCTCAACGACCAGCCAGATCGGCGATAAGAACCCAAAACAGGCGATAAGGCGAGTTAGCAGCAGGGATTCAACACCTGCTCTTACCTGGTGTTAAGTCGGACGACAACCTGCACCACAAAAGGGAGCCCAGAGCAGAGCCACACCTGAAGAACAACAGATGCCATGGAGCTACTGATCATGCAGCTCGGAGCCCCAAGAGGGCCACAACACCCACCGCCACCACACCCAGGCCCGCAACCCCCCCCGGACACCTCCTGGACTACCACAGAGGCAGCGCAGACAAAAAGCGGACCTACAGAAAACGCACCAGCCTCACAGACTTAAAGCCAGAGTAAGTCATTGCCCACTACAGGCTCAAAAGGACAACCATCCTCCGCATCCTGACCCACATTGCCCACAGGCTGATGGTACCAACACAGCGGACAACCAACATCCCTCCGCAGACAAAGCTGCTGGCTGTGCTGCACCTGTTGGCCTCTGGTACATTCCAACCAACAACTGCCAGAGTCGGAGGAGTCTCACAGCCAGCCCTATCCAAGTTCCTCACACCTGTCTTGGATGCCATCATCAGCTTGGTACCCCAGTACCTCCACTTCCCCCACACTGCGTAGGAACAGCTGGAGACCAAGCAAGGCTTCTACGCCATAGCTGGATTCCCGCACGTGTTGGGGGCAATCGACTGCACACATGTACTCCTCGTGCCCCCTGCCGCCACTGCACACAATTACCGCAACAGGAAGCACACGCATTCCATCAATGTGTAGGCAATAGTGGACCACCGGGGACTCTTCACCAATGTCGTCGCCAACTACCCAGGCAGTGTGCATGATTCCTTCATCTTCCGACAGTCCATCATCAACCAGCGCTTCCAGGATGGCACCTATGGGAATGCATTGCTCGTTGGTAAGTACCAAATGAACACACCACACACCTCAACTCCACAGTCATGCAACTCACGACTCTGGGAATGCCCATGTCACAAACACACATACAACATGCCAAACAACATGCCTACCTACCAGACACGACAGCACAACTTACTGTGGTAACCTGGGCTAGCCATGTACACAAGCCATCAAAGGCATGGCACCTCAGCCACACAATAGCAGAATGTGGGGAGAGGTGGGAACCAGGCATGTGCGAAGGAGGCAAGTGACCCATGAATGAGAATGTACACAATGCCAAGTGTGGCGTTGATGTGCTGGCCAGACTGTAGTATGCAGACCACAGACATGGCCATGTCGACACATACTGCTGGTGTTTGGAGTGTAGTGGACAGTGGACCCAACCATGTCACCCCAGGCAGTGGGGAAGATCGCGGAAAAGTAGCTTGTTACGTCCCCCCTGTAAGCGTAAGCGTAGTGGGCTGACGTACGACAGTCCAGCGTAGAGGTGTGGATAATCAGCCCTGGGCTCTGGGCGTTGCTAAGTGTTGGCCTTGCAAGGAAGTGCCTAATGCGTCTGTCTCTGTTGTAGTGTCGGCGCCACACGTCCCGCAATGGACAATGTTGCGATGTAGCATGCCCCCGGAGTGCGGGCTCAGCTGAAGGGATAAACGAAGGAGTGCAAGCCCGCTCGGGGTCCGGGATCATACATGCCAACTGTTGTGTGTGTCGCTATTACCGCAGCATAGGCCAAAGGTCTACCCTCAACGGCATCGCGAGTTCAGCCAGCATGAAGTCTACATCTGTGTCCGCCCTATCCTTACCATAGGCCTACACACACGTGGCCGCCCACCTTCAACGCACAACATCACAGTGTCGTTGTCAGGCTTGTGAACATGCGCAGACAGGCATGACAATGATGTGCCGTAGAAGTGCAAGTGATGCAACCGCACTGCGCACACTAGTAAATATGCACGGGAGAGGGAGGGGCAGCAGTGAGGCTACGTAATACACATTGATGCCGCTCATTTGCTACAAGCAGTACCTGTCAAACGGGAATCACTAAGTCAGACATATCACACACCAATGAACTAGTGGGCCTGCCAACACATCATGCATAAACAACTTTTGACTCTTGTCTCTATGCACTGTCACAGGATATGCACTCCGCCCTTGGATGATGACACCCCGACGAGCCCCGAACACACAGGCCCAGAGGCAGTACAATGCGGCCCACAGACGCACCAGGGGCATCGTGGAACGCACATTTGGCGTTTTGAAGTCACGTTTCAGGTGCCTGGACATCACAGGTGGAAGGCTCTGATCCAGCGCGGCTAATATAAATTTTCTCCTTTGGACATGAATCCAGGTGAAATCATTCACATCAACTATACCATATGACGGTGGGGCCCATTAACACCGCATATCATACACTGAGTCGTTCCCTGGATTACACCCACACCAAGGAGAAGAAATGAGTTGCTGGAGGAACGGGATACCTTGTTAAATTTGACAGATTATTACCTTAAACATCATATACATTTTAACTTTTAATCCTGTCGGTTCTAAACATCAAGGTACTCCGCTCTTTGGTCGATGGACCAACTAGTAGAATAAGTTGATGGTGATTAAGACCAGCTAAATCATTTAAAACCCTGTTAAATGTCAAACTTATTAATGCATTAAAGAACCACAGACTCATAGTTAATTAGAAAGATATTTTATCTAAATTCAAGCTTGCAAGAGTGAGATTCTTAGTTTATTAATCATCTTAATACATTCATAACATTTATATAAGAAATTCTGTAAAGAAGTTAAATTTATGCATTACCTATTTAGATGAAGATAGGATTGGTTCACCAAAAAGAAGATAAACCGTAGATCACAGAATAGACTCCCAAACTGACTGACTGTCCCGCTAAATGGCCTCCTCGACGGGATCTCCCATACAGATTTCCCGCAACGGTCTCGTTCCTTTTCCAGTCAAGTTCGAAGTCAATGGCAGCATCCGCATTAACATCAGCATTAACATCGGCATTTGCAATAATAGCAGCTCCTCCCACATAAGAGCAGTCCCTCTTACACCCTACTTCTAGCTTACTACACAAAAAGTTGCAATGTTTGGGGGCAGGAATCACGCTAATTGGTCCATTTGAGGGGTGGCGAGGATCACCTCATCGCCTTCCTTGTTCAAACTGGTTTCGGGGATGGTTAAGAGTTCACTGTTTCCCATGTCCTTTGGGTAAAGGCAGTCCAAATTGACTATTCATAATGTTGCGATTCTGATGGTCACAATTTTGTCAGTCCATTGTATCTCAATACTTTCTTTTTCCCTTTCTCACGGATACGTGCTGAGTCTTTCTTGGCACTCTCCTCATAATAGGTCAAAGTGTCCTTGACATCTCTCACTCCGTGTACAGGCCATACCCACGTGGTTCAGCTCCATTATTTCTTTCGCTTAGAGGCCATCTTTGATTTCTAGTATGACCTCATCTGTTTCGGCAGCCATTTTCGCAGCATGGCCTAGCAGGCCCGAACGAACTATCATAAGAATAAACACAAACAAAATTAAAACAAAGAATATAAGCCTTTCTGTTTACCACCCGTCATTCTAAGAACCCGTGTTAGGTGTTACCTAGCAGAAGTGACATTTAAAGCCATTTTACTTACCATCCGCATTCTTTGCCACAATACAATTTTACTACATAGCATAAATCATGCGATTTTACTCTAATTAGTACGCAAATCACAATATTAATATTATTTTACTTCACAATTGTAAATAAATTAGATTTGCACAACAATAGCAGTTACCGTTTATGTAAATGTTTATTAATGGTGCATTTGTTGGTTAATTCATCAAACAATTAGTATCGTTAATTTATTATTCTTATCAAGGGGGTTCCAAATTTATTTTATTTACCTTGCTCCATCAACTCCCCCTTTGGTGATTTTTAATATCACCACAAAAACCTTGTTATACAATTTATCAGATAAATGTTTCTTGTCCACTTGCTTTTGTTAGTTCACACAACAGTGTTTTTCTCATCTTGTATTTTAGACCTTTTGTATATGTTCTCTTTTAATTCTTCCAATTCTATTTCTCCCATTTCTCGTTCTCTTTCTTTATTTTTCTCATTTTCTCTTTTTATTCTATTTTGTGTTTTTCTCCTTTTAATACACACATATGCTAACTTTGCTGACAATACTGCTAATATTATCACTGTTACTGATATTAATATTTTCCCAATAAGAGAACCACCTATTTCTGTGAACCATTTCTGTATTGAGGAAAAACTCTTACCAAGTTTCTCCCAGGCACCTTCAACCTCCAGTGGAGCAATTTCTTTGTGCAAATCAGTAATATTCTTTATATACTTCTGTATATTCTCACTTTTATCTGGAATGTAAGTGCAACAATGTTGGACTTTCAGCATTCCACAAACTCCACCCACTTTTGCCAAAAGAATGTCAAGGGCAAGTCGATTTTGCATTACCATAGCTCTCATGGCAACCATTTCGGTATTTACCATCAAGAACCCTCCAGCAGTATTCGTTGATAAACGATCTACTACTGTGAACAATTTCCGAATCTTAAATGCATTCAAAGATATACCCACTGCTGGTATCAATGCTCCAAAAATGTCACCTACTATCTCTGAAAAACTTTCCCTCCTTCTACGTGTTAATGTTTTACCCATCTCGTGTATTCCTTTTTCTCCTCTCTCCACATGAAATATCTTTGGAAAGACCAGGCCTAAATAACATGACCCATACCAATGGTCCGGCAACCTATAATAAGCTCTAGTTCCACAAATATATTAGATCCCTGGAAATATTGGATCTTTTCCTCCTTTAAATCCCCATCCTCCTAAAATTTTATACGTATCTCGGCATTCACTGGAACCCACGAAATAGTTATCATATATAGTCCTATTTCTACTAATACACAACTTTCCCTGTTGAGGCCAATACAAAACCATAGCTGCATTTGTCTCTCCTTTGTCATGATTTTTCTCTTCAAACGCCCAAAGTGGTGTTTTTGTCTTTTCTGCTATTGCCTTTCTTTGAAACTTAACTCTTCTGTTTTCTACCATCTCCAAGAAAACTTTTTCCTCTTTCTTTAATTCACAGGTGAGATTGTGTCTAACTACATAATCTAATGTTAAATCTTTATTTTCTAAGAAAAATTCACCAAACATTTCTGCTTCTTTCACCTTATTTAGTTCAGGAATTATAGGAATTTTCGCAAAAACAGTGTTTATGTCAGTATAATAATACTCTAATCTACCTGTTTTATAAAATAAACTAGCTAAAACACTACATGTTATCCCATACGTCAAAGGAAGGTGATGATAGGTCACACCTTCTGTGACAGACGCAGGTAATTGCATACAGACATAACAATCCCTCACATCCATTGTCTCTACATATTCATACAACAATTTCGTGAAAACATTCTTGGAGAAGTCAGTTATAGACTTATCCTTATGTAAATCGGTACTATCTACTAATGCTGCAGTGTTTTGTGTGTTAGCTTCTTTATCCTTTTTCGTGTTATTCCCTATTACAGATGTTTCTTCTACAACTAACCTTAATGGAATTATTATTGCTAAAATAAGCCAAATAAACATTAGCAAACCTGTACAAAAGAAACACATTCTACACCATCTACGTAAAAACTCACATCTAGATCTTCTATTCTCAATGTCTACCATATTGTACTATTATCGAAAAATGTGTCACCACACCTCAGAATGACTTCTCAGCCACTCTACCCTTTTCTTTGTCTCGTTTTGGTGCTTTCTTTAGCTCCTTTCAGAACTTTTTCTTGTCTCTTTCAGGTTTTTGTGTCCAGTCCGGGTTTTCTCCTTTTATCTTTTCAGGTTTGTTGCACTTCACTCTCACCCATTTGTTTACAGCTTTCGTCTGGGCTCTCGTGAGTGTTATCCTCTTCTTTAATGTCAGTCAATGCGATGTATAGCCACTTAGGTGACTTATATTTCAAATTTGGTCTCTTCACTCTTTTTGTTTTCTGTAATTGTTTTCCACTTTGTTTCCCTTGTCCCTTTTGACTGGTTATCTCATTTACTTGTTCTGCATCATTTCTGTTCAAATTTATTATCTTATATCTCAATCTTTTTACTTCGTGGGGCCAATTATCTCCTTTTCTTGGCCTTTTGGTTCGCTTTCCTTTTTCTCTCGTTCAGTTCTCCAAGTTCTCTTTCTTGGTCCTAGTCTTTGCTTTCTTTCTTCTTCGCTTTCTTCTGATTCCGTTTCAGACCTTACTTCACTTCCTCTAACCTTGAACCTTATGATTTCTGTTTCGTTATCTGAATCTGAACCTTCTTATATCTCCTCTGTTGGGACGTTTGATTCTATCCCTCCTCGATTGTCTTCTGAATTTTTATTAATCTTTCTGTCTGAATCTAAATTTCCCTGTGTTTCTTCTATTTGTCGATCTGTCCCTACTACTCCTCGGGTTTCTTCCACTTCTTCCTCTATCTCTCTATCTGAATCTAAGTCTCCCTCAGTTAATTCAACTATCTCTGGAGGAATTCTTCCATAACTTGTACTTGGTTGTTCGCTATCACTGTCTCTTGGTTCAGTTTCTTCGTTTATAATGTCAGTTCTTGTCTTTTTCTTTTGTCTTTCATCAAATTCAGGTTGGTCTGTTTCAGATGCTGAACTGGTATCTGATATTTCCAGATGTCGACTTACAGGTCGAGCTTCAAAATCTGGAACTTCGATTGTTTCTGGTTCTTCTTCAGTTGTCAAACTTGTACCTTGTTCTTCCAGATGTCGACTTTCAGGTCGAGCTTCAGGATCTGGAACTCTGCTTGTCTCAGGTTCTGCTTCGGATGCTGAGCTGGTATCAGATATCTCCAGATGTCGACTTACAGGTCGAGCTTCAGGATCTGGAACTCTGATAGTGTGACTGGCATGCACCCAGTTTTTCACTCCTGCACATTTAACGGCAGTTGTTGTCACCAGGATCACTTGACGTGGCTTATCCCAGCGAGGAACCAAACAGTTTCTTCTTCTGTGGACTTGTATGCGGACCCAGTCTCCTGGACTCAAATCATGAGCTGGTTTTCTTTCAAGAGTGGTCGCATCCGGTCCAACCTGATGAAACACAGAATGTACCACATCAGCCAATCCTTTGCAATAGTCCAATACGAGATCATCAGTTATAGTCAGCAATTTGTTGACAGGTACAGGTGCTTGTCTCATTGCTCGTCCCATGATTATTTCATGAGGACTTAGACCTGTTTTTCTGTCAGGTATGCTTCTGATAGTCATCAGTACCAATGGTAGGGCATCAGGCCATTTGAGTCCTGTGGCTTGACACATTTTCCCCAACCTATTCTTTATCGTTTCATTTACTTGTTCTACCACTCCAGAAGCCTCTGGTCTGTAAGCACAGTGCAATTTCTGTTGAATGTCAAGAGCTTCACATATCAGTTGGATCAGTTCATTTTGGAAATGTGTTCCTCTATCTGTTTCAATCGTTACTGGAAAACCATATCTCGGAATGAATTCTCTCAGTAGGAGTTTAGCTACAGTAACTCCATCATTCCTTCTTGTCGGATAGGCTTCCACCCAACGAGAAAACAAACAAACGACCACAAGAACATATTTCAATCTATTGCTCGGGGGCATTTCAATAAAATCTAGTTGCATTCTAGTAAAAGGACCTCCTTCACGTCCTATTGTTCCTAAACTCACTACTGTTTTCCTTCCTGGATTTATCTGTTGGCATGTAAGACATCTTTGACAGAGACTTTCAGCTATAGCTCTAAATTTTGGGTTGTACCAAGTCTGTCTGAAAAGTCTGATCATGGCATCCCTACCAATATGAGCTTGTCCATGGTACATCCGTGCCATGTTAGAAATCATGCTATCAGGCATAACTGGTCTTTCATCTCTATAAACCCAAACGTCATCTTCCTCTCTTTGTCTGCAACCTGCTTTTATCCAACCATCTTTCTCCTATTCGTTTGCTTCTTCTTGCAATTGTCTTACCTCATCCCATGTTTTGACAATGTTAGTAAACAGCAAGGGACATGAAACATTCTCTTTTTCCCTCCTCCTATTCAGGGAGACCATATTTCTGGCACAATATTGGGCTATTTCGTCTGCATACTGATTTCCCATAGTAATATAGTCCGTCCCATTTTTATGTGCAGCGCACTTCACCACCGCAATCTGTTTAGGCAGCTGTATCGCCTCAAGCAATTTCTTTACAAACTCACCGTTCCTAATTGGAGTTCCTGCAGACGTCAAGAAACCTCTCTGAGACCAGATCTGTCCAAAATCGTGGACCACCCCGAAGCCATACTGGCTATCCGTGATCACCGTAATTCGGACATTCTTTCCCAGTTTGCATGCCTGAATCAGAGCAATCAGCTCAGCTACTTGGGCTGAACGTATCCCTCTCAAACAAGATGCTTCCATTATGGCGGCTACTGTACACACAGCATACACAGCACTTAGAACTCCTTCACTCGTCCTCAGACATGATCCGTCCACAAACATCACATAATCTGATTCTTTCAAGGGCTCATCTTTAATATCTGGGCGAGGCTTTGTGCAGAATTCAAGCACGTCCAGACATTTATGATCGACTTCATCCTTAACTCCTACATTTTCTTCGTCTGGCAGTGAAGTTGAAGGATTCACACTTGTGCATCTATCAATGGTTACATTATCTGCACTCAAAATCACATTTTCATACCTAGTCAGCCGACTATGTGTCATGAATTGGGTTTTGGTTCTGGTCAGAAGAATCTCAACAGAATGTGGAACATATACTCTCAGTGGATATCCCATTACAATGCCTTCACTCTGTTCCAGACTCACACAAGTAGCAGCTACTGCTTTCAGACATCCAGGCAACGCCTTTGCTACAGGGTCTAAAACAGCTGAAAAATAAGCAATGGGTCTTTTCATTTTTCCATGCCTTTGCACTAACACTGAAAGTGCACATCCATCTCTCTCACTACAATACAGCTCAAATTCTTTTTCATAATCAGGCATTCCCAACGCCAGTGCTTCACACAACTTCGTTTTCAGTTCTTTGAAAGCTTTCATTTCTTCCTCATTCAACTCAAACGGATCTTTGACATCTCTTTTTGTCAATCGCTGTAAAGGTTTTGCAATTAGTGAAAATCCACTTATCCACTGTCGGCAATATCCAACCATTCCAAGGAACATTCTCACCTCTCTCTGTGTCATTGGAGCTCTCATTCCTCGGATAATCCTTATTCTTTGTGTCGTTACCTTTCGCATCCCTTTATCAATCTTATGACCTAGGTATTGTACTTCCTGTTGACAAAATTGCAGTTTTGACGGGGACACTTTGTGCCCTCCGTCTGCCAAATGATTCAATAAAGCAATTGTGTCGGCAACACATGCTTCTTTGGTCTTTGATGCCACTAATAGGTCATCAATGTACTGGACCATTACAGATTTTTCAGGCATTCTTAAATCTTCCAATGATTTCTTTAGGATCTGATTAAAGATTGAGGGGCTTTCTGTATACCCTTGAGGAATTCGGCACCATGCCAAAATACGCTCTCCGAACCGGAACGCAAATAATGGCTGGCTGTCTGGGTGTAACGGAATAGAGAAAAATGCATGGCACAAATCAATAACTGTGTACCATTCTGCATCATGTGGAATCTGATACAGTATTACAGCGGGGTTTGGCACAATTGGACAACAAGGAATAACAATTTTATTTATCTTCCTCAAATCTTGCACTATCCTGTATGTCCCGTTCGGCTTTTTCAATTCCATTATAGGTGAATTACATGGGCTACTCATTAATTCTTTCAAAATTCCTTGTTCGATCATTTTATTAACTACGGGTGTTATTCCTTCAATAATTTCTGGCGTTAATTTGTACTGTGGAGTATTTGGGTAATTTGTTCCTTCTCTTACAGTGATCTTTACAGGGTCTACTCCTCTCATTAACCCAATGTCTTCGCCTGTGAAATCCCATACATCAGATCTGACTGTTTCTTTCAATTCAATTGGGATTTTCTCTACGTCAAACACAGGAAACATGTCATTTACTCCTGGTTCTAGTTCTGCCATTGTCATTTTATACAGAACATCTTCATCTGGTGTCTGAAAAGCAATACCATCTGGGGTACAATAGATGGTGCAATTCATTTTACAAAGCAGATCGCGTCCTAAAAGGTTTACAGGACTGCAATCGTATACCACAAACCGATGCATTTCCTTGAATGGTCCAACTTTCACCTCTACTGGTTTGGTAAGAGGTGCTTTAATCTGTTGGTTTGAAACACCTACAACTTGGATATATTCTCCTGAGAGAGGAAGGTTTGGAATTTCCACTGATCTAACAGTAGAACGCGTAGCTCCAGTGTCCACAAGGAATGTAACATTTACACCATTCACTTCTCCATCCACAAATGGACCTGACTGATCTACCTCTAGAGTTGCGCCAAGCACGCACTCTTCCTCCTCTCCTAGGCACCGTCATAAACTTTCATCCGATTCATTTCCATCCTGCCGTAACCAATACTGCGATATTGCAGCTGCGCGCGGCAATTTTGTTACCTGCTCTCCTCCGTAGAATCCTGTTTCTGCAATGTATCTCTGGGGGCTTACACTCTTGGGAAGAGGTGGTTGTGGCACCTGACTCTGTTGAGTAACTACTTGCGGTTGTTGCAGCTGTTGGTAACTCACCTCATTCTGCACCTGCGGATTTAATGATTGATTTTCCGTATTAGCTTTTGGAGGAAATTTACACTTGTTTCTCCAATGACCTAACTTTCCGCAATTATGGCATGGCCATTTCTTTTTAGCTTTATATAACAAAACGAGGGAGTGAAGAGGTAGTGTCTCACACAGACACTATGGCGGATGTATCCTCCTCTAGTACTTAATAAATGAATCAAAGGAATCCACCACATGGGACTAGTAGTGTAAAGAAAAAAGTATTAGTCATCCAGGTGTGGATGCACACAGCGTTTGTTTAAATACCCCTCACACACCAAAAGGACCCTTGGCGTCATGCTTCATCATAGGGGTCTTCCCGTGTCGCTGCGGGACGGGGCGTGCTACGACCTACGACTACGCGGGAGCACTGTAGTTGACAATACTATGTGTAGTGATGGGATAGTGAAAGAAGGGGTCGTGAGAGAATATGGGTAAGTGATTTAAAAAGGACCTGGCCTCATGGACATAAAGAAACTTTAATAGGTCGTTGAGGCTGGACCTGTTAAAAAGGTGATACGGAGAAATCCTGCCAATAATGTGCGGATGCTCCTATACAGTCAACATGTTTCGAAGCAAGGCTTCTTCATCAGGACTAAGAAGATCCCCTCAGTATCCACTATGTTGAGTTTCCCAAATGGGTGTACTATATACAAAAAAGTGAAAAAATAAACATAAATATAAAAATGCATGAATTATATGCACTCTATACGATACCCAATGGTACCATGTAAATGTCAATCTGAAAGAGAAAGTATAATTAATAGCGCTTTCCCATACGCAAACGCTCGAGATCTGAAAAAGAAGTTAAGTTGAAAAGGTGAAAGAAACCACATGGTGACTGTAGCGTGATCTTAGTGCTATCGATATCGTGGTCTATCAATGTGAAGACCTGTGGACGAAGAAAGAAAACACACAGGACACACACATAGAACAGAAAACACACACTCTATTTGTGTGGCTAGGGTAATTGCTTTAAAATTCGTGAATAATGTCATCAATCACTCGATAATACATACTATGTAATGTAGGAGATAATGCTCCTTGAGCCTCTTGTAACGGGTGGGGGAGAAAAGCCGCCAAACGTAGTTCTGTTAGTGAAATAAGGAAGAGAGATTTGGTATATCTCCAAGTCATTCTCCCAAGCATGAGAACACACTTTCCTGCTGATGTACCTTACAGTGCTGGCGGTATTTAAATGCCTGTAAATACAAATAGATTCCCCAACGGCTATGCCGTACTTACGTTGCGGTCGACCTAGTCTCGCCTAGAAATAACGCCAACCCGCGGCTCCGTGATGTGAAAGGAACCGCGGGAAGGTACTATTTATACTGCCATTAAGTGGTCTGAATTGTCTGCACCTGCAAGCAAAGTACGCCCTTTCTACCCTGGAAGTAAAGCGTAAGCGTGAGGTCAGGTCGTCATAGTGACACGTATCTGTAGGCGGAAGGGGAAATAAATGTTACTACCTGCGCCAAAAGCTAGAGCGCGGTATTGTCACGTAGGTTTAGAAGCTGAGGAACGTACTTCAAGTCAAAGCGTAAAAGCAGATTGTCATGGTGACACAAATCTGTACGTGGAAGAGGATGGAAAAATATAAATAAAAGAATAATTGATTTTACTATCAGTCCCCAAAAATTAGAGCGCGGCATAGCCACGCTGGTTAAGTTAATTTTAGAGGCGCCCGACATCCGGGTTCGGAATCTGTGCGCCGTAATATGCAAAAAAGCTTAATACATGAGTTTGTGTATAAAGGCGATCAGGTTATAATTCAAACAAATAAAATAGGGGAAGTATTGGAGAGAGGGAGGTTCAAATCGCCAGAGAAAAATGAAATTTGTGTTTGTTGATTTCCTCTAGAAATAACCTCATATAGATTATAAGGGAATAGTCTTCAAAATTCAAAAAAATTAAAGATTTAACAGAATTTTTATGAGAGATGAATCTCATAAATATTGAGGAAAAGATCATTAGGGTTCAACGAAATATATTCAAAGATTATATAGAGTCTCTAATTTTATTTTTCAAAGACAGTCATTTCAGGAGGTGTCTGACAAATTCATCATTGAAAAACATGAGAATTGTAGACTAATGGAACATGATCGGTGCTTTTCGTTTGAGGGGATTCCATTACGAAAGGTGGGCCCAAGGAATATCGTCATTAAGGCCACTGATGTTAGTCCCCAAACGGAACACCCATCTTTGTTCTTTTTCAAGTAGATCTCTCTCATGTTGGATTTGTTCAATAATGGTCCATTTCAAATCCTCCACAATATGGGTCATAGTCAGATAGTGATTCGCCATCTTAGTCATGCTTTTCTTGCAGCGCACATTGCTCTTATGTTCGCTAATACGGACTCTCACTGGTCTTGAGGTCATGCCGATATACTCCAGTTTACATGGGCATGTAATGATGTATATCACATTTTTGCTATTGCAGTTTGTGAATTTTCTTTGCTCCCAGACCTCTCCATTAGTGAACGTGATATTTCTGCTTGTCTTGGTAAGATTACATGTGCTGCAATTCCCGCAAGGGTGATGTCCCTGTAAGGGTGCGAGGTTCAGATAAGGCGGACCCCTCTCCTGAATTGATCGTGGTCTTCTATGAACCAGGATGTCTCTTAAATTTTTACCTCTTTTATGGGAGAACATTGGTTTAGGGAAATTAAGTTTGCCACAATTTAGTATTCTCCAATGTTTGTTTATTATTTTAGATACTTGATTTGAGTGGCTACTAAAGGTGGTTACACAGATAGGTCTTGTTTCCTGTTCTTTTGGGGGATGGTTATCCAGAAGGGCTTCCCTATTGTTGTTCCTTGCTCGTTTTAGCCCTTTCTTCACGATACGTTCTGGATAGTTTTGTTTCAGCAGTTTGTCCTTCAGATCAGTTGCCTGTATCTTATAGTCAACGATTTCAGAGCAGTTGCGTCGTAGGCGAAGAAATTGTCCATACGGAAGATTGTCCCGCAGGTGTCTGGGGTGAAAACTATTATATAATAGCAAACAATTTTTCACCGTAGGTTTGAAATGAGTCGTTGTTTTCAAACCACCACTAGCAGGATAGATATTGAGGTCGAGAAATACCAGATTGTTGCTGGAGGCTGTGGAGGTAAAATTCAGAAAAGGGTTTTGCTGATTGAGCCATATCATGAAGTCCTTTACAGAATCAGTATCACCTTTCCATATCACTAGAACATCGTCAATGTACCGTTTCCAGACAATGATGTGGTCCTGGAATGGGTTATCTTGATGTAATATTCTGGTAGTCTCTAAATGGTAAACATATAGTCCGGCCAGACTTGGGGCGAAGGTGCTGCCCATGCTGGTCCCGTGCTTTTGTAGATAATGTACCCCTTCATATAGGAAAAAGTTCTTAGTCAGTGCTAGCGAAATACACTCCATAACTACACTGCGTGGTGTCTGGTAACTCCATGTAGTGGTGTACAGAACTTCCTCTATGATTCCTAGAGTTTCGCCATGAGGTAAGCTTGTGTAAAGGCTCTCGACGTCGAGACAGAGTAAGAGATGTTGATCTGGGTCGAAGTCAAGGTCTTTTATTAATTGTAATACTGCTTTAGTGTCTCTCAGGTAGGTAGCTGTTTTCTGAACTAGGGGACGGAGGAAAGCGTCAGCAAATTTGGAGAGGGGTTCAAGTATGGAGCCAATCCCAGACACAATCGGTCTCCCCGGAGGATATTCTAGGTTCTTATGAATTTTTGGGATGGTATAAAAGTATGGTGTTCTAGGTGATTTTTGTATAAGAAAATCAGCTTCCTTCCTGGATATCCAGTTATGTGTTATTGCTTCTTCGACCATTCCTGCAATCCGTATTCTTATTACCTCAGTTGGGTCATCAAGCATGATTTCATAGTTCCTTGGGTCATCCAGTAATTTCCTACATTCAGTGTCGTAGTTGTGTGTCGTCTGAATTACGATTGCACCTCCTTTGTCGGCAGGTTTTATTACCAGGTCGATGTTATTCGCAAGTTCCTGCAACGCTTGTTTCTCTCGTCTTGTAGTATTCTGGAAGACATTCTTGTCTTCAATTGATAGACCCGTTATCTCCTCCATCACTGCTTTTTCAAAGGTGAGTAATTCAATTGGTAGTGTGGAGTCCGGAGGTGTAAAGGTGGATTTGGGTCGTAATCCCGTGTCTGATGTCTGGTCCTCTGGTGTTACAGTCGTCTCTTTTAAGAAAAAGGCACAGAGTTTTAATTTCCTCAGAAACTCCTTTATTTCGAGACAAAGTTTAAATTTGTCTATCTTGTTGGTGGGGACAAAACCCAGGCCCTTCTCCAGGACACTCAGTTGTGGTTCCGTGAGTGTATAATCAGTCAGGTTCACCACTAATTGTCCCTTCTGCTGGTTGTTGGTTGGTTCAGTGATGCCGTCATGCTCCTCGTTGCCATCCTGGCTGCCTCTTCGGACTCGTTGTACCAGTGGACCTGGTTGCCTCTCCGGTTTCTTCCTCTCGGGGGGCTAGGGCGCGGTCCTAAAAAATGAGGCGGAGGTGGTCCATAATAATTGTATTCCGGTGGTATTGGGTTCCAATGCTGGTAGGGTCCCCCCATCGGTGGTGGTCCATATGGATATTGTGCATAGATCGGAGGACCTTGATACTGGCTCCACCCCCTTCCTCTGGGTCTGAATGTTTTCTGATGTTGTATTCCTCCTCTCTGGTTCCTCTGATTACTCCCGCGGCTAGAAAAGGAGTCGCTGGAACCTGTATCTGATAGGTCACTGTCCGATCCCTGTTCGCTGTTGGATCTCTTTGCTATATAATCATCACGTATATAAGGATATACACGTTCATGGCTAAAGGCTGCTGTGTCTTTTTTAATTTCTTAAATTTGCTTTGCTTCAGAGTGATCTCATATTCATTCATTTGTTGATTGAGTTCGTCCAACCTTTTCTTCAATGCTGAATGCGATTGGTAGCTTTTAAGTTGGATTTCTAGTTTCTGAATGTCAACTTTTAGTTCTTGTGCCAATCTCGTGGCGGTCTTGATGATAAGGACCAGCCAATCTCTGGTGCAATGCCAAGAAATAAGGGACCAATCCTTTTTGAAGGATTTATCATTCTGAAAAATAAAAGGTTTGTTCCGAACTATAAGACCTTGGGGTGCTGCCTTAGCTCTGAGGTATTCGGTCATCAGTAGACCATGCAGTGCTGTTTTAATCTGCGTTCTTCTAAGATTCGCCAACTCATCCCAGTCTGTGTTGCTAGGACCAGGATCAGTGCTGCTTAAACCTTCAAAAGGGTTCAAAGCAGCTAGGATTCTATCAATTTCCTCCTCATCAAATGTGAGGCCTGCTGCCTCCGCCATGGTGATTGAATGTGATTGAGTGTGTTGAATCTGATACAGTAGTGTGTGTCTGTGAAAAATATATATATATATGTACGCTCTTGTTGAGAAAGAAAAATAGATAAATGGAATAAAGAGGATATGCGGTACATTGGCCGTTATCACTCAGATCCCAGAGTTTCTGGGTTGCTCCCACAGCTGTCCGCTGTCGAAATAGCTTTATATAACAAAACGAGGGAGTGAAGAGGTAGTGTCTCACACGGACACTATGGCGGATGTATCCTCCTCTAGTACTTAATAAATGAATCAAAGGAATCCACCACATGGGACTAGTAGTGTAAAGAAAAAAGTATTAGTCATCCAGGTGTGGTAGAGGTGGTTGTGGCACCTGACTCTGTTGAGTAACTACTTGCGGTTGTTGCAGCTGTTGGTAACTCACCTCATTCTGCACCTGCGGATTTAATGATTGATTTTCCGTATTAGCTTTTGGAGGAAATTTACACTCGTTTCTCCAATGACCTAACTTTCCGCAATTATGGCATGGCCATTTCTTTTTAGCCTCTTCTATACTCTTCTATACTCTTCTATACTCATTTGACCTTTTCCCTTACCTATATTCGGTTTGCATTTAGTCTGTCCTGCATCACCAGTCTGATTATTCATTTGAGCTTCTTGTTTTTCTGCAACCTTTACTTGTGCCCACATCGCTTTTTCTTTTAGTTTACGTTGTCTACACTCAATGTCATCACTACAATATTTGGCATACCTTAGTACTTCATCTACAGTGCTATTCTGCCAACACAACATATGCTGCTTAATCATCTCACTTATCTCAGGCTTCAATCCATATACAAATCTATATACGAAATGACTCATGTCTTTTTCACTCAAAGTGTCATAACCGCTATACTGTTTGAAAACCAAAAGTAGCCTTTCATAGTAGGCGTGTACAGATTCCTTACTCTCCTGAGTCGTTCTATCAATCTTTACCCAATCCGTCTCTTTTGGTGGAATTTTATTTTTCAAAAACGTGATAACTTGCTCATACTTTCTCATCACTTCTGGACCTGGCGCTCCAGTTTTTGCATCTCTAGGATATTCTTCCGTTGGCCAATCAATTGTAATCTTACATTCTGTCCATAAATCTGCTGGTACTACAATGTCAAACAATCCATCCAAATCTACCCACAACACCTTCGAAACTTTGACAAATCTTTCCACTTGTCTATACCATTCTACAGGTTTCTCTCTCAATTTCAGGAAATCATTTGTAAATGACAATATATCTTGTCTGGACCATGGATCATGCACATAGCTACCTCCTGGAATTTCCCTCATTGGATATTCCAGCACTAATGGTTCCTTTTCTTTCACCGGGAAAGCCAAAGATGCTTTATCGGTCGTACCCTCCTTTCTTCTTATCCACCTGCTCCTCCATCTGTCCACATCTCCCCATTTTCTCAATAACACAATCAGTTCCTTTATCTGTGTTAATCGTCCTGATGTGTTCAGATTTTCTATATCCTTTTCACTAAAATCTACCCTATATGGTTTCTGCAAACCTCTGATTTTTCCAAACTCTACTCCCAATTCATTCGCTGTTTCTTCCAATTTTTCATGGAAATTTCTAGCTCTCCAAGTGATACTCTTACACATAAACATAAGCCCCTCGTCCTGATACGATTTCAATCTTTCTGTCCCAATAGTCCCTAAAATCAACTCTTCCATGTCTATCTTCAATCTGATTACATCCAACGGTTGTGGTTCTGCATCTTTCTTCTGTACATTCCTCATCCACTCATTTAATTCTTCTGGAGTCGGACCTACAGGGGTACTATTTATTTCTACCCAATTTGTACTTCTCTCTGGGGTCTCAGTTGTTGACTCAGTTCCCATAGGAATCCTATTTATCTGACTCTCATTAACTGTCAAATTAGTAGGTGGACTCGATCTATATGAGCCAACCATATCTCTTGTCTCTCTAGTTTCTGGAATTATCCCTTCTCTCATTCTTTGCATATTCGAGTTCATTGGAATGCTCATCTATTCTTTGGTTTTCAAAAACCGGTATTACTGGTCCTATTGTCACTGGCACAGTCACGGCTTCCATGTTCATAGTTAATTCTCTTATTTTCTCAGTCAATTCTCTTGTGGTTCTTGCTAACTCAGCTGTATTACCACTATCAGACTTCTCATTCTGTGGAGTTTCTAATTTTTCATTTGACCTATTTATTTCATAACTTCGTTCAGGGCTTTGACTCCTCCCAGTTTCCATTGGTGGTGCATTCGGTGTCACCACCGCAGAATTCTGTTGATATGGAGGTGGTCTTCTGTTTAAAATGTCTTCCAGCAATTCATCCTCTGTTTCACTACCTCCATACCCACACCTTTCCATTACTACATGTTTCTTTTTCTCTGTACACTTTCTCCCTGTAACTTCTTCAACTGTTCTGGCTGGAAACAAACCATCCGTCATATTAGCATATCTCCATCGTCTCATCCTGTCTTCATGATTCACTCCCCATACTCTTCCATGAACTAAACTATAATTCTTTGCACCTCTGTGTCTTTCCCTTTCATACATCTCATCTTCCCATTCACCTAACGCTTCGAACTGTGTTGGTCTGGGTCTTAGTTCAAGTTTCATCATTTTTTCTCTCCAATTCCGAAGTACCGCTGTGCTAAACGAACCGTTTTCTGGAAAAGCCAATACTCCATCATTCTGAGTATATTTTGTCCAATTTTCCAACCAAATGCAAGTATGATAACCATATTTCAACATCATATGAGAAGCTGGCGTTTTCGGCGGAGGAATTACTTGTCCTTCTCTAGTCACTATCTTCTTGTCCTTCTTGAAAAAGTTTTTAATCTTCGCCATCCATGACGGTTTTTCTTACAATACTGATAATAAGCCATATTGCACGATTCTTTCTTTCCGACAAACTCACAACTCTGACTTTTTACTGTTTGCTATTTGGACCTATCCCAGTGCGTCTCACGCCAACACACCAATCCGAAAGCTCTACGTCACTCTCAACTGGCCAATACCAGCGCGTCTTCACACCAACACACCAATCAGAAAGCTCTTCGTTTTCCCACCACTGGCCAATGCCAGCACGGTCTTTGTCAACGTCAGTTCTACTCCTGACCCCTCCTTTACAAAAATTATCAGCAGTTTTTCTTGGCTGAATTTTATTAGTTACAACGTAAAACACATTACCATTGTCTGTTTTCGCTAAACAAAAGAGATAGCTTACTCTATCTTACAAGAATACTGTTTTGTTCGATAAGTGTAGCACTTCCCTCTACCTTACCCTTCTCTCAAGCAAGGGGTAAACCCGTTTCTCTGGGGATAAAACACATGTGGAGACTACACTGTTCCTGAGAATTAAGGCTAGAGTTTCACAAGAAAACCGGTTGCTATTTCACTCATACACGTTTTATACATGAAATGTCCCTATCATAACACAATCCTGTGTTATCACCAATTTTGAAAAATCAGACAATGCACAATTCCATGTGACTTCTCTTGCCACACGTGTCCACTTCCTACTTCCCGGAAGTTTCAAAACTTACACGTAACATAATACAATTCGACACGAAGTGTTAGACATGAATAATCAATAATCAATAATCACCAAACTAATCTATAGAAACCATAACTCTGCTACCAAGAAATCTGATCCAGCGCGGCTAATATAAATGTTCTCCTTTGGACATGAATCCAGGTGAAATCATTCACATCAACTATACCATATGACGGTGGGGCCCATTAACACCGCATATCATACACTCAGTCGTTCCCTGGATTACACCCACACCAAGGAGAAGAAATGAGTTGCTGGAGGAACGGGATACCTTGTTAAATTTGACAGATTATTACCTTAAACATCATATACATTTTAACTTTTAATCCTGTCGGTTCTAAACATCAAGGTACTCCGCTCTTTGGTCGATGGACCAACTAGTAGAATAAGTTGATGGTGATTAAGACCAGCTAAATCATTTAAAACCCTGTTAAATGTCAAACTTATTAATGCATTAAAGAACCACAGACTCATAGTTAATTAGAAAGATATTTTATCTAAATTCAAGCTTGCAAGAGTGAGATTCTTAGTTTATTAATCATCTTAATACATTCATAACATTTATATAAGAAATTCTGTAAAGAAGTTAAATTTATGCATTACCTATTTAGATGCAGATAGGATTGGTTCACCAAAAAGAAGATAAACCGTAGATCACAGAATAGACTCCCAAACTGACTGACTGTCCCGCTAAATGGCCTCCTCGACGGGACCTCCCATACAGATTTCCCGCAACGGTCTAGTTTCTTTCCCAGTCAAGTTCGAAGTCAATGGCAGCATCCGCATTAACATCAGCATTAACATCGGCATTTGCAATAATAGCAGCTCCTCCCACATAAGAGCAGTCCCTCTTATACCCTACTTCTAGCTTACTACACAAAAAGTTGCAATGTTTGGGGGCAGGAATCACGATAATTGGTCCATTTGAGGGGTGGCGAGGATCACCTCATCACCTTCCTTGTTCAAACTGGTTTCGGGGATGGTTAAGAGTTCACTGTTTCCCATGTCCTTTGGGTAAAGGCAGTCCAAATTGACTATTCATAATGTTGCGATTCTGATGGTCACAATTTTGTCAGTCCATTGTATCTCAATACTTTCTTTTCCCCTTTCTCACGGATACGTGCTGAGTCTTTCTTGGCACTCTCCTCATAATAGGTCAAAGTGTCCTTGACATCTCTCACTCCGTGTACAGGCCGTACCCACGTGGTTCAGCTCCATTATTTCTTTCGCTTAGAGGCCATCTTTGATTTCTAGTATGACCTCATCTGTTTCGGCAGCCATTTTCGCAGCATGGCCTAACAGGCCCGAACGAACTATCATAAGAACAAACACAATCAAAATTAAAACAAAGAATATAAGCCTTTCTGTTTACCACCCGTCATTCTAAGAACCCGTGTTAGGTGTTACCTAGCAGAAGCGACATTTAAAGCCATTTTACTTACCATCCGCAATCTTTGCCACAATACAATTTTACTACATAGCATAAATCATGCGATTTTACTCTAATTAGTACGCAAATCACAATATTAATATTATTTTACTTCACAATTGTAAATAAATTAGATTTGCACAACAATAGCAGTTACCGTTTATGTAAATGTTTAATAATGGTGCATTTGTTGGTTAATTCATCAAACAATTAGTATCATTAATTTATTATTCTTATCAAGGGGGTTCCAAATTTATTTTAATTACCTTGCTCCATCAGCTCCTGTACACCCCAGGCATCGTGTGCAAGATGATCGTTGCATGTTGTGTGTTGCACAACATATGTGTGCGCACCAATGCCCCATGGCTACAAGTGCCAGATGCACCGGACGATGATGAGGAAGATGAGGCAGGTGGACCACACCCCACTGCAGCAGCAGCAGGACTAGCCCGCAGGAACACCATCATTGACAATTTCTTCACATGAGCACGTCACATTGTCACAGTCCTTAGCAATCATGGAACAGTACAAAATGACCACAGGCACAGCATGTGCAAATAAAATCATTACAACACACATTCCCTGTATGCAGGTTACTCCTCTGTACAGGCACATCACTCTGACAAGTGTAAGTGCAACATGTAGTGCTAACAATCTCACTAATTGGAAATAGATGGTGGGTGTGTCACCTCTATACAGAGAGGCTGTTTGGGTGTCACGTATTCGCAATGCCATTTCTGTGTGTCAAAGATAGTACGGGATCCCACTCATCAGCGTTTCACAAGTGTCCCAAATCATTTCATATAGGCTGTCATTTGTGACCTACAATTGACAACAGGGCTACTTTTGGGGTCAAATATGTACCACCATGATGCAGGGATGCACCCTGTGACACAAGTCACACAACATGAGCTACATGGACGTAAGGGGGAATCACTGCCCCTACATCCGTCCATGCTTTCATACTTGATTATTCATAGACATGGCACTTCTGTGTGTATCAGAATGTATTATTCACGTTCAGTGGAGTGTTGAGGCTGTCTCAGTACTGGGCCATGCAGACAACACTTTACAATGTTGCCCCGTGGAGGGCCAGCCTGAGTCCTTTAGGGATTGGCAAGTCCAGTCCGCAGGCTGATTGTTGTGTCATTGTTGAGCATACAAGTGATGGCAGTCTATGTCGAGGTCCAAGATTGGTGTCGCAGAGTGTGTCGGGGGACAGTGGAAGGTGTTATTCCAGGGCATGATGCAGAGGGCAGACCCAAGCAGTAACAAGCCATATGGTGGAGATGAATGTTACTGCTTCCTCCATACCACTATGGCAGATTCATCCTCATCCTCTGACGTTTCATGTGCCTCACATGTGGGTGTTGGTGTTTGGTTTGCAGCACTGTGTGACACTGACACATCAGGGGCCGGAGATGTGGATGTTGGAGTAGCAGCAGCATTAATCTGCGCAATGTCTTGTGGCATCACTCCCATGATGAGGATCTGCAGGGCATGGAAGATCCCATCTACAGCTTTCTCGTGTGCAGCCGTGGTAGCCATTGTTTGTGCCTGCATCCGCTCCATGTTCTCCATGACCCTCCTTATGTTTTCCAATTCAGGGATGACATCGCTGTAGCCACTCTGACTAGACAGTTGTTGTCTCCGAGTCATGACTCCAGCGACAGCAGGCATGGATTGTTGGAGGGCATGGGGCGGACTGTGGGTGTCCGTTAGGGACTGTAAGTGGTCCCTGATGGGACTTCGACACCCACATATGGCATCTAGTTTGGCTGCCATGAGGTCGAACCCCACCCGCACCTGTTCAGCCAGCTCCTTCTGGCAGTCTAACACACGGCGTTGGAACGCCATGTGTTCTTCGGTGAGGTGCTGGGAGCCAGACGTGGTTGTGGGTGCTTCCTGCTGTGTGGTCTGTGCAGGGGGTGGGATAACCTCGATGGTGCTGGGCTGCCCTGCTACTGGAGGTGGGGTGCGGAGGTTGTCCATGAACCGTTGGAGTACGTCGATGTCCTGGGGATCATCTCCATCATCACTGACGTGTTGTAGGGTCTGCTCTGCAGGAGGTGTTGATTGTCCCTCTGCAATGTGAAGGGGAGATGCAGTTTCACAGTGTGTTCCATGTATGTTGACGCATTGGCGGAGTTTACATGCAGACTGCATGACAATGTACATTGTGACTGTTTGTGAGAAGATGCCTATTTGATGCGGGACAGTGGACATTTGTACTACATCACGGACGTGGGGTTGTACTCATACATTGTCATCTCACAGTTTCCTGCTATGCCAGGTGTGATTGGCCATTTTGTACACACATGCGGCACCAGTTGTGTCCTGTGTTCTGTTGTAAAAGTGTTGCAGTTTGTACCACATTGTCATCAGTGTTGGGGTGCTCTTATTCTTATGTGTGTGTGCTGCATTGTGGGTGAGTTGCCCCTGCAGCTCTGATTTGGCTGCCCCTTCTCCCTTTCAGGCGGTGTGCTTTTGACTTCTGTGCTTCTGCAGTGCTGAGATGTTGTTGGCTTGTGTAAATTGGGCTCTTGGTCGAGTTGTGACTCTTGGGCATGGTTTGTCCACAGATGTGTGGTTGACGTCGGGGTTGTTTGTGCACGTGGTTGTGTCAGAGTGTGACCTGCTCCTTTCCGGATGTGGTCCATACTCAGTCACCTCAGTGTCGTGGCGTGCGCCATGTCATGGTAATTGGACTGCAGCCATGCTAATCGTAATGCAGTGTCACTTGCATTGTCAGTGTGGCTCACGGACCCGCAGCTTTGCTGGGTTCAGCACATGTGGATGGGTTTGTTGTGAGATTGGTGATGTGTGGGGAGGGCCCCCTCTGGGCACATTGTCGACGGGGGCCTACTTGCTGTTTCTATGTATGCTGCAGTATGCCAAGGAGATCAGGGACATGATCCAGAGTCATTGTGGGTGTGCAGTGTGCTCTACTTAATTGTGCATGTGTGCCATTGTGCCCATCTCCCCCCGTCCTCCCAGTCCCTGGTCGGTACTCACCCTGTTGATGTTGTGTCAGGTCATGTTGAGCAGTGTCCGGATCCACTTCTCCTGGCACCGTATCCCGACTGATGACTGTAGCCACCATTTTCTCCATGTCATCCAGCTCCTGGTGTGCCGCTGGACCCCCACATCCAATCTGCGTTGCTGCTTTCATGTTGGCATCGAGTTTCTTCTTGTTTTTGCCCTTCACATCATTCCAGCGCCTCTTGACCTCTTCCATTGTCCGCCTCAACTCTGCAACTGCATTCACATGGTCCAAGATAGTCTGCCATGTTTGTGTCTTTGTTGCCAATGACACGTTGGAGGTGATGGACAGTTGTTGGTAGTGTTCTGTCACCTCCGTAACGATGGTCCTGTTTTCCTGCAGACTGAACCCCGTCTTCCTCTTCTCCTTGGCCTTCCCCGACCCCGAGGTACCTTGCTGGTCCTCTGTGGGGCTTGTGGGCTTGGCGTTGTCCTCTGCAGTCCGTCCGGGTGCATCCATGGTGCTACGCAGTTTGAATTGTTTTGTTTGTGTTTTTCGGTGCTTTTATAGTGCATTTTCCTTCATGACGCGTGGGAATTGCAGGCCTGTCGCTGGTTACCGCTGATTTTTGTATCGCGATTTGGGGCATCGCACCTTTTTTCGCGTTCGTGTTTCGCATTGTTTCGGCGTTGCGTTAATTTTAGCGCGGTCATTTGGCGCGTTATCGTGAGACTATCGCATGGTGCCGCCGGGTTGTGAATACAACGTTAACACAGTGTTATTTTCCCGCGATGGGCTGCGATGTGCAAAGTTGCGTTAAGCTAATTTTGCGATGATTATCACACTTTCTTGTGAATATCCCCCTGAGTCTGTTATTATTTTGAAGGGATTTGGTGAAACAATAAATTTGCCCTGACTAACCCTATGCTGTTCCACCCCCCCTTTTAGATAACAGTTGATGGTGGTATCCATCTTACTGAGTCACACCTGCTACCAATCCTGCGATATTTTTACCTGGAGCTTGTTATGAAAACTTAATGTGAATATGGGCTTGTATACAGAAGTATATTCTCCACTAAACCGAAAGGCACCTGGTATCAATTAACCAAAATAGAGTTTAAACTGGCTCGATGCCCATCAGAAATTCACCATCACTCTTCCCTACATTTTCCAAACAGGTGTCAGGTGATTAAAAAAAAACAGCGTCTTTGTGGCTCTGTGTGGTTGTTGGTCCAACCCTATTTGAGCACTCCTCATTCGCAGAAAATAGGATTAGAAGCTTAACAATGTCATTTCCCCTATTGAGGCCCAACTATGTGACTCCAGGGAGTCAGGGAATGTGCAGCACTCTCTCACATGTTGACCAGGTGCAGGGCAGGGCATGTCATGTCTCTCACCTGTCTACGATAACTCTTTGAAGAGAAAATCTCCCATCTTGACTATCAAGGTCACCCACTGACCTCGCACCCAGAAAAGAGCATTATTGACACATGCTTCCATGGGCCAAAAGTGCTTAGGCATTAAGCATGCAATACCAACCATCAAAACATATCTGTGGCTTACATGTTCCCTTCTAGTATTCTACAGCACTGGCCACGTTTTCTGATGTAGATCTCACTGAACTGCCCCATTCACTCTGTTTCTCCTCATTGCTGGTCCTTGCCCTGTTTGACCACCTGGACCATGGGAACAGAGAGCGAGGATGGGAAGGTTAGTTTAGTGGGTGATGAAGATGATGGGACACTTGAGGTTTCACTTAGAGCAGCATATAAGTGCATGATTTAAGTAGGGACAGTGGTTAATTGTTATTACATATTAACAAATCCTAGTTGCCTGGAAAGATTTTCCAAATCCTACGTAAATTGCCTTTTGATTTAGATGTAAGCAGCAATGCAGCAAGAGGCACAATAAACAAATGCACCATTGAAGATCTCTTAATAACTTGGGCATCAGTTTTGCAATCATCTTCAAAGAGCACACCCAGAAACCCATAATTGTCTGTCATAGGCAGGGGGAAAATATGGCAAACAAAGTTCAATTCTACGGGCCAGATTTAGTAAGGGTTTGTGGCGCCATTGCATCACGTAAGGCAACCCAAGCCCATCAGTCAGATTTACAGTGCCACGCAGAGTCACCTTGCATGGCTCTGCGTGGCATGCTAAACCTGGAGTAATGCAAGGCAGCCCAAGTCACTGCCTTGTGTTACTCAGTGCTGGGAAGGCTTTCAATGGGTGGAGCCTGAGTGTTTCCACACTTCCACCCTTGGTTTTTGGCACATTCTCAGATTTACTAACACTAGTAAATCTGGGAAGGCATCAACATGCAATGCCTTCCAGGGTGAGGTGTAAGGTGGAGAAATATGTTTATTTCTCTTTGTTTTTTTCCTCTTTATATGTCGTAGAAAGAGGAAAACGCTGAGAGGATTCCAGGAAGATGACCTTTACTACATAAAATAAATCCTGCCTGTAACTCAGGCACTCTTGCACCCTGGCCCAAGAGTGCCTGCGTTGCCGCTTGACAGCCATAAGTGCACCAGTGCAGAGAAAGAGCAGGAATGCTCCATATGTAAGTAAACATGGAACGTTCCTGCCTTCTCCATTTACAGCAGCGCAGCAAGTTGTCTTGCTGCGTTGCATTCTGCCAAATGTTAGTAAATCTGCCCCTACATACCTTTGTTGTTACTGCCCATGTCAGGGTCACTATTATGCAACTTGCCAAGCATTTTTAACTGATGCCGTCAACAAAAGACTGTCAATAGAGTTAACTTTCAATGGTTGTTTATCTTAAATATATATGGAGTCCAAACAAAACTAGACAAACACTAAACACTTTCTTTCTTGCCCCCAGAAACATGTGACAAAGTAAACATGATAATCAGGTGCGGAGTTAATACACATAAGTCGGCCCACTGCTGGCCAATGTATAGTCTAAGAAAATCCATTGCAATGAATTCCACATTCTTTCATTCATTCATTCATTCATTAGTTCTATAGCTGCAGTAGCTGTAAGGGATAAGAACATATTCAGAAGTGAACTAGAGATGACACATCCTCAACGTACACGTACCAAAGTAGATCTAGCAGACAGGATAAGTCAAGAGCATGGAGGCCAAAAGACAAGTTAATATCAACTGGGGCCATAAGGTCACTGTGTCAGTGTCTGACCAAAATTGATGAAGTGGTCCAGCAAAAAAAAAAAACACGGAACATGGCGTCATGTCATTGAAATAAATAATCAATGAACTCTCTGGGTGTCAAAAGATGATGAAGAAGTCATACATGCCAATGCCCAGTACGAAAGTTGACCACCATAGAGGTGTAATGATAAATGGATTTGCATTTGCTTGCTGTTTCATTTTATTGTCAACCTTGCAATTGGAAACGAGAAGTGAATCACTTGTGGAATATGCAGCTGGAAGTTGTATATGCCTGTTTTTTAAGCAGCCTTAAAGTCCCTGGAGAAACCGATGGCAAACTGCTGAGGTGTGTACTGATTAGGGTCAGGTGCCAGCTGAGGCTTCATGTTGCCAACACAGATTGGAGCTCAACCAAAGGTACTGGAGGGGATTTGCGGGTACAAAGGAGTCCTACGACACATGCCCATAGAGGAATCCATGTCCTACCACAGGGGCACTATTGGCATGCAGTTGGACTCTTGAGTGCTGATTCGAAATAGGTAAATGTACTTGTGTAAATTTACTCACGTGTCAACCTATTAGTGCACTGATAGTTTCTTCACAAGTTTCTGCAATTCACCATTTCTAAGTGTAAAATTACTCCTATGTTCACTCTTCCATGTCTCTATCTCTGGGTAAAGCATCCTACATTAGGATTTATGTGTGTAAAGTTACTAATGGTAACATTTCACACATAGGTGGAGACCTCCACTACTTTGGCGGTGATGTCCTCATCGGAAAGTATAGGGGAAATGATAAAGGTCCATTAAACTTTGAAAGTATACAATTATTCAATATTAAAACATGATTTTAAATTACAATAATGTGTATTACATAATTAAATAAAAACATAATTAAATAAAATATATCATTTTACTTAGGGGTTCTCAACCTTTTCTATGCCCCATGCACCAAGGAAAGTTATATTAATGTTCGGACCCCCTCACAAGTCTTGCCAGATTCCTATCATGCATTCAGTAAATACTTTCCCTCTTTGTCGCCCCCCTGAAATGCCATCTCGCATCCCCTGGGGGTGCGGGCAGCCCAGGTAGGGAACCCCTGATTTTAATTTAAATAATATTTCTTAAAGAATCATACGAAAAAATCCCACAAACAGTAAAAAAATTGTATTTAATATATATTAAAGTTTATTAAAATGTATGCATATAATTATTTTCAATCCTTTTAATTTTTTTACTAAAATGTAAAATATTAATTTAATTGTAATATTAAAATAAGCATATTCTTACATTTTATAGTAATACAATAATTATGTTTTAAATATATATGTGTTTTAAATATTTAACAAAATATTTTTATTTATTTTATAAGTTAGAATTAGTTTATTTATTGAACAATAGATGTTAGTTTAGGTCTCTGGCTCCATTCCATTCTAAGGGAGTGTGTTGCAGTACCTGTGAGTGGCCATGTGTGGTGCTGTCCTACTTTCAAATACAATGCACCCTGCCTTATGGGCAAAATGGCCTACATAGGGGTGACATACAAATATTTAAAAGGAAGGTTTTGACCTGTCAAAAGGGGTTATTTTGAAAAGTCGGATTTGAAGTTTAAAACTGCAACAGCGCAGCCAGTCATGTCTGCGCTGTCACTGTAATGGATGGCACAATTGGTGCTGCAGTTCAATAGCTACATTTGACTTAAAGGCACTGATCACTCTTTGTACCTTATACTAGGAACTTACAGGTAGGTTAAATATGCCAATCCGAGGTATGCTAAGTTCACCATGTGAAAGGGGAAACACAGGCACCATATTACTGGTTAGCAGGGGTAAACTTCAAAGAGTTCTCCAGCAGTTCTGAAAGGGCACATTTCCTACAGTCTGGTTCAGTGGAAAGTCTCCTGCCTGGTTCTGGAGAGCTGTGTTTGTTTGTTGAAGTTACTGCCATTTTTCCTCACTAAGCGTGACAATTGAGCAGGCCCACTGATTTTACTCCCTATTAAATGAGTAGAACTGAGTTCTGAGGTCAAGGAAGCACTCAAATCGCCCTCCTCTTTCAGAAACTGACTACTACCATCTCTAACCGGCCTCTGTGGACACTGCACCAGTGGGCGCATGATCAGTAACGAAGGGGCAGGCCTTTTTCTTTGTTTGCTTTTGAGAAGTTGCCTAATTTTCTCTGCCAGTTTTAATTAACTAGTGTTCATTAACTGGTGTTATTTGCCTCCAAATGTCTAGAATATGTGTGAAGAGTGTATATACACGCCTTTGTATAATGTGTGTGATGATTATGGGCAGCGGCGTCACTAGGGGGGTGCGGGGGGTGCGGACCGCACCGGGTGACACCATCACATGGGGTGACACCGTGAGCCTCTGCTTTAAATCGCTACATAAATCAGGAGGAACCCGTTGGGTTCCTCCTGATTTATGTAGCGATTTAAAGCAGAGGCTCACAGTGTCACCCCATGTGATGGTGTCACCCGCCCCGGTGCGGTCCGCACCCCCGCACCCCCGGACTCAGGAGTTACCGCACTGGGTGACACCAACCCTAGTGACGCCACTGATTATGGGAACGTCTGAAAGAAAGCATGGTGCACCCCATTTTGACTCTGTGTGTGTGTGTGTATGTTTGTGTTCATCTAAAATTGTGGAGACATTTGTGCTAGGTTGTATAGGTCGCTTTTCTATCTTTTACAAGTCTGTGATACCAGCTACTGTTTGGTTTGTGCATCCCTGGGAAACAGCTAGTGATGGCTCTAAAGATCTGAACTCAGTAACATGCTTGTGCCTTCATCCCCAATGAGGCAAATGTTAATCTGCGGGGAAGCCTATTTTCAGTAGTTGTGATGGTAGGCTGGTAAACATAAACATCGTCACCTGCTAACACTAGCCATTGATCCTGTTGATAAAGGAAACTATAGGACTTAGCATGCACATTCTAAAATAGCATTTTGGGTCAAATCTCTTGCTAGGAAAGAGGGGTAAAGGATTTTCTTTGTTTAGCATTATTTAATGTATATTTTTAGTTCTGTTTGATTTAAAGGTGCCTTCAGAAAGTAAAGCCCTGAAAGGACATTCAGTTATAAAGGGGCATTGTTATGTTTTACTAAGTTCGGAATTTTTAACCCTGGTCACCTCCTCGAGTAAGCCTTGCACTACTCTACCTCGACTTGCCAAGAAAGCGAAGTGCTACAGGGGAGCACTTTGTACTCAAGTTTGTGTTCCAATAGCACTTCTTTCGACTTGAATGGAGATGTGCTTGGGGAGATTTCCAGATCTGGTGTACAGCCACCATAAGGCTGTTGGGGGAGGGAGGAGGAGGAGGAGACACATCTGTCACGTCAGAAAACAAATAGCACATTCGGCTCCAGTTGTGCTGGACACACTTAAAGAAATTTCCTGGACTACAGACATCACAAGTCTGTGTGGGTGAGCGAGGAGGAGGACGAGGCACCTCTTCCACCTTGGAAGCCTAAATAGTGCATTGGGATCCCACTGCATGGGGCAGCTTAAAGAGATCTCCTGGTCTGGTCTACAGACACCATAGGGCTGTGCAAGGGGAGCAAGGAGGCAGCATGGCACCCATCTGGGAGCATAGATAGCATGTTGATGTCCCGCCACGTGGGATGCGACCTTGCTGTGCCTGGGGCAAAGTCTTGGACAAGATCGAGCCATATGTCCACATTATAGTCTAGAAGAGGTTTGGAACCCCACCAGGTTGTTTTTTCTCAGAATTTTTATCACACGTTTGGATTTAACTTACAGTGAGCAGGTAACTATTGTGCTCCTTGTTTGCTTTCCTTTTCCATCATGGGCAAAAGAAAGACCACTTCTGTTTGTGGGGATAGTTCCCATTTAAAGACAACCTCAGGCCCCACTTCTATCGACAATTTGTAGCATGAAATATGAGTGCCATAATTGACCAAATCAGGGAAAGTAAGAAGTGTGTGTCTTCCTCACAGGACATTCTGAAAGACACTCTTTATGATGAAACTGTTACTTCTGTTTCAAATGTCACACCTGTGGTCAGACCATGTGTAATAAATACTTTTCTTGTCATAGAAGCAGGCAACATGGATTAAGTGCCAGCTCGCCCTGTTCATGATAAAACTCTACTTCCATCCTGTAGGAGGCTGGCTTAGTATATGTTGCACACTTAAAGGAGTGATGCACCTTGCACTAATCCAGGCAACCCTTATGATGATTTTAGTAGTCTTTGATCATCTTAAAAGCTCTCAAAAGGGAAGCTGTGGAGAGCAGCTTTCAGGGGTATCTTAAAGGAGTATAAAGCATCTTGTTTTACCACTTTTAATCAAGGGTGTAGATTAGTTGAGAAAGAACCTCGCAGTTTTTGTGAAAAATAAGTCTCTTTATTAACACAACACAATCACTTTCCCTTGGTATATCTCCTATCCGGAGACATCAACAATACACATAATAATACTTCAAAGAAATCAGGTAAGTAGCACAAATAAACACTGGTATCCAGGGGGAGACCAAACCATATACTAAATAAGTGGAATGCAAACAGCAAAAGAGAACCTGACATAGACCAAAGGACTAAGAAGAGCTTGGAGAACCAGGAACCACCCAAGGTAAGTACCCCGGAACTCCAAGGAGGCTGTGTGCAGAGTGAAAACACAGCAGAGTGTTCAATAGAAGTCAATAGAGAAGTTGTGGTTGCCATTTTAAAGAAAAAAGACCCTTCCCAGAGGACCCCGAAGAAACCCTTCGGTGGACGGAAGGTTGGAGAACCACCCCACCCAGGGATGCCCCAGGAACCAAGTTACCTGGACCTGGGTGCAAAGGGGTGAAGTGACTTCAGAACCTGTTGTAGACGTCAATGGCGACTCAAGAAGAAAAGCCTCTGGAGAAGTCTGTGAAGATGTCCGGTGGAATTGAAGGGTGGTTTCTTGAAGAGGTGAACCTGCAAGTAGGGGTGACAGAGTCGATGCCACTCGGAGGTGACTAGGGGGCACGGAAGCACTATGCCCATCATTGGCAGGAAGTTCAGAAGAGTTTATGAGGACCCTGTCGCTGCAGCTATCGGGACCCAGGATGCTGTCAAAGACCAGGAGCTGTACACGAGCTGTCCCATGTTGGATGTCGGTGTCCAGGTGGTCGGTGTCCAGCGGGAGCACCAACAAGCCTTGGTAGCTGCAACTGGCATGGCAGACAAAAAGATGCAATTGTTGGGACCAGCAAGGTCCAAGGGACTCACTCCATGCAGGAGAGTCAGAGCAGGCACCAAGCAAGCAGGGAAGCCCGCCAAAGCAGAATAAGACCCTCAAGAGGACCAACAGGCCTAAGGCACAGGAGTCGCAAGAGGACCTCAGGCAGCTCACCAAAGATGGAGGCCTACAATGCAAGGGATGCAGGGAGGATGCTGATCTTCGAGGGGTGAGGTGCGGGAGGCTGGAGCTTCTTGCAGCTTGAAGATCTCTGGAGTGCAGAGCCAACAGGCCTTTGCAACGGCAAGTAAACGTGATGCAAAGGGGTTTGGACCCAGCAGTTCCGACGAGGGAAACTGTCTTCCAAATTGTAGGGAAGACAGGTCATGCCTTTGGAGAGCCACAGATTCACCACCTGTGTTGCTGAGCCTTGGGAAGTCCGTAGGACGTCAGGAGCAGTAGACCGGTCAGCTTCCATTCAGTGCAGGCTGATGCATGTGAGTGAATCCTTCACTCCAAGAGAGATTACTTCAGATGTCCTTAATGCCCACAGGTTCCTGGAGATCATGAGAAAAGCACAGACACAGACGAGGCAGAATACTTGCAGAACAGCGAGACCAGGAGCAGCAGGAGTCTTCCTTGATGCAGTTTCGGTAGCGAAATCCAGTGAAGTCCAAGTGCCAGACAGTCGAAGAGTGTCTTGGTTTCAGAGGTGAGTCTTGTTCCATGACGAATCTGAGGACCCACCCATAGGGGAGCCCTTAAATACCCAAGGAAATTTTTGGAATGACTCAGGGATCCCCCCAGAGGAGGGGCTGGACAGAGGGGAGGATACACCCATTGCCTTTGTCCAGTTTTGCATCAGAGCGGGGACTAAGGGTTCCTGAACTGGCTCAAACCAGTGTATGCAAGGAGGGCACCAAATGCGCCCTTCAATGCAGGCGGTGGCTATGGAAAGCGCACCCACCCCAGCCCAATATACTAATTACTGTCTGGGGGGTGGTCACATGTCCCTGTGACAGGAAACCTATTGTTCTACCTTCCCTGCTCGAGCTCAGCTCAGCAGCAGGAAGGCAGAACAACATCGGTGGTTGGCGGCAGCACTAGCTTACTGGCATTCCCTGAAAGGCTGTAACCAAGAGTACAGGGGGCTCCTTTAAGGGGCCCCCAGTACATGGGATCATACCTCCAACACCGGAATCGGTGTTGGGGTATGATTCCAACATGTTTGGTACCAACCTTGACCAGGTTCGGTGCAGCCATTATATAGTTAGACATCTCATAATGACTGATGTCCCCTATATGTCTTAAAATGGCTGACCGCACTTACAAAGCCTGGAGAATCGACTCCGGAATTGGAAGTGGTGTCCTGCTCATGCAGGGGGGCACCCTGACGCTTATAACTGAGCACCCCACCCTGAGGACTGAAGGTCCTACAATAGGATTGACTTATATATTTTAAGTGCAGTGACCTCAGATATAAGAAAACTTATATCAGTTGTGAGAGGTGCAAGCACCATCTCACACAGGCTGCAATGGCAGGCCTGTAGTAATAGTTCAAGTGGACTCCCATCAGTGACACAATACATGCTGCAGTCCATGGGAGACTCCTGGCGTACCTATGCCCTGGGTACCTTAGTGCCATATAAAAGGGACTTATAAGGGTACACCAGTAGCCAATTGTGGAGGTACCAAAGTATTTACCAAAGCTGTTTTGGAAGAGAGAGCACAGATGTTGGTGTCCTGATTGGCAGGATCCCAGGAAACTACAGTAAAAACATACAGACACCAGGCAAAAAGTGGGGGTAACCATAAAAGAAAGATTCTGTTTCCTACACATCCCCTCTATAATAAAGAAATATTTCAGGCATACCCAATTGCAACTTATCTCAGTCTGTGATAAATAGTGTTTAGTCTGTTAGCTGCCCTGGAACCTTATTTTGATCGAATTCACAAACGTCTGGCAATCAAAGCTAGAGTCACTGATTTTGCTCAATCTTTTGATATGATACAGTTGAAATGAGGCAAATCTTGTTCCATTGCTCCACAGAACATGCCTAAGAAACACATTCTGTTGTCGCCTCACACCATGTCTGTAGCTTGGTCCTTATATTCCGCTCCCATGCTTTGTAATTCCCCCTGACATCGGCTCTTCTAATTTGACCGTTATTCCTGCAATTAGCACGGGGACACACCTGAGGTGTAACTATGCGCTCTATAAATGGAAAAATAAATAAATAAATATAAATTCCTTCTGTTTCCTCTGTATCAGTGTGCCCACAGCCCCCTGACATATATGTAGCCCCCAAGCCCGCTGCTGGGTCGATGAGCCATTTTGCATCCATTGAATGTGTAAACCCTGCTACTCACACCCTCCATCTTCCTCCAGAAGCTGCTCGCCACATGTTACGGTCCTTATCAATGAGCATCCTGTTAGCAAAGAGAGTGAGGAATCTTTGGAGCAGTTTAAGAGCACGAGCGTACACTGGTTACAGGAAGAGGTTGGGAGTATACCATCGATATTTGATGAGGTTGTTAAGGTCAAACGGTAGGTACATCTCCGAAGAAGGGCCACGGTGATTGCATTGTAGTTAATTTAAAAAATGTTTCTCTTTTGTGCCATCTTTTTATGCTCCTAAGGTTTGGGAGCATTAGATAGTAAAATTAAGGCTGGTACCTTAGATACTTTTATAACTCACACTCGCTTTCCCTCCTACCAGCTTATTATGACCCCAAACTTTCCCTTACTTAGGCATAGATTAAAGGCACCTGGTGTTCCTTTAGGTAGTAATTACTGACTTTTTAATCCCTGCAGTAATACTGTATTGGGTCCTGATTCCAAGATTTGATTTTCTACTTCTCCTTATCAGAGTTCCACACGATCTGTTGAATGATTTTCTGTTATAAAGGGATATTTACATATTTTATCCTGGATTATTGCAAGATTACCTTCTAAAATATATAATGATAACCGGGCTTATTTTGTGAGATCTTTTGATCAAATTTTATTCCAGGGGACTTGGATATTGGAGGAGACTATCCTTGATAGATATTCCACTTTTTAGGCGCCTGCAACCCATCCTAAAGGTGGCCTTGTTTGGATGGCGATATCACTAAAGTGTCAGGGCATTCTTTACCTAATAATTCATCAAACACACAGACACTATTGATGAGAAGGGAAAAAGTTTGAACATTTTGATGTTCAATTTTAATAATGAGAACTTCTATACGAAAAATTATAGTAAACTTTAAGCCTGTTTATTTTTATGGATACAGTACTTGCTACTATTTCTAGTTGGGGTTGATCAGTTGTCCTAGCTAGTGACTTTAACGCCAGTTAAAACATGAACATGGCAATTTATATAGAGCCTCACAATTGTGTTGTTAGGTTGCTAAATCCACTTATTTTAGGCCGTAAGCCCAGAGAGTTGAGGTGACTAGGCCAATAACACACAGTATGATAAAGAGCGGAAACTCGGTTGTAAATAAAAAATGACTACCATGATTGGACTGTTCTTCTGAAGGCCCCTTCTCGCATATCGTTTTCCCTCCACTGTTGTCATGAAGGGTGAAAAGCTGAACGTTTGTGGCCTTGATCCTGGCAAGAACAGTGGCAGGGTGCACGTGAGAAGCAGAATCCCTGATACCACCCAGATATGCTGCGCGACTCACCTGTCCCTTACCGATGGCTGGGTCATGTCCCAGAGCCAGTGCAATGGCCTGCAGGTAGCACAGGCAGGTGCATTTGTCAACCTGTTGTCTTCACCACTGCCCAACTCTTTGACTCTGTGCTGCACCGGCTTCAGGGAACATGTGGGTCAGATCAGGGTACATGAAGCTGTGTCTGGTAAGAGAATAACACTGCCTCACAAATATGATCTGCTCTGTTGGTGCTGTATAGTCTGTTGATGAAATGACTAAGCCAGGCAATGCAGTAGGTCACTAGCAGGAGAGGGGGTACCGCGGCACTGGCACGTCAGTACCATGACCTGCACAGACCAAGATTAGAGTCCCTATCAGCCCACCTATCCTCCAGCTGCCTGGTCCGTACAGCATCTAAAACAACCCTTGGGAGCTGGGACTCTCCTGCAATGGGAAGGGGAGCAGATGAACCCACACTGGAGAGCTGGTGATCCTGCATCTCCAGAACTGGGCTAGTGCCATTAAAGCATCCTCTATTCAAGCATCATCCTCAAGTATCCTCAACTCAAAAACACTACCAAGCAGCCCACAGTGACATGGCGGTCTGCCCGGTGTTGCATTGTCACTAAAAGTGCCCCTTTCACGTAAACGGGCTCTTCCGAAAGATCAGTGTTGATTCCTACCGCTTGATGCTTGCATTGTATGATACCACTCCCAAAAACGTTAGTGTCATGGGGGATAGAAGGTTGCCTAGCGTCAGCCTGCAAGATTTCTGTACACATTGTGAAGACAGCCACGCGTGCAGAGTTGCCGATATAGTCAGCAAACATCTGCCTGTTTCACATGCAAATAATACTGACACTACAAAACATGAGTACCAGTGGTGGGCACCAAGAACCTCTAAGTAAGCATTGCTCATTCTCATCCTGGCACACCCTTGAATACATTCATCCTTTAACCTGCACATATTGCATCCACATTCTTCATTTTCGTGCATGTGTGTTGTTTGTGACTGTAAGTGTGTCGCCTATGTACATGGCTATTTGTATGCTTGTTTTTGTGTGCTTGTCAATATTGCTCTGTGCTCGAGGAGGCCTGCTTGCCTTGTAATCTGTGTGTTCATGGATACATGTTATTCTCTCTGCATCTGTGCATGTATGTGTGTATTTGCCCCTGTGTGTTATATGCTTTTCTGCACGTTCTGTTCTTACTATAGCCAAACCTATTAGCCTAATCAACGCTTACTTTTCTTTGACTACTTGGAAATGTTGATAATTGGAAGCATTTCTTATTTGACTATCCAGTAGTACTAAAATTAAGTTTAACGTAGGTTTATACTACATTTCGATTAGCTTGCTGTTTGCTTGTTTGGCAACATACCCTGCACATTTATTCGGCAGGCGTACACTACTCTGAACAACCGCAGCATGCTTGTATGCCCACTCTAACTGATGGCAGCAAATCACTCCCATTTGCAAATAACTACATTGATTTTCTATCAGCTTTTTCATTGATTTTAAAATGTTATTGATTTGTGGTATGCTATTAAAGTCTCCAGGACCTTTTGGAATCACGAACACGCTCCCTTTGAGCAGAGAAACAAAGGGCTGCTCTGAGACATTATTTAGCTGATATGTCCTTGTCTTCTGGAAGAAATGTTACCTGGCACTAATAATATGGTCATGTTTGAAATTCTACTTTGCTTTAGTTTCATTTTCTAGTCACTAATTTTCCTGGACAGCACTGTAAGGCAAGAAATCGAGTTTTGGAACAGCTTTTCATACATTCACTTACCATATATTCAGACTGAAATAACAGAAATACATGTGCATAAATGTTTATCGTTGTTGAGACGGAAACGTCCTTTGTGTGGTGATGGACGTGGTTCCCAACTGTACTGATGTCTGGATCCCTAATGCTAATTTGTGTTGTCATAGGCAGACATGGATCATGCATGTGTGCCATGATATTAGGCCTGTCTCACGGATTATGGTCTTCCTGGAACGGGATAGGTGCCCAAAACACTACTATCATATTGGTGGAAGGCTACTGCGTTTCCCAGGAGTTAAGCACAAGCCCGGTGGTGGCAGCATACTGTGTAGCGATCAGTAGGATTGAACAAGTATTTTTTTAACATGTGTCACTGGATTGAGGCCTACAGGCTCACTCACTTTTTAAAGTTCCACTGCAGTGTGCTTAACTCACCCTTGGCCTATATCTGGTTGGGGTGAAGTGCCTAGAAGCACAGAAGTGGTATGCGTACACTTGGTGTGTGTGTGCCTGGAAAAGGTACAATAAAAGGATAGTGCAATACGTGCATGGTGTATGCATGTGCTGGTTGCACACATGCCTATGAGTGGTACAGTACCTGAAGGATGTAGTGCTGTATGATGCGTGGCAGATAAATGCACGTGCATGTGTATGTGTGCCTGTGAGTGGTACAATACATGAAGAATGCAGTGCATGCATGATATGTAGAAGTGCTGGGTGTATGTATGCCTATGAGTAGTGCAGTGCAGGCATGTTGAATGAAACTGCTGGACATATGTGTGCCTCTAAATGGTGTAGTAGATGGACTGCATGCATGCTGTATACATGCACTGGATGTATATGTGCCTGTGGATGGTACAATCCATGGAGCGCCCTGGTTTCAATTTTGGGAGACTCAGACTTTCATGATGAAAAATAAAGTGGAGATAAAGACTCCCCCCTGACAAATTTATTGATTGCAAAAACAACAGTTGATGGACAGAAGGCAGAACAATGTCATACATTCACCCCAGTACAGAGATCTGGGCCTAAATCCATCGTTTTTTTGCTCACCATGCCATTCCAGTTTGAACCCAGCCATATGCAAATCAGTCTTGACCCTGTGCCTCATGGGAACAGTCCAGCCCGAACTGCCAAGCCAGGTCCTCCCTGGAATGGAAACAAGCATCCTAGGACCGGTTTCGGGGTTTCACCCCTCTTCAGCCAGGATAGCTTGATTCCAGTGGCATGGAGAGCACGGGACCCACATCTGGGCATACCCGTCCCACTCGGGGTGACAAATGCAAAAACAACAGTTGATGGACAGAATGCAGAACAATGTCATACATTCACCCCAGTACAGAGATCTGGGCCTAAATCCATCGTTTTTTTGCTCACCATGCCATTCCAGTTTGAACCCAGCCATATGCAAATCAGTCTTGACCCTGTGCCTCATGGGAACAGTCCAGCCCGAACTGCCAAGCCAGGTCCTCCCTGGACTGGAAACAAGCATCCTAGGACCGGTTTCGGGGTTTCACCCCTCTTCAGCCAGGATAGCTTGATTCCAGTGGCATGGAGAAAACGGGACCCAAGTCTGGGCATACCCGTCCCACTCGGGGTGACAAATGCAAAAACAACAGTTGATGGACAGAATGCAGAACAATGTCATACATTCACCCCAGTACAGAGATCTGGGCCTAAATCCATCATTTTTTTGCTCACCATGCCAGTTTGAACCCAGCCATATGCAAATCAGTCTTGACCCTGTGCCTCATGGGAACAGTACAGCTCGAACTGCCAAGCCAGGTCCTCCCTGGACTGGAAACAAGCATCCTAGGACCAGTTTCGGGGTTTCACCCCTCTTCAGCCAGGATAGCTTGATTCCAGTGGCATGGAGAGCACGGGACCCACGTCTGGGCATACCCGTCCCACTCGGGGTGACAAATGCAAAAACAACAGTTGATGGACAGAATGCAGAACAATGTCATACATTCACCCCAGTACAGAGATCTGGGCCTAAATCCATCGTTTTTTGCTCACCATGCCATTCCAGTTTGAACCCAGCCATATGCAAATCAGTCTTGACCCTGTGCCTCATGGGAACAGTCCAGCCCGAACTGCCAAGCCAGGTCCTCCCTGGACTGGAAACAAGCATCCTAGGACCAGTTTCGGGGTTTCACCCCTCTTCAGCCAGGATAGCTTGATTCCAGTGGCATGGAGAGCACGGGACCCACGTCTGGGCATACCCATCCCACTCGGGGTGACAAATGCAAAAACAACACTTGATGGACAGAATGCAGAACAATGTCATTCACCCCAGTACAGAGATCTGGGCCTAAATCCATCGTTTTTTTGCTCACCATGCCATTCCAGTTTGAACCCAGCCATATGCAAATCAGTCTTGACTCTGTGCCTCATGGGAACAGTCCAGCCCGAACTGCCAAGCCAGGTCCTCCCTGGACTGGAAACAAGCATCCTAGGACCGGTTTCGGGTTTTCACCCCTCTTCAGCCAGGATAGCTTGATTCCAGTGGCATGGAGAGCACGGGACCCACGTCTGGGCATACCCGTCCCACTCGGGGTGACAAATGCAAAAACAACAGTTGATGGACAGAATGCAGAACAATGTCATACATTCACCCCAGTATAGAGATCTGGGCCTAAATCCATCGTTTTTTGCTCACCAGGCCATTCCAGTTTGAACCCAGCCATATGCAAATCAGTCTTGACCCTGTGCCTCATGGGAACAGTCCAGCCCGAACTGCCAAGCCAGGTCCTCCCTGGACTGGAAACAAGCATCCTAGGACCGGTTTCGGGGTTTCACCCCTCTTCAGCCAGGATAGCTTGATTCCAGTGGCATGGAGAGCACGGGTCCCACATCTGGGCATACCCGTCCCACTCGGGGTGACAAATGCAAAAACAACAGTTGATGGACAGAATGCAGAACAATGTCATACATAGGACAAACCGGTCCTAGGATGCTTGATTCTGGTCCAGGGAAGACATGGCTTGGCAGTCCGGTCTGGACTGTTCCCATGAGGCACAGGGTCAAGACTGATTTGCATATGGCTATGTCTGAACTGGGGTGGCGTGGTGAAGCAAAATAACGATGGATTAAACCCAGATCTGTGACTGGGGGTGAATGTTTGCCAATGTGCAGCATTCCGTCCATCATCTTGTGTGTTTTGCATTTCGCCCTAAGTGGGAAGGGTATGCCCAGACGTGGGTCCTGTGCTCACTACGCCACTGGAGTCAAGCTATCCTGGCTGATGAAGGCTGATAGCCTGAAACCGGTCCTAGGATGCTTGATTCAGGTCCAGGGAAGACATGGCTTGGCAGTTCGGTCTGGACTGTTCCCATGAGGCACAGGGTCAAGACTGATTTGCATATGGCTATGTCTGAACTGGGGTGGCGTGGTGAAGCAAAATAACGATGGATTAAACCCAGATCTGTGACTGGGGGTGAATGTTTGCCAATGTGCAGCATTCCGTCCATCATCTTGTGTGTTTTGAATTTTGCCCTAAGTGGGAAGGGTATGCCCAGACGTGGGTCCCGTGCTCACAACGCCACTGGAGTCAAGCTATCCTGGCTGATGAAGGCTGATAGCCTGAAACCGGTCCTAGGATGCTTGATTCCGGTCCAGGGAAGACATGGCTTGGCAGTTCGGTCTGGACTGTTCCCATGAGACACAGGGTCAAGACTGATTTGCATATGGCTATGTCTGAACTGGGTGGCGTGGTGAAGCAAAATAACGATGGATTAAACCCAGATCTGTGACTGGGGGTGAATGTTTGCCAATGTGCAGCATTCCGTCCATCATCTTGTGTGTTTTGAATTTTGCCCTAAGTGGGAAGGGTATGCCCAGACGTGGGTCCCGTGCTCACTACGCCACTGGAGTCAAGCTAGCCAGGCTGATGAAGGCTGATAGCCTGAAACCGGTCCTAGAATGCTTGATTCCGGTCCAGGGAAGACATGGCTTGGCAGTTCGGTCTGGACTGTTCCCATGAGGCACAGGGTCAAGACTGATTTGCATATGGCTATGTCTGAACTGGGGTGGCGTGGTGAAGCAAAATAACGATGGAGTAAACCCAGATCTGTGACTGGGGGTGAATGTTTGCCAATGTGCAGCATTCCGTCCATCATCTTGTGTGTTTTGAATTTTGCCCTAAGTGGGAAGGGTATGCCCAGACGTGGGTCCCGTGCTCACTACGCCACTGGAGTCAAGCTATCCTGGCTGATGAAGGCTGATAGCCTGAAACCGGTCCTAGGATGCTTGATTCCGGTCCAGGGAAGACATGGCTTGGCAGTTCGGTCTGGACTGTTCCCATGAGGCACAGGGTCAAGACTGATTTGCATATGGCTATGTCTGAACTGGGGTGGCGTGGTGAAGCAAAATAACGATGGATTAAACCCAGATCTGTGACTGGGGGTGAATGTTTGCCAATGTGCAGCATTCCGTCCATCATCTTGTGTGTTTTGAATTTTGCCCTAAGTGGGAAGGGTATGCCCAGACGTGGGTCCCGTGCTCACTACGCCACTGGAGTCAAGCTATCCTGGCTGATGAAGGCTGATAGCCTGAAACCGGTCCTAGGATGCTTGATTCCGGTCCAGGGAAGACATGGCTTGGCAGTTCGGTCTGGACTGTTCCCATGAGGCACAGGGTCAAGACTGATTTGCATATGGCTATGTCTGAACTGGGGTGGCGTGGTGAAGCAAAATAACGATGGATTAAACCCAGATCTGTGACTGGGGGTGAATGTTTGCCAATGTGCAGCATTCCGTCCATCATCTTGTGTGTTTTGAATTTTGCCCTAAGTGGGAAGGGTATGCCCAGACGTGGGTCCCGTGCTCACAACGCCACTGGAGTCAAGCTATCCTGGCTGATGAAGGCTGATAGCCTGAAACGGTCCTAGGATGCTTGATTCCGGTCCAGGGAAGACATGGCTTGGCAGTTCGGTCTGGACTGTTCCCATGAGGCACAGGGTCAAGACTGATTTGCATATGGCTATGTCTGAACTGAGGTGGCGTGGTGAAGCAAAATAACGATGGATTAAACCCAGATCTGTGACTGGGGGTGAATGTTTGCCAATGTGCAGCATTCCGTCCATCATCTTGTGTGTTTTGAATTTTGCCCTAAGTGGGAAGGGTATGCCCAGACGTGGGTCCCGTGCTCACTACGCCACTGGAGTCAAGCTATCCTGGCTGATGAAGGCTGATAGCCTGAAACCAGTCCTAGGATGCTTGATTCCGGTCCAGGGAAGACATGGCTTGGCAGTTCGGTCTGGACTGTTCCCATGAGGCACAGGGTCAAGACTGATTTGCATATGGCTATGTCTGAACTGGGGTGGCGTGGTGAAGCAAAATAACGATGGATTAAACCCAGATCTGTGACTGGGGGTGAATGTTTGCCAATGTGCAGCATTCCGTCCATCATCTTGTGTGTTTTGAATTTTGCCCTAAGTGGGAAGGGTATGCCCAGACGTGGGTCCCGTGCTCACTACGCCACTGGAGTCAAGCTATCCTGGCTGATGAAGGCTGATAGCCTGAAACCGGTCCTAGAATGCTTGATTCCGGTCCAGGGAAGGCATGTCTTGGCAGTTCGGTCTGGACTGTTCCCATGAGGCACAGGGTCAAGACTGATTTGCATATGGCTATGTCTGAACTGGGGTGGCGTGGTGAAGCAAAATAACGATGGATTAAACCCAGATCTGTGACTGGGGGTGAATGTTTGCCAATGTGCAGCATTCCGTCCATCATTTTGTGTGTTTTGAATTTATCCCTAAGTGGGAAGGGTATGCCCAGACGTGGGTCCCGTGCTCACTACGCCACTGGAGTCAAGCTATCCTGGCTGATGAAGGCTGATAGCCTGAAACCGGTCCTAGGATGCTTGATTCCGGTCCAGGAAGACATGGCTTGGCAGTTCGGTCTGGACTGTTCCCATGAGGCACAGGGTCAAGACTGATTTGCATATGGCTATGTCTGAACTGGGAGTGGCGTGGTGAAGCAAAATAACGATGGATTAAACCCAGATCTGTGACTGGGGTTGAATGTTTGCCAATGTGCAGCATTCCGTCCATCATCTTGTGTGTTTTGAATTTTGCCCTAAGTGGGAAGGGTATGCCCAGACGTGGGTCCCGTGCTCACTACGCCACTGGAGTCAAGCTATCCTGGCTGATGAAGGCTGATAGCCTGAAACCGGTCCTAGGATGCTTGATTCCGGTCCAGGGAAGACATGGCTTGGCAATTTCGGTCTGGACTGTTCCCATGAGGCACAGGGTCAAGACTGATTTGCATATTGCTATGTCTGAACTGGGGTGGCGTGGTGAAGCAAAATAACGATGGATTAAACCCAGATCTGTGACTAGGGGTGAATGTTTGCCAATGTGCAGCATTCCGTCCATCATCTTGTGTGTTTTGAATTTTGCCCTAAGTGGGAAGGGTATGCCCAGACGTGGGTCCCGTGCTCACTACGCCACTGGAGTCAAGCTATCCTGGCTGATGAAGGCTGATAGCCTGAAACCGGTCCTAGGATGCTTGATTCCGGTCCAGGAAGACATGGCTTGGCAGTTCGGTCTGGACTGTTCCCATGAGGCACAGGGTCAAGACTGATTTGCATATGGCTATGTCTGAACTGGGGTGGCGTGGTGAAGCAAAATAACGATGGATTAAACCCAGATCTGTGACTGGGGGTGAATGTTTGCCAATGTGCAGCCTTCCGTCCATAATCTTGTGTGTTTTGAATTTTGCCCTAAGTGGGAAGGGTATGCCCAGACGTGGGTCCCGTGCTCACTACGCCACTGGAGTCAAGCTATCCTGGCTGATGAAGGCTGATAGCCTGAAACCGGTCCTAGGATGCTTGATTCCGGTCCAGGGAAGACATGGCTTGGCAGTTCGGTCTGGACTGTTCCCATGAGGCACAGGGTCAAGACTGATTTGCATATGGCTGTCTGAACTGGGGTGGCGTGGTGAAGCAAAATAACGATGGATTAAACCCAGATCTGTGACTGGGGGTGAATGTTTGCCAATGTGCAGCATTCCGTCCATCATCTTGTGTGTTTAGAATTATTGATTGCTGCATCCCTATAGGCTGAGTGGGACACACACTGGCGACCCCCATATGCCAGGAGAGCGCTGCCTTGAAGATAGCTGTGTGAAGCACTGCCGTGAGGTTAGGGCTGAAGCCTTGTGGCATAGAGGTGTGGTGACCCCATAAGCCAGGAGAGGCAACCGCGATAAGGACTGCTGTGCGTTAAGGGCTGAAGCCTTGTGCGGTAGTGCTGTGATGACCCTATATGCCAGGAGGGGCTGATGCCGATAACTTCACCGTGTTGACTGGGCCAGCGCCCGTAGACATTGAATGGTGGTGAACCTGTGTGTCATCGGAGGTCACCGGAAGCACCAAGGTCTGTGACTTGTTCTACACTGTTGGAGAAGTGAGGACACCCTGGGAGTCAGAACAGGATTGTTGTAGCCACCCACCATCCATTGGAAGCTAGCAAACACTTACCCTGGAGGAAAAGCGGCAGGAAACCTCTGATCGCTGCAGGAGCAAGACCGCGAGGAACAGAGCCTGCATCCATCGAGTGCAGCCACTGAGTCCGCATACGGCTGACTCACCTGACTTGCGCTGGAGCCACTGCGGGTGTGCACAAATGCGATGCACTCCAAGACTCCGAACGCTTCCCTCCTGCCAGAGAGGATAGGACTTGCTTCGGGCCTAACGGTCCCGGGAAAACATGCTCCTAAATCGAGGCAAGGACATCAGGAGTAAAAGTACTCAACCCCCACGGTTGGGCCCAGCTCTCTGAAAGCGGTTCTGAGAATCATGTATTTATTAATGTAAAATTAGCTAGGTTATTGTAAACACTAATGCAATCAACATACTAATGCCTGTATTTGACAATTCTACCAAATAAAAAATGGAATGTTGCCTTGTTTAACTTTTCCCCCAACCATGGCAGTTCTCTGTGTTGCCTTGATTCGGAGCGCTAATTAATAAGTAGTCTAGATATAATATTGTGAAAATCACCATCAGTTAGATAAAACATATCAATAATTTGCAAACCTCTGTGCTTTGCAAAACATACAGAAATAGCTCAAATTGCAGGCAGCTCCACACAATATAACCCTGCTGCTCTGTCCACACTAACAGTGTCATTTAAATATAATTTGGTACAATATAAACTGGTGCAAATTGCATTTATTCCAATTTTTGCATGACAATCCATTAGAAGTTAGGCATTCTTTGTGTGTTACCCCAGCCCATGGGCTACTCAGTTCAAATGGTAATATCATCTACAAAAAAGGCACAAATAGCCTTTGTATAAGTTAATACCCATTTGTCAAACAAATGTAAATAGGTAAAACCCAATGCTCCCAATGTAAATAGGTAAAATACGACACGTCCATCTTCCCACTTATCAGAGCTTGTCACAGGTGCTTGGCCCGACTCCCATCCACCTCTAGTCCTGGGAATTATTGGCCACACCTTCCACCCTTTGCTCAGGGCTTTGCCACTCAGGATGTTGTCTGCAGTGTAGTGACAGGAATCATGCCATCCTGGATTGCGGATGTCACTAGTGTGCTGCCCAGTTGTTACACCCATCACCAGCCCAGTCAATTCTTTTCCCAGTGCAGGCACCCCAAAATTTGTGATCGTAAGCTCCATCTGAATTGCAGACTGCTTCTTGATTTGAGAATCCTGGAATTCAAGGATCGTCTGCAGAAATTGAGGATACTAGGATTTGAGGATTCCACAGTATATAAAGCTACACTCAGAGTGTGGCCACATAATTGTCTTTCCTCTCTTTTGATGACAAGACGCCTCTGCTTGGGCTTTGCTCTTCACCTGTCTTCCTCTACTTGGGCTCAGGTCTTCACCTGTGTTTCTGGCTCTCCACTTGAGATTATCTTCATACCAAACATCGAGAACTTCTTCCCAGAAGTTTTCTGTTTACTGGTGCCTCTTTATATTCCTTCTGCAGTGTCACTTCAAAGACTTTCCAGGCAAACTTGAAATTGTGTACCCGCTCACAGTGCTGTTTTCAGATGTCTCAGGTTAGTGATAGCTAGGGAGAGTTATATATTACTTGTTTGGATTGTGGGACTCTTGTTGGGCTCCTATACCGGCCCCTCCACCTACCTACTGGGATTCTGTCATAACCTCAAAGTTGTGTCGGCCAGGCTAGGACAAAGTCCGCCCGCCACCGTAACGGAATGCGGGACCGTCTGCAAGGGGTGCGGCGGTCCCGCACCTGACATTAGGATGCCACCGCCACCGTGGCGGTGGCAAACCCTATTCCCAGCATTGTGGCGGGCGGTGCTCACAGCACCGCCCGCCACAATGCTGGGAATGCACGTTGTGCATTTGCATTCACAACGTGACAGGCACCGCGCTGTGCCTGCCACCTTGTGCATGCAAATGCAGGGGGGTACCATAGGTACCCCCCATGTGCACCCCCCACCTCCCAACTTCCTGGGGGCCTGCTACGGGCCCCCAAAGGCAAAGACCACATGCCTTTCCATGGCGGCAACGCCGCCATGGAAAGGCTGATCACCGCAGGCATTGTAATATGGATGGCGGTGTCTTGCAGACACTGCCACCATATTAACCTTGTTTGTGGATGGCGGGCGGATCGGCCCCGCCAGGCCGGCGGTGACTACCGCCGGCCCGACGGGGGTGATCCGCCCACCATCCTAATGGGCCCCTTAGTTCGTGAATACCGTAAATGTATACATGTGTGGGTGTGTGCAAACATCCAAGGAGGTTGAAAGGTGATTTCCTGCCCAGGAAAGTTTACTTCCTTCTAACAAGAGTATATTTACTCTCACAGAAACCGGTGTGTGATCTAATACTTTTGCAAGCGCAAAGCCAACTTTACTGAATTAGAAAAGTGGTTTTGCACCCATAAAAAGCAGATCTGAATGGGTTTGCTAAATTTAAAATGCACGAAACTTCACCAGTGTCACACTCCAAGGTGTAATTAGCATAATTTGTTTTTATCATGTGTAGGCATGCACATTTGTACTTAGACATGAGACAATCTGTGCAGAAAAAATAACTGCACTGGCCAATTTTACATTTTTTCTTCAGTGGAAAAGATATTTTTGGGTGGAGAAGCCCCTTTTATTCCACCGTCACCATTTTGTGGGGTATTCTTATTCTCCTTCATCACTGCAAAGGGATTTACACCTGCACCTGACAGAAGTAAATCTATGACCTTTTTAGGGTAGAATGGGTGTCATTAGCTTGTGCATACCCAGAAATCTGTGTTTTTCTGGATGTACTCTAAATTCCTACTCCCCATTCATAGGGAGTAGGTTTACCCACAGAACAAAGCCATCATGAGTAGATTATTTTACACGCGTCTGAATTAGAAAATTGTTTTTGCACTCATACACTCATAAAAAAGAGTATTTGACTGTGTAAGCCATTTCTACACATGCAAATACCTTCATGATTCGGACCTGTGTATCCAGTCTTGGACTTATCCTTCAATAATTATTACTAATTGCTATTAATTACAATGGTTAATTGAAACAAATGACGATTACAGCACTCAGAATGCCTTGTTTTTTTTTTTTTTAAATGAAAGCTCAAAATCAAGAACATTTTGCCCAGCTCACCTGGAACAAAAACTAGCAAAATGCACTTACGTTCTTATTACTGAAAACAAAGTAAATTTATCACGACATTTCACTAGATAAATATGTTGTCGCTTGGCAGTTAAAACACTTCACCACTATTGCAGCATGTAACACTTATTGGATTTTATTTGGTTGACCAAAATATGTAGGCACAAGGAGTTTGCGGGGTGTAGAAAGTTCTGAGTTTTCAGGTTGATGACTTGACCTCCTGTTCTCTCTTTCAGAATGATCCAGAAGCCCACCCACCGACCCCCTCAAGGGAACACCAAACTACTGGTAATGGTTATGGTCTTGAAATTATGTCCTTTTCTAAGTCTGATAGCCTGGGATTTCTTCCAGTTTTTATCTTTATCATGGCTTCCTCCGAGATCCTCCTCCCCCCCCCCCTTATTTTTTTTTTTTTTAAATCAAAACCAAATAAAAGGTTTACTGGAATTAAAAATGTCATATGTGTCTAAAAGGACAATCACTGACTCAGCTATACCACTCTCTGAACAAGTACAACAAAAGTCGTGAGGGAAATCACTACTCACTGTGCTCCCTTTGCTAGGCCCGCTTATCTGTTATCATGCTTGGATAAAAACACTATTGTCTGCGGTAGCATTTATGCCCTTTATTTGTTATTGTTACTTAGCACGTCCAATACCTCTCCACCCTTCCAGAACCGCATTAAGTCACACACCTGCTTGGAGAGTGGTAGGGCGAAGCATGTGGCCGGCCGGTCCCTCGGTTCTTCTGTTGTCTCACGACCTCTTCCTTCTGTCCCAGACCCCAGGATCTCTCAGTGGGTTCTCGTTGCTCGTCTCTGTAGCAGCATTATGTTATGTTATATCCGCCTTCTGTGACTGTCCTTTTTCTGTCTCTGTGTCTTTTGGTGCTTCGTCCAGCAAAATTAACAGTCATTCTTTTCTTGGGGAAGAGGCAAGCAGCACGGAACACTGACACCAGGATTGTGTGAAAAAGGCGCTTTATTGAAATAGGTGCACCTCACAACACAACCTAGGCCTTTGCCTCACAAAACTAAAACCTCACTAAAATGGTGGCTGGCACTGCAAAATGCCTGGTTATATACCCATTTACATAGCCCAACCCCGGAGCAGTCGCCCGACTGCTCTACTTCCCAAAGAAACCCAGGGGGAAGACTTCCCTATGGTCAGTCGCCCCCCAAATTCCGATTGGGGAAGAGGGGAGCAGCACGGAACACTGGCACCAGGATTGTGTGAAAAAGTCCTCTTTATTGAAACAGGTGCACCTCACAACACAACCTAGGCCTTTGCCTCACAAAACTAAAACCTCACTATACAATTATCTCACCTATATTAAGCTACCCCCTCCCCTAAAATTGTCCCTCCCCACAACAACTTAATACAGTAATATTGTACCCCCTCCCGATCTGTTTAACTGTAACTGTGCCCTTTAAACTCCCCAACCCTTTACTACGACTATTAACCCTACTCAAGGACCCTTCCTACATAACCTTGAACTTCGTGTGACATCCAGGCGTGAACTAATCTAGCCATTCCCTTTGAGCCTGAAATGGCGCTGTCAACAAGAATAAACTTTGTTGAACGATGGAAACTTCTCTACCAATTGCCACCCAGAAAAAACAGGCGGGACAATTGCCCCCCCACTTTTTCTGCCATCACCGCCTCACCCGCCCCCCAGGAGCTGTCAGTCTGGCATATTTTCAAAACCTTCGCTAACTCCATTTTCAACTGCACAAGATACAATCCCATGCCCATAAAGGACAAGTGAGCCCCGTTGTCTCTGAAAAACTCCTTATCCTCAAATCGTAAATCTGAATGCACCACCCTGCCGATTCCTGCTTTCCTGCAAAACGTGTACATCTCCATATTGATCTTCTCCGTCGCTTTATCTATCGCAGCTGGGCGTCTCTCCAAATCCTCCTCGGAATGAACTCCGTTCAAAGCACATGACACTCTGACCAATGCCTGCTCACCTCCTTCAAATCCTCTTTCATATCTTTCACTAAAGCCAGCCCTTTCCTCACCACCAGGTCATTTTCACCTAAATGAATGAGCAATATATCCGGGCACTTTCCACCCACTAATAACAAACAGGGCAACAACTTGCACCAACGCATCCCCCCTTTCTCATGGCAAAAGATTGAATACATTCTATCTTTGAACCCCAAATTTGCTCCAAGCGCCGGACTTGGCCTGCCGCTCTGCCCATTTTATGAAAGAATGTCCCACAATCCATATATGCAAACGGATCTCCAATGGCCCAGGAACAGAACCTGAAAAACAAAAACACAACATGATGACCTGTATATCACTTATCAACACCCTTCCGCTGCGCGCACATAACGTTGGCAACAGTTGGATGACCAGCGCCCCAAGCCCATGATTTTGTCACTGCTCCACCCTTGTCTGCTCACTTCCATAGCTAACCTGATTCTAAGGGAGTGGGTTCCAAAGCCCCGTGTATCCAGCCCCACCCACGCCAATGCTTTGGGCAAGATCGCCAACAGTTGAAAGAGGACACTGGTTTCCCACCCTGATGCAGAAACACTAACCCGGCCCCAGGGGCGGACCTCTGCTTCAGCGTCATAACCCAGCTCACAGGACAGAATTCTGCCCCAGGATAAACTAGTAAAAGAACGCTCTTGCCTTGACCTCTCTCATCCGTCTTGGACCTGTACAGCCCCACACGTAACACCGCTCCACCTGCAGACATCTCCCCTCAAAGTAACCATCGGCTCCTCCTCTTCCCCAGAAGCTCGGAGACACAAAATGCGCCGAAAAACATCCACAACATTAGAGTGGGAAACAGTACTGTAACTAGGCCTGGGCGGAAAACTACGCTACGCTCGCGTAGTTTGCGTAACTACGCGCTACGCGAATTGCACATAGCACAGTGCAAAAATGCGTAGCGGGCATTTTTTGCTTGCTCGCGGTCCTCAACGTCAAGTTGGCGACCGCGAGCGAGCAAAATGACATCCCGGCGAGACTTTTCCTCGTTCGCGATCAGCAACATCAAGTTGCCGATCGCGAGCGTGAAAAATAAACCTCCCGGCGAGATTCTCAACGCGGGAGGTCAGGTTTCTCATTGCGAGTGGTCGCGTATGCTCGCGACCGCTCGCGATGAAGCTACCAGTCAGCGTTGAGAAAACTGCCGCTCGAGTACAAATCTACTCGGCGGCAGAAAGCTAGCGCTTGCACTGTGCAAGATGCCGTTTGCAATGATTGCACAGTGCGGACAAGCATCCGGCACTGTGCAATCATTGCGAACAGCATTTGCTACCGCACTACGCAGTTCGCGTAGTGCTACACGTAGCTCGCGTAGTGCGAACTGCACTTCGCGTAGCTACGTGTAGCGCTACTACGCGAACTACGCCCAGGGTTAACTGTAACACCAATTGAGCTGCAAATGCCCAGCAACTCTGCCAGGACTTTGAACAATATATCCAGCACCAGAGGTTTCGTTTTGCTCCCCAACCGACCTTGCTCCCTCGACCAACCCTCAAGAATCCTACTCTCTAGCTCGCCTGCTGATGGCACATACCCCCAATATAGCTTGCCCATAAATGCAATGGTCGCTAATTTACCCGAAATTGTCACCCTGGACTGTCCTTTTTCTATCAATCTCAATATGAATTGTACTACATCCTCCACCCTAGCCCACTCCTCAGATCTTTGCCGTGCCCCTCCTGCAAAGAACTTGGCCCACGCTTGTGAATATTGCGCTCTTGTAGACACAGCTAGCGACCATGCTACCAATTGAAGCATCCTGTTTCTCCTACAGACCATAAGTGCTGCGTCATTCTGGTCCTGATGCTGTCCACTTCTGTGGCCAGTCCGTGGAATCTCCCCCACTGTGAACGAGACAAAGCATCCGCAATGTCATTGTTCACACCTGGTACATGTCATGCTCTAAATATCACATCAGGCTGTAAGCACTTCAACACAAATACCCACAGCAACTTCAAAACCTGCATGTCCCTTGCAGACTGCCTGTTAATGACCTGCACCACTGACATGTTATCCACCCAGAATAGCACTTTCTTGAGCTGAAGCTGGGCGCCCCAGAGCACCAATGCCACCAGCAGTGGAAATAGTTCCAAAAAGGCAATACTGCGCCAACCCTGTTTCCATAGCTGTGGCCATTCCTCCACGCACCAATGTCCTTGCCAATAAAGGCCAAACCCGATGCCTCCCAATGCGTCAGAGAAAATTTGTGCGTCCCATTCAAAGTCTGTCAAAGACGCCAAGGGAATCCCATTAAAAGATTGCAGAAAAAATTACCACATCCTCAGGTCTTCTTTTATCCCTGCCGCTAAGCATACATGATGATGATGGGAGTGGCAGTCATGAAAGGGCAAGGCCCAACCTCCTACAAAATGTCCTCCCTGCTCTTACCACCCTGCAAGCGAAATTCAAGTGACCCATCAGCACCTGCACCTCCTTAACTGTCACTTTCCTTTTTCCCAGCATTGAGCCCAGAAGCTGCTGCATGGCCCGTTTCTTATCCTCGGGCAGCCAGGCTTTCATCGCAACAGAGTCAATTTTTATCTTCCGAACTGATATCACTGTTGTGGGCCCCACCGTTTTCTCAAGTGCCAATAGCACACCCAGGTCTCCCATCAGCTCCTGGAACCTTGTCAGCGCTTGCTGACAGGTCGCGCTTGCGGGACTCCCAACAAAAAAGAAGTCGTCTAGGTAATGAGTCACATTGGCATTGCCAGTAGCTTTGGTAAAGAGCCATTGCAAGAATGAGCTGAAGCATTCTAAAAGGGCGCACGATATAGAGCAGCCCATGGGTAGTGCTTTATCCACGTACCATTTTCCTTCAAACTGTATGCCCAACAAATGAAAGTCAGCAGGGTGTACCGGCAACAAACGGAAGGCCGACTTAATGTCTCTCTTCACCATCAGCGCCACCCATCCCACTCTTTGCACTTGTGCTAAGGCCACGTCAACCGATGAATACATGACTGACACTTGCTCCTCAGGAATGAAGTCATTAACTGACTGGCCCTTTGGCCATGACATATGCGGAATTAGCCAAAATTGCCCTGGCTCCTTAGGAACCACCCCAATGGGGGGCATGATCAAAGCTTCCATTCGTCAAAGGGGCCTGCCATCCTACCCTCCGGGATCTCTTTCTCCAGCTTGTCCCTCACCATCTGCCTGTGCTCGTGTACAGATTTCAAATTCTCCGCCTACTGACTCACCCTTGGACCCTGGTATCCCAGTCTAAAACCCCAAATGAACCCCCATAGCAAGACCCGAGCATCCTTCTGTCTGTCGTACGTTGAAAGCCAAAACCCCAGCCTGTCAAGATTAATGGGCATATGAGCTTTTCCCTGCAGGTCCCTGGCCCCCTTTCCCTGCCCTTTAACCCCCTGCCTGTCCTTTTTGTCCCCCGCTGTAACCCTGCTGTTGACCCTGCCATGTTGAGTTCTGCCCTCCCCCTGCTCCGAAACAATTGACCAATGTGTGCTTGCCTGCGCATTTGGAGCATTCATGCCTGAATTTGCAGTATTCCCTGGTGCAGCTCCCTTTATTAAAATCCCAGCATGTGCCGAAGGCATTGGCCTGGCCTCTTCCTGCTCCCCCCACTCCTCCTTGGTTGGGGTGCCCTTGAAAGGGCTGATAAACTATCAGTAATCCGCTTGCTGTGAAAATAATTTGGCCAAATTTGGCAGGGCCCATTGTGTGCTGCCATAAATCCATGTCTAGTTCACCCAACTGAGTGTCTGTGTCAACTGTCATGAGAGCCCTGAGCTCCTCATCGTACTGAACCCAGGCGTACCCGCCGTAATTGAGGTGTACTTTTCTAATTACATCCATATATTTGAACATTGCGATGGACCTCTCTGGGTACTTTTCGCAGTACACGCTAGCACATAGAAGAAAAGCTGCCATCCAGTTCTCAATAGTGACCGGGACCCTGGGCCGCCTGGATAATTCCACCTCCTCTTTGGACCCCTCTTTTGACCTTAACTCCCTGTGCAGTAACTTCATCATTTCGACGCACTCTCCCTTCCATATTTTTTCTTTAGTGGACGCAATAAGATGTGCTCCTACAGTCCCCATAAGGGAGTTTTTTAAGCCGCACTTCCTTGCTCTCCAGTTTGTCTGATTTCATCTCCCTGTCCGTCTTGCCCTCCTGTGGAGCCTTGTCCCCTGCCGCTACCTTTTTGGTGGTCCCCTGCCCAGAAGGCCCTGACTTAACTTTGCCCGGCTCCACTAACTCTGCACTTCCAAAGGTCCCCTTGCAGTGCGCCCCTGCTCCTTCAGTCCCTGTGCCGCATGAGTGGTCGTGTGTGCCCACACCTGCATCGGTTATGTAGCGACCCTTGCTCAAGCGGGCCTCCCTGCTACCCGGCTGCCCTTTAGTCTCCACCACTGCAGACACCATTACAGGGGTAAACATCACACGGGGTGTCTTACCTAGCGCCAAAGTCAGTGTCCGTGGAGGGGCCTGCCGTCTCACCAAGTCTGCTCTCCGTTGGGTTCCACCACTTCTGACTTGAGTGTGCTGGGAACCTGTAGCCTGCAAAACACTAGCACCAGAGCGAGTAGAAGCTCCCCCCGCCCCTCCTGTTGTGGCCTACCCTCCCCCTCTATGATTTGCACCTCATCCTCATGACTTAACTCACCCTCTTCAAGATTCTCCTCATCAAAATCCAAAATACTAGTGTCCAGCGCTTCTGACCACCTACGCTGAAGGGCCAAGTACTGCCCTCCCCACCGTTCCGCCAACACAAACCTACACCTCTCTAGGTTAGTCACCTCCGGTGTAAAGCTCAATTATCCTGTACATTGCACAGCTGATATCGAAGCAGACCTTCCCAGCACAGTGATCCTACGGTCCATCGACGCCTTCCAGCTAGCCGCATGGGGCCGAGCCCTCTCTTCTCCTTGGGGCCGCTGAGCCATACGAAGCTCACCCGAGTCTGCTCCACCTGACTCCGAGGTAACCTGCGAGCGATAATGTAGGCCCGCTGCGCTGGCACGTTCCCATAACTGACCCCCTTGATCTTCCCTCAGGCTCCACCCCATGTGGGTTCCTCCCCCTCCCTGCATGCTTCCCTACCTGTGACTGCTTCACCTGCCTCACTGCCCAGCCCCGCGCCCTTGCATCCTCCCCTGCTGTAAACCCTCAACAAGGGCCGTGCCCCTTCTCCTCCCTTCGCCCAACTTGAGTGAGGCTCAAATATTTCCTCCGTAACCCACCCCGGGTCCTCCCCCTCATCTTCGCTCCAGCTTAATTCTGCTGCAGCCACTGCAGTCAGCGCCCCTTTTCGGGGTGCTCTCACTTCCTCCTCTGCCTCGCCAAACCCCCTCCCCTCTTGCAGCTACCACCCCCATCACCTCTGTCCTGCCTTCCTCCTCCCCCTACCCAATGCCAAGCCAGCATGTCTGTACCCCTTCTGGTGCCCTCGCTATCCAGGCACCCCTGTTCCAATCTACAGGATTCCCAAGGGGGCTAGCTGCCCCAACCCCTCCTGTCTCTTCACTCAGCACACTTCCCTGCCTCTGATCCTTCCTACTCTCCTCCAGGCACTCCTGATACACTTCCCTAAAATCTACCACCTTTTCCTCCCCTTTTATCATCCCTGCGGCCACAGCCCCTGAGGCTACTCCCCCCTCCTCTGATACCCCCGCGACTGCGGGCTGCCGGCTGCCTCTCCCTGGCCCCATCAGACTCAGCGCTCTTCCCCCTCCCTTTCCCTGAGGCCGCTCTCGCATGAGCAGCGGCCCCGCCCCTCCTTGCAGCAGACGAGGCACTCTCCCTGGCCTCATGTGAATCAACGTTCTCCCCCTCCCTTTTGCCAAAGCAACGCTCGCATGAGCGGTGGCCCTGATGGAGCAAGGACTCGGACACGAGAAGCAATCCTCTCAATTTTACTTACTAGCGAATTACTAACAACGTGTTTTGTGATTAATAATACGCATTTTCTTTACACGCGGGAAAAGAATGAAGCTTGCCTATGTGTTTACTAACTGCAAATAACACGAACGTAGGACTAGAACGCATTTTAACACGGGATCTTTACTGCGCATGCGTCTACTGCATCTACGTAGTATGGAGGGAAATTCTGGCGCTTGCGCAAAGAGCTATAAAATGGCCGCTTGAAAGCTCACATGCATGGCACCTGCTTTGCTGAAACTAAAAAATGAGGTTATAACTAACGCAAATGCAGAAAGAGAAATAACAAATGATATGGGTCAGAGTAGAGGTTGGTGGTATACAGTGACATCATTTATTTTTGAGAATAACATTTCTCCTTTGACTTTATTATTAGTGCGTATTTGGGCCTGTTAAAGTTGTTTGAGTCGAGCAGACTGACGTGGCACAACGCATGCGCCCTGGTATGGAAGCTTGGAGGATGACTAAGGATTTGTCACGCGTCCAAGGTCTGCGGAGATGTGCCCTGGGAACATGAGGGTGAAGAGTTCATATGAAGGAACTTATTCGAGAAAACTGGTACAATTGTATTAATAAAGTTTAAAGATGTATGGGAAAGGAAGGGCGGAATAAAAGTTTGAGGGGAGGAGTTTGGAAACAATGGTTTAGGGGAATAAAATGAAGTATAAGCATGGTGTGATGATCATCCCCCTCGCCTGTCCAATCAGAAGTTAGTATTCTGTGAAGAACGAAACATTAATGGGTGGTACATGCCTATGGAAAGGTATAATTGAGGTAGTTTAGTTAGAAGAGGGAGCGGGCTTTGAGGAAGTTACGAAGAAGCTTTTGGAGCGCGTTGAAGAAGCCTGAGAACGGGGTGTACTGGGGTGGTGCTGATGCTCTGAAATGCTGATGAAGAAACTGAATGCAGAAACATCTACTTAAATTGGGTGGGTTAGAAAGAAGATCGCGGAAGAACCACGAGGAGGAAGAGAGTGTCAGAGAGGGGTGCGACGTAGTCGTCGGTGTTTAGAGAGGTGAAATATCCTGTCCTGATTCCTGTCCTGAAGTCTTTGTCTCCTGATCTAGCCTGGGAGGCCCTTACCAGCCCTTTGGCCAGGGGGTTGGTCTTCACACCATACTTTGGTAATTATGAAATTCATCGTTTGATAACTGCTCTTCTGTCTCTATCCTCTTCTTTCTGAGCATAGTTATTGTGTGGATCTGAATTGATAAATGTTATCTGGAACATTTTTGAATTGGCACTCCTGTGAATGAGGGTGTTTGTACTGAAACGCTTTGAGATGGTTCAAAACCCCTAATTTAGATAAAGATTTAAAACTTACTGAGTCTGTCATTATTTTATTCTTATTAAGAAAATGTATAATAAGTTATGTCAAATTATCGCCATCAACTAGTTCCACCTAACTGGTCCATTGACCAGAGGAAAGAACTGTTTGATCAGTGGAAGGTTTAGTTAAAGAAGCAATAACTAGATCTTGAGGTATGAGAAACATTAAAAACTAAAAAGTTCCAGTGGTTTACTTGGCGCAGAACGGAAGCAAGTTGTATGGACCCAGGTGAGTATATGGTAGTGGAGTATCTGTTGCTAGTACGCCGCTGGATCAGTTTTCTGGTAGCAGAGATATGGTTGTTAGTAACTAGTTTGCTGATAAGTATAGATTATTGATTTTTGGTTAATGTTTTAACAAAAGAGTTAGTGTCCTGTTTTTAGGTTGTCTGGAAAATTCCTGGGGAATGAATAGCAGGTGGCGATAGAAACCACACTGCAGTGAGGTTACTCGTCTGTTGGAATAACACTGAGAAGTTAGGTAGGGCTGGCAGTGTTAAACTAGGGACTATTTTCTGTACAAAAGTGAGAGTGGTTGAAAGCAAAGAGTTCGCTGGTGAAACTTTAGGCGTTATATCACCTAGTAAGGGTAACTCGGAAGGAGTAGCAGGTTCTTCTAAGCTATACTGGCAGCAAAAGGAGTTCGCTGGTGAAATACGGGTCTCAAAATTCCCTAACGGGAGATACCGGAAGAGTAGCAGGTTCTCTGGAGCTTAGGTGAAGAGTAAGCGGAAGGTTTTACTCGCAGTGAAAGAAAAATAAACTATCCTTTTGATTTAGTGGAACAGACGAAGTTTAAATAACTTTTTGAAGAAATCAAATTTTGTATTACCTTGCAAAGGGAGGGTCAGTTGCCGGAGTGGTACTGACATCACAGAGAGCCGCGCTGGGATTGGTAGCTACAGCAGGCGTGTGACAGGAAGAGCTTGGTAAAGGAGGGGTGAGAAATCGCCTGAGTAAGACCGACGTCACAGAAGAGCCGCGCTGGGATTGGTAGAAGCAGTGGGCACGTGACAGGAGCAGCATTGTAAAGGAGGGGTCAGTAGTGAGGAGCAGAACTGACGTCAGGAAAAAGGCCGTGCTGACATTGGTCAGAGTACGAGTGTAAGCCTGATTTGATTGGATACATAGTTAGAAGCCGCACTAGAATTGGAGGAGAGAAGGATTGTATGCAGGATTTTGATTTCACTGTCAGTGCAAGACGTACAGGTAGAAGATTTCAAGGGTTTGCGGAATACAATTTCCTACACCGTTCTTCAAGAATGTATGGAGAGAAAAGAAAGATGTCAATTTTTAAGAGAATAAAGAATTTCTTTGTTAAGGATAAGCCTGTGTTGACTAGAGAGGGCATTCCTATTCCGCCACCGAAGACACCAGCATCTTTTATGATGATGGAGAGAGGATATCATACTTGCGTGTGGCTGGAAAATTGGGTAGAGTACACGAAGGATGATGGTGTGTTAGCGTTTCCTAAGGATAGTACGTTTAATGGGAGGATTCTTCAGAATTTGAGATTGAAAATGAATGATTTAGAACCGAGACCTAGGTTAACTCAATATGAGGCTTTGGAAGAATGGGAGACTGAGTCATATGAAAGAGAGAAATGCAGAGGTGGAAGATATAGAGGATTCTTTCCAAGACATTTGCATGAGTCACGAGAAGGGCAGATGAAACAGTGGAGGAGAGCTACGGTATCAGAAGGGGTATATCCAGTGTTGATGGCTGAGGAACAATCTGGAGGAAAGTGTAAAGAGAAAACGAAACATATGAATTCGACAGGATATGAAGAGTCAGATGACGAATTGTTAGAGGATATTTTAATTAAAAATCCACCACCGTATCAAGAAGCAGCTAGTAAGGTTGTCCCAAGTGCGCCCATAATGGGAATACCATTAACTCCACAGATTTTACATGAGACATCATACAACAGAGGGTTGGAACATAATGAAAGAGAAGCTTTGAACAAAACTAGGGAAGAACTAGTACAAAGGATAAGTCAATTGAATTTAAATACTGAAGCTTTGACAGTACCAGTAACCATTGGTCCAGTAATCCCATTATTTGGGGATAATAAGATTTGCCAGAAACCACAACTCATGACAGTTCCATTAAGTGATCCTAGAAAAGAGGTAGTGATCACAGATGATCAAGTTAGTGAAAGTGAGTCGGTTATTTCATTAATGGATCTCCCTATTGTGGAACCTCATGCGGAAACTCAAAGGAGAGTTACGCCTATGAATTTGAGAGAGAGAAGACCTTCGGTTCCGGCTGGAACTTCAGGTACAACAGTAGTTACCTCTGAAGAATTAGAGAGGTGGGCTCAGGAAAGGGATAATCGGAAACCAATACCAAAACTTTTGGATATTAGTAGAGTGAAAGTGGAATTGGAAGAGATGATGACAGGATGCGTGGGTATGGAAAGATTAAACGTTTACAATGATGAAGAATTATTGTATTTATGTAAGAGTATAACCAGGAGAGCAAGACTATTTCATGAAAGATTAACTGAAGTTGCTTCAGAGATTGGAATAGACATAGGGAAATCAAAATTGTTACAGAAGCCCTATCAAGTGGATTTTACTGATAAAGATTTAGAAAGTGTGAATGCTTCAGGAAAAAGGTTACAGATAAAAGAATTAATGAACATGTTGCGAAAATGGGGAGACATTGATAAATGGAGGATTAGGTGGATAAGGAAGAAAGAAGAAGTGCAAGCGAGAGAGGCAGCAGCTGCATTTCCAGTAAGAGAAACAGGAAAGGTGGAAAGGTTGTGTCCAATGAGAGAGGTTCCTGGAGGAGGATATGTTCATGTCCCTTGGAGTAGACAAGATATTTTATCGTTTACAAATGATTTTCCAAAATTGAGAGAAAAGCCAGTTGAGTGGTACAAACAGGTAGAGAGGTTTGTGAAAGTATCAAAGGTGTTATTGAAAGACTTGGATGGTCTATTTGACATAGTGGTACCTGCTGATTTATGGACAGAATGTAAGATCACAATTGATTGGCCTAATGAGGAGTATCCTAGAGATGCAAAAACAGGAGCACCGTCAGAAGAAGTGATAAAAGTATCACCAAGTGATTACATATTTGAAAGGAAAAATCCCTCCTAAAGAAACAGATTGGGTAAAAATAGATAGAACAACACAGGAACCGAATGAATCTGTACATGCATACTATGAACGATTGTTGCAGGTGTTCAAGTAGTATAGTGGTTTTGAGAACATTGGTGACAAAGATATGGGACATTTTGTGTATCGGTTTGTATATGGCTTGAAACCGGAAATTAGTCAGATGATACAGCAGCACATGTTGTGTTGGCAAAGTAAGACAGTGGATGAAATTCTAAAGTACGCGAAATATTGCGGGGATGGCATAGAGGCCAGGCGAAGGAAGCTGAAAGAGAAAATGATGTGGGCTCAAGTTAAATTGGCAGAGCAGCAGGAAGAGAAGGCAAATGAGCAAAATAATAATCCAGTAAAAGAACAGAGTCAGAATAATCAAGGAACAAATGGTAATAGATTTAAGGGGCGGATGGACAGAGAAGAAGCGAAAAAGAAGTTCCCTTGTCATGCGTGTGGAAAGCTTGGACATTGGAAGAACGAGTGTAAGAGTACTCAGAATAATAATAATAATAATGGGCCAAATCAAAATTTAATCCCACAGATGCAGAATGAAGTACTTATGAATCAGCAGCAACAGGTAGTCACTCCACAATATCAGGTGCCACCAGCTCCTATGCCAAATTTTGTGAACCATCAAAGTTTCAGTGCGAACACTGGATTTCAAGCAGAAAGTGGTAAGAATAATAGAACAATTGCACAATATTTTTTGCAGAATGATGAAGAACGTTCAGATACTGCACAATGACGGTGCCTGAGGGGGGAGGAAGAGGAGTGCGTGCTTGGCGCAACCTTACCGGTAGATCAGTCAGGTTCATTTGTTGACGGGAAAGTAGAAGGTAAAGACATAACTTTCCTATTGGATACTGGTGCTACCAAGTCTACTGTGAGAACAGCAGACATCTCAAACCTACCCCTCTCGGGAGAAACTATCCAAGTTGTAGGCGTGTCTACCCAACAGATTAGAACCCCTATCACAAAGCCAATGGAGGTACACATTGGAAACTTCAAAGAAATGCATCGATTTGTAGTTTGTGATTCCAGTCCTGTAAACCTGTTGGGAAGAGATCTTTTGTGCAAGATGAATTGCACGATCTATTGTACACCGGATGGTGTCGCTTTCCAAACCACCGATGAGGACGTAATCTATAAAATGATGCTGGCCAAAAAGGGAACAGAGGTAGATAAAATGTTTTCATTAATAACTGAGAATGAATTGCCGGAAGAGTTAAGAACGACAGTCAATCCGGAAGTGTGGGATTTTACAGGAAAAGATATTGGGCTAATGAAAAATATAGACCCAGTTAAAGTGACAGTGAAGGAAGGTGCAGTGTATCCAAATACCCGACAGTACAAAATGAGTCCAGAAGTAAAAGCAGGAATTATTCCAGAAATTGAATGAATGGTTAAACAAGGCATTCTAAAAGAAGTGATGGGTAGTCCCTGTAATTCGCCAATAATGGGACTGAAAAAGCCTAGCGAAAAGTACAGAATAGTGCAAGACCTTCGAAAAATAAATAAGATTGTAATTCCCTGTTGTCCAATTGTGCCAAATCCAGCAGTGATCCTTTATCAGATACCATGGAATGCAGGATGGTTCACAGTAATTCATTTATGCCAAGCGTTCTTTTCTGTTCCTTTACACCCAGACAGCCAGTATCTTTTTACGTTTAAATTTGAAGATCGTATTTACGCATGGTGTCGTGTTCCTCAAGGGTACACAGAAAGTCCTTCAATCTTTAATCAGATTTTGAAAAAGTGGCTAGAATCATTGATTATGCCCAGAAATTCTGTTCTGGTTCAGTACATTGATGACCTGTTAGTGGCATCAAAAACGCGAGAAGATTGTGTCACAGATACAATTGGGTTGCTGAACCATTTGGCTGAAGGAGGACACAAGGTGTCTCCAGAAAAATTACAGTTCTGTCGACAAGAAGTAAGATATTTAGGGCATAAAATAGAAAGAGGAGTTAGAAAAGTGACACCGGAAAGAATAAAAATAATCAAAGAAATGCAATTGCCACAGACTCAGAGAGAAATGAGAATGTTTCTGGGAGTGGTTGGATACTGCAGACAATGGATAAATGGATTTTCTATGTTAGCGAAACCACTGATACAGATGATTCGGAAACGAGCAAAAGATCCGATTGATTGGAATGATGACTGCCTAGAGGCATTTGTGAGATTGCGAAATTGTCTGTGTGAGGCTCCTGCCTTCGGCATGCCAGACTATACAAAAGACTTTGCTTTGTTTTGTTGCGAAAGAGAAAATTGTGCACTTTCAGTTTTAACACAGAGACATGGATTGAGTCGGCGTCCAGTGGCATATTTTTCAGCCACATTGGACCCGGTGGCTTCAGCATTGCCTGGCTGCTTAAAAGCAGTAGCTGCTACTTGTATGAGTCTGGAGCAAAGTGAGTCGATAGTGATGGGATATCCGGTAAAAGTATTCGTTCCACACTCAGTTGAGATTCTTTTGACAAGAACAAGAACACAACACCGCACCCCTAGTCGTTTGACAAAGTATGAAAGAGTGATTTTGGGAGCTGAGAATGTGACTGTGATAAGGTGTACGATTCTGAACCCAGCCACCCTATTGCCAGACCCCTGTGAAAAGGAAGTAAAAGATGAAAGTGATCATGATTGCTTAGACGTAACTGAGTTATGCAAGAAGCCCCGCCCGGACATAAGAGAGATACCACGTCAAGAAGCAGATCATGAGTTATTTGTAGACGGCTCCTGCCTTAGGACACAAGAAGGAGGTCTAAGTGCTGCATATGCTGTTTGCAAACTTTCGGGGTAATTGAAGCATCCTGTTTACCTGGGGTTAAGTCTGCACAAGTAGCTGAATTGGTTGCCTTGACAATGGCATGTAAAAAGGGGAAAAATTGGAGAGTAACCATATTTACGGATAGTCAATATGGTTTCGGGATTGTGCATGACTTCGGCCAGCTTTGGATGCAAAGGGGATTTCTGACTTCCTCAGGGTCTCCTATCAGAAACAGCAAAAATGTAAAAGATTTGTTGGAAGCATTACAATTGCCAAAAGAAATAGCAGTTGTAAAATGCACTGCACATCAGTCAGGAAATGACTATGTGACTGCTGGCAATAATTATGCTGACCAAGTGGCGACATACTGCGCTAAAAATGCAGTAGCCATAAACAGAAAAATTGAAACGGGGGAAACCAGATGCCAACTTATGTACTTCTCAGTGCCAGAGACATGGGATGAGATTAGACAATTGCAGGAAGAAGTTGAGGAAAAGGAAAAAGAAATCTGATAAAGGCAGCCTGTACCAAAGACCACATGATGAAGTATGGGTGTATCTAGATGGAAGACCAGTCATGCCAGATTGTCTGCTTTCAAAAATGGCGAGGGTGTATCATGGAGCAACACACATAGGGAGAGATTCAATGATCAGATTATTCAGACAGAGTTGGTACAATCCGAAGTTCAGGGTAATCGCAGAGAGCCTTTGCCAAAGATGCTTAACCTGTCATCAGCAGAACCCAGGTAGAAAGACAGTGGTAAGCTGGGGAAAAATTGGAAAGGCAGAAGGACCCTTCACCAGATTACAGTTAGATTTCATTGAATTACCCCCCTGCAACGGATTGAAATACGTACTTGTCATAGTATGCCTTTTCTCAAGATGGGTGGAAGCCTACCCTACTAGAAGAAATGACAGTCTTACAGTTGCAAAATTATTGTTGAGGGAGTTGGTGCCACGATTTGGTTTTCTGGTCACTTTGGAATCAGATAGAGGCCCTCATTTTAATAATGAAATAATTCGATTAATCTGTGCGGCATTTAACATTGAACAAAAACTACACTGTGCTTATCGTCCAGAGGCTTCTGGAGTTGTTGAACAAATGAATGGCACAATCAAGTCAAGATTGTGAAAGGTGTGTGCATCCACAAAGCTAAAATGGCCAGATGCATTACCTCTTGTATTAATGGGTCTCAGAAGCATTCCAGACAGAAAAACAGGAATGAGTCCACATGAGGTACTCATGGGAAGAGCCATGAGACAGGTGTTTATTCCTGGAAATAAACTAATGAGTATAACTGATGATCTGGTATTGGACTATTGCAAAGGATTGGCTGAAATGATGCGTTCTATCTCTCATCAGGTTGGAGAAGACGCAGTTGAAAGTCAGCCAGATCAAGTGCATGATTTGAATCCTGGAGATTGGGTGCTAGTGAAGAAACAAGCAAGGAAATCGTGTCTAGCACCAAGGTGGGACAAACCAAGGCAAGTCATACTAGTCACTACCACAGCAGTGAAGTGTACAGGTTTGCCCAATTGGATTCACGCTAGTCATACCAGAAGAGTACCGAGCCCATCAGAGCAACAAGAGCCACCACTGACTGAGCAGGCTCAAGCGTCAGGAGTTGTAAACTGTGAAATTGAAGAATCTAGAGTGATAGATTCTGAAAGACAACCATATGATGAGCAGCCCGAGCTAAGTCAGGAAGAATGGATCCCAGTGATTGAAATAATTGATGATGCCATTGAAACCAGAAGAAGAACAGAACTGAAAAGACAAGAAAGTAGTCAGGAAGAGACAGGGGAAGAAGAACACACTCAGGTGAAAACAGAAAGAGACACAAACCAACCTGAGGAGGCAAAGGTAGAAGAACACGTTCAGGCAGAAGAAGAAGAAAAGCTTGAATTTAGACCTGAACAGGACCAGATAGAGTTAGAAGAACAAGTTCAGGCAGAAGAAGAAAGATTTGAAGTAAGACCTGAGCAGGATCAGACAGAATTAGAAGAACAAGCTCAGGAAGAAGCAGAACAAAATTCGGTAGAACCTGAGCAGGAAGAAGCAAAAGAAGGTACAAGCACAGAAATCAGAGAAATAGAACAGATTGTGCCCAGAATAAATGAAATAAAAAGAACCTTACAAGGAGATAAGGAAGGTGAAAAAGCAGTGCAAATTAAAAGAGTCAGAAAGGGAGACAATTGGCCAACTGGAGTAAAGAAACTAAAATATCACTTGAGAAAATCTGAAAAGAAACCAGAGCAAGTGAATGAAACCACAAGTCAAACAAGACCTAAGCAAACTTTAGCAAAAATAACTCGAAGAAGTCCAAGATTGAGAAATTTAAACAGAAAATACAAGGCTCCAGAGTGGACGTACGTCATTCTTGAAGAATTTGAGTCCCTGGATCTGTCTGATGAGACAGAAGAAGTCCATATTGCACACATTGACGAAAGCCAATTGAAACCTCCTTAAGAACAGAAAGAAGAACAAAAGACTGACAAAGGGAAAAGATAAGAGAAGAGAAATGTTCTCAGAGACAAAATGGCCGACAATGAAGTTAGAGGAAAACCAAAATGTGGAGTAAAGAGAAAGTGTCTAAGATTTTGTTTTTGTAGTATTTTATTAGCAGTATTAGGATGGCTATTCCTAACAGTAGGGGTACCTTTGATAATGAAAACAAATAACGAGAATAATACAGATACTAATGTTAAGGTAGATAGATTAAGAGAAACTAGATTAGAAATAGGAATGGAAGATGAAGCAAACTATCACAATGAGTCAGACTATAATAAGTCCTCTAATGTGTTTATTAAATTATTATTTCAGTATGTTAGCACTATGCAAATTAACAACTGTTATGTATGTATGAAATTGCCTTCTTCAGTATCAGAAGGGATGACGTATCACCATATACCTTTAACGTATGGTGTATCATGTAGTATTTTGTCGAGTTTATTTTACACTACAGGGAGATTGCAGTATTTTTATTCTAACTTAGATGTAACATTTTCTGAACTTCCTATTAGAAAGAATATGAATCCAGTAGTTAGTAGTAAAAATGCACAATTTATGGGTGAATTTTTCCTAACAATAAGTTCAATAGATTTAGTTCAGGCACACAAAGATAATCTAACATGTACATTAAGGAAAGAAGAAAAAGATTTTTTAGATTTAGTAGAAGAAAGGAGATAGGATTTAATGAATAAGGCAACTACACAGAAAACCTATGTACCTCCATGGGTTGGGAAGGAGGGAATCTATGCAAGTGGCAAGGCTCATGCTGCGATGTCCCTGGACTTTGTGAAAAGGGGAAAATTCTGCCTCCATAGATTAAAGACAGATTATAACAATAATTGCATTGGTTCCAGTGAATGTGAACATAACTTCCTAATATTAGGAGGATGGGGACTAAAAGGGGGAACTGATCCTGTGTTTCCAGGAGTGTATTATGTTTGTGGGAGCAATGCCTATTACAGGTTACCTGCAAGATGGTACGGAAGCTGTTATTTTGGAATAGTTTTTCCAAAGAATTTATCATGTAGACAAAATCAGTGGAGCCAATGGAAATTCTAACGGACTAACACGAAGAAGAAGGGCTAGTTTACTGAAATTGTAGGAGATATTTTTAGTGCACTGATACCCTCAGTTGGAGTCATCCTAAATTCTCAGAAAATTTGTAAGTTATCAACCATAGTTGATCGTCTTTCTACAGATACTGCAGGAAGATTTTTAATGATTAACACAGAAATGGTTGCAATTAGATCAATGGTTTTACAGAACCGTCTTACTCTTGACATATTATTAGCAAAAGAAGGTGGAGTTTGTGGCATGTTGAAAGTTCAACATTGCTGCACTTATATTCCGGACAAGAGCAGAGAAATTAAAGGATATATTGAAAATATTACGAGAATGCATAAAGATTTGACCCAACTGGAGGTTGACAGTGTGTGGGGAAGACTAACAAAAAGTATAACATCAATAGGGAAATGGTTTGTTGGGTTTGGGAAAAGTTTTCTAGGTCAAATAATAATACCATTAGTGATGATAATAACAATAGTGATGTTAATAATGATTACATATAGATGTTGTAGAAAAGGTACGAAAGGAAAGGTACACTTGAACAGAAAAGGAAAGGGACAGACACGTAAGAGAAAGTACGAGGAAATACGCTTGGAAGAAATAAAAGGCAGATTATATAAGAAGATGCGAGATTTAGAAGGAAATGAGATAGTTGATGAAAAGTTGGGAGGACAAATGGAGAAAACTGAGAAGTGTTAAAGTTGGTATCTGGGATGGATGGGAAATTTTGTGATGGCTTAATATGCCATCAGAGAGGGGATTGATGGAGCCAGGACTCGGACACGAGACTTGCTCGGAAGCAATCCTCTCAATTTAACTTACTAGCGAATTACTAACAACGTGTTTTGTGATTAATAATACGCATTTTCATTACACGCGGGAAAAGAATGAAGCTTGCCTATGTGTTTACTAACTGCAAATAACACGGACGTAGGACTAGAACGCATTTTAACACGGGATCTTTACTGCGCATGCGTCTACTGCATCTACGTAGTATGACGTGCTGACGCTTGGAGGGAAATTCTGGCGCTTGCGCAAAGAGCTATAAAATGGCCGCTTGAAAGCTCACATGCATGGCACCTGCTTTGCTGAAATTAGAAAATGAGTTTATAACTAACGCAAATGCAGAAAGAGAAATAATAAATGATATGGGTCAGAGTAGAGGTTGGTGGTATACAGTGATATCATTTATTTTTGAGAATAACATTTCTCCTTTGACTTTATTATTAGTGCGTATTTGGGCCTGTTAAAGTTGTTTGAGTCGAGCAGACTGATGTGGCACAACGCATGCGCCCTGGTACGGAAGCTTGGAGGATGACTAAGGATTTGTCACGCGTCCAAGGTCGGCGGAGATGTGCCCTGGGAACATGAGGGTGAAGAGTTCATATGAAGGAACTTATTCGAGAAAACTGTTACAATTGTATTAATAAAGTTTAAAGATGTATGGGAAAGGAAGGGCGGAATAAAAATTTGAGGGGAGGAGTTTGGAAACAATGGTTTAGGGGAATAAAATGAAGTATAAGCATGGTGTGATGATCATCCCCCCCTTGCCTGTCCAATCAGAAGTTAGTATTCTGTGAAAAATGAAACATTAATGGGTGGTACATGCCTATGGAAAGGTATAATTGAGGTAGTTTAGTTAGAAGAGGGAGCAGGCTTTGGGGAAGTTACGAAGAAGCTTTTGGAGCGCCTTGAAGAAGCCTGAGAACGGGGTGTACTGGAGTGGTGCTGATGCTCTGAAATGCTAATGAAGAAACTGAATGCAGAACCATCTACTTAAATTGGGTGGGTTAGAAAGAAGATCGCGGAAGAACCACGAGGAGGAAAAGAGTGTCAGAGAGGGGTGCGACGTAGTCGTCGGTATTTAGAGAGGTGAAATATCCTGTCCTTATTCCTGTCCTGAAGTCTTTGTCTCCTGATCTGTCCTAGGAGGCCCTTACCAGCCCTTTGGCCAGGGGTTTGGTCTTCACACCATACTTTGGTAATTATGAAATTCATCGTTTGATAAATGCTCTTCTGTCTCTATCCTCTTCTTTCTGAGCATAGTTATTGTGTGGATCTGAATTGATAAATGTTATTGGAAACATTTTTGAATTGGCACTCCTGTGAATGAGGGTGTTTGTAGTGAAACGCTTTGAGATGGTTCAAAATCCCTAATTTAGATAAAGATTTAAAACGTACTGAGTCTGTCATTTTTTTATTCTTATTAAGAAAATGTATAATAAGTTATGTCAAATTATCGTCATCAACTAGTTCCACCTAACTGGTCCATTGACCAGAGGAAAGAACTGTTTGATCAGCGGAAGGTTTAGTTACAGAAGCAATAACTAGATCTTGAGGTATGAGAAACATTAAAAACTAAAAAGTTCCAGTGGTTTACTTGGCGCAGAACGGAAACGAGTTGTATGGGCCCAGGTGAGTATATGGTAGTGGAGTATCTGTTGCTAGTACGCCGCTGGATCAGCCCCGCCCTTCCTTGTAGCATACGAGGCCTAGCGTCGGAGCGTTGAGGCTTCGCCTTCGCCCCTGCTGTAGCCCGCACTGCACACTCCTGCACATTTTTAAACTTAAGGGCCTCTACCCATGGCCAGCTCCCACCTCCCGCTGCCCTCCCAGAACCACCTCTCACTACCGGGGACGCTCTTTGCACACGCGAGCGGCCCCACTTGCCCCCCTGGCAGCTTTTGCTATCGGGGACCTGGCGCAGCAGTGAACATGCTAACACTGCCGCTGCCGCCCCCTCTGAAGCCTTCCTCCACGCTTCCTCCATCGCTTCCTCCATCAGCCAACAGGTGCATGGCTTGCACAATCATCTCGTCTGGAGACAATGCCATCTCGCAGTAAGTGCCTACTCTAAATTACAGACAATGCCTACTCTGTTGAAAACCAACTGTAAAACCTCAAAAAGTACACTACCGAAGTGCCAGCCACCGTGTTACCACAAAATGGTGGCTGGCACTACAAAATGCCCAGTTATATACCCATTGGGCTACAGAAGTAGCCCAAACATAGCCCAACCCCGTAGCAGTCGTCTGACTGCTCCACTTCCCAAAAAAACCCGGGGGGCAGACTTCCCTATGGTCAGCTGCCTCCCATATCCCCATTTCCGTTGCAGGCACGCCGTTAGGATCGGACCAGCAACGGATTCCAGGTATGTCTTCCCACGAGTCTTGCTCACCCCCGTCAGCGTGTCATATGTGCAGGAAATACCTACACATTTGAGCTCTATCATTGTGCTCAACATACAGGTTCATGACATCTTATTTCAATGTTTCTGATTTCGCGTGTTAAATGAGTTTGCCCCTCACGTGTTTTTGTTAATTATTTTACCATGCCTAGCTATCTGCATGTTTATGTTCTTGCCTGACAATTGTTTGCATGCAAGGAAACCCTTTAAAGATGCTGATGTGAAAATGTCTCACTTGACCAATTACTCTCAAAGCTATCTCAAAGAATGCCTCAATGAAAGTGCTCTCTGTACAAATACACTAATTTTCTACAAGAACCACTGCCGCACCTCTGAAAATTAAAGAAAATGAACTTGCATGTAAAAGAAGTATCAGCCAATCATGAGCCACGATGCTTGCATGCCTCTCTCTTTAAGTCAATTGCAAAAAATGCATTACAAAAATATACAGGCAAGCCATCCCATTCCCTTCTGTTATCTTGTATGCAATATTTTGCCATAAATGGAGTAAGTGCTATCACATCAAACCTAAACACTTCAGCTACTGCAACACTGCAGTAAGAACTGTTTTCAATCTATTTAAAAATGCGTGTATTTTCTAAATGTTCATTGCACTGCACCTAAATGTCTTACACATTAGTTTGTCTCTTTTCTGATTAGTCAATCCTTGAGATTGTTTGATGAAAGTCTTTACATATCTTCAACGAGTGTGAGCAAAAAAACTGGAGGAAGAGCTTTTCCATCACTAATTTAAGCTGTCTCTAAGAGAATCACAGAAAATATTAAAGAATTGGGAGGGAAATGTCCCCTGAGTAATAAAAGCGCCCTGTATAAGCAGGTGTGTAGCCATGACCTTAGTGCCTGACTACACTTGAAACCAGTATCCTGAGTTTCATTTATAATCTAGAGGGTGCACTGTGACCTTGGCCTGTCATTGGTATTGCAAGATCCTGAGCCCATGTGTGACCTGGAAGGGTAAAAAATGTGCCCTCATACACCCTGGTGTATCACATAAAGTGGGGGTGGCAGCGTTCCAGGTTTTGTGAATCAGTAGCGTGAGCAGACTTTTTTTTCATGTGTCAGGGAGAGGTCAGCCTACTGGCTATGCTGTGTAAGGTTCTGCTATCATGTGAAATACTTGCGCTGACATCCCTTGTCCAGGTGAAGTGTGATTTTGTGTAGTAAATGTGTAGCACATGTAGGATAGTACGACTCTGTGTGTTGTACAAGTCTGAGTAATGGGGCCAGTGGGATTATTTTTGATGCCCTTGGTTTAGCGTGCACTAGATGGAGGATGATGACAGCTTTCCTAGAGAGTGGAAGTGTATTGCCTGCATCCCTGGGGCTGAGGGGTAGAGACCAGATACTGAAGTGAGAGAGGGAGGACGGAGACCGGTCTATGTTCAGAAATTCAGTCAGGGCCTTGTTAGGCAAGGTCTACTAATTAGTCTTGCCGGAGTCCTGCCATTTGGGGGGCACTGCAGTGTCTGTTGTTTAAGGCGAGGACATTTCTATGCAGGACCTGCCATAACGGCAGACTTTTGTTGAGATCTCATACTCCATTGTCCCATGTTTTAGATAATCCTGCTTGTAGCGAGGCCTATTGCTGCCTACTGCAAGAATATTTTTGATCTTGCTCAAATGCTGTGTCTGAGATTCAGTCTGGTGAGCAGATTTGAAAGATAATTGTCCAAAACTAATTCTAAAGCCTTAGACAGTGAATACACAGGCCCTGTCCCGAAAATGTGTATAAACATGAGATCAAATCTACTCCATTTGGTCTAGTCAAATATTTCTCTTGATCAAGGAAGGGAGTACTCCACAAAAGCACTCAAAAAGCAGATGTGTAACCAGGGTTAGTATGTGCCTGGCAGACAGTCCCTGAGAGGTGAAGGATCACCTGAAGCATGACGTTTCTGCCAGCAAAGTTCAGGGTCTGGCTAAAGTGCCTTGAAGTCTGCCTTTTGAGAGAGGAAAGGAATGTACCAAGTCCTGAAGGAAAGAGATTTCCCGAGCAGAAGCTCAGAGTGTCCCATGTGTGGGGCACGCAGAAAAATTGAATCATCGAGAGAGTGAAATCATAAGTGCCCTGTGCCATGAATGGGCCTCTGCGATCTAACTGCATGGTTCCTGTCTAAGCCACATCAAGCCTGTTAAAGAGGGAGAATCATCATGTTGCCCAACTGTTGACGAGGGTTTGAAAGAGTGGTGTCGCTGCTGAAAATGTCAGAAAAAAGGGAAGTCATGTCCTGATTAGCCTGGAGGCTGCAACTGCTAAATCTGAATCCTCTACCACTACGGGTCAGGAAGGCTTCCGCTGCTGAAGGTGAGGGTTGCCACATAGATCTGCCTCACTGGTCTCATTCTACAAACACTGTCCCGAGGGGAAGCTGTTGCTGTGACCCTCATAGGAGATGAGCTGCCAACATGAGGGTCGGAGCATGAACCACATCCACCACACTGCTATGCGTACTTCGATAACCAGCAGGTACACACAGAGACTAACCTCTACCTGGGATCAGAGTAGCACACACTGACAAGTCTACTGCACATTAAAGACACTTTTGATGAGGGCAAAAGACATTGAACCGAGTTGCAGATTTGCCCAGTGAGAGTATTTTAATATATTTGCACCTGTGCCCAAACAATGCCTAAGGCATAGTGTGTTGGGGATCTGTAGACATAAAATCCTGACCCTAGCTCCAAGAGAGAATAATGGAAGAGGAGGTGTAGTGCCTCACTGTTAAACGTGGCTGCAGGAAATTAGGTTGTTTATTGATTTGGGTGTGAGCCCTGCCAAGCAACAACCACAATCCTTGTCAGGGTAAGACAAAAGCAAATCCTAAATTCACCTGTGCTTAACCCCTTGGTAGCTTGACACAGAGCAGTCAGGCTGATGAAGCAAGGTTTCAAAAATGAAACTTGCTTGTATGCAATCCTCCTCATAGTATTAATTTATTAAACTTGTACTGTCAATACTAATCTTTGCATTCACAAACACAGAAGGGATAGACGCTTGCCTATGTGTTTTACTAATGAATAACGCTTGTCTATAAACCAAGATGGCCGCTAAAAGCGCGGGACTTCTTTGCGCATGTCGCAACCTGATCACATGGTGTGACGTCTTTCTTTGCTTGGTGGGAAATTTCTGCTTCTGCGCAGTGTGTATTAAAATGGCCGCTAAATGTTTTCACATGCTTAAGCTTGCTCTTATGTCATTATTAAATTGTCGTTTTCTTAACGCTACTAATGCAGGATAGTATTATGATTAAATGGGAATAGAGTAGGGAAAGTGGGTATACAGTGAAACTTTTTATTTGTGATTTTAATATTTTCTTCTTGCACTTTTAGTAATTCGTAAACTTGGGCCTGGGTTCTGCGCATGTGTCCTGTATGCCTGCCAAGTGAAGTCAACTTGGACGTCTCCCAAGGCCACGACCTATTGGCCGAAGATGATGTACCCAATGTTTCCGGCGGACAAATTGTTACTTTTCTCCTGTAAATTGTATAACATTTGTCATGAGACGGGTGGGAAATAAAGCGAATGTATTAATTTGAAGGGGAAGGAACGTAAAGACAATAGGCTTTACAATTTAGGCCAAATCAATATGGTGCGAGAATCCACCCCCTGTCCCTGTCCAATCAGAAGTAGTGGTCCCATATTTTAGCAACATTAAGGGGAGGTACATGGGCGTAGAAGGGTATAATAGAATATAGTATTAGTAAATTAGTCAGAGCATGTGTTCACGAAGAACAGGCGTCCATACTGCCAGAGCGCTCTCAACTCCAGACTGCCCAGCTGATCGGTTGCTGACTGAATTCCTGTCCGGAAGAGGTCCTGAGGAGGGGCGGCGGAGTCCATTAGACGGGAGAATCGAGAGAAGTCGAGTATCAGAGAGGGAACGGCGCAGGCGTCGTTGTAGAGAGGTCTCCGGTCCTGTCCTGATCCTGGAAGAAGTCTTTACTCTTCATCCTTCCTGGGTCCTATCTTTTCCAACTCCTTGGCTAAGGGGCTTGGTTCTCGCATTTTAGGTAACTATACTGCAACCTTTAGTTGCGCTGCTGTCTCTATCTTCTCCTCTTCCTTAAACACCGTCATTTATTAGCAAAATCATTTCTATGCTTTTTCTTGGGTATTTCAATCAAGTACTTTGTTTTCTGTATTTTACTCTGCTAAAACTTTAGATAAACATTTTAAAACTTCCTGACTCAGTGATTATTTCAGGATAATGTACTATAATGAATGTCACTCATTTTAAACTTCCCAATTAGCAAAGGATCCATTGGTAAGTCATTACTCTTCAATCAGAAGGTAATTGGTAGCAGGGACTTTGATAAAAGAGTACATCTGACACCCAGCGTAAGTATTAGTGTAGTGTGAATGTATGGGCCCAAGTGAGTATATGGTGTATGAATGCAGTTGGCTAATATAGCGCTGGATCAAGGCTTAACTTAGAGGCAATGTGAAAAGTATTTGTACAACACTTCAAACAGTAAAACACCACACAAAAATATCCCACACCAGATTAAAAAATAGAGCAGAATTTAATAAATAAAAGTGACAGAAATATAATTATTTTAACCAGAGTTATGATTTTTAAAAGAATAAACTGCAATATAGTGCCTAAAATCATAAAGCGTCAACCGCGGCTATATGGTCGCACTGGACGGGGTTAAAGTAAAAAGTTCAGGCCAACTGCGATGGAGCGTGGGACGGATACAGTCCCAGATTAGTCCTGCTGAAGTTTTACCTTCTCAAGTTTTGTGCGAAGAGTCCCGTTCCCTTTGGAAAGGGTCGCCAGGAGCAAGGAGAGTGTCGCCGGCGATGGTCGGCGTGGTGCGAAGAGCAGACCAAGCATTGCGGATGGGCGGGCTGGTGCTTTGCTGTGGCATCCATGGGCGATCGATGCTTGCTGCGCAAAGAGGGGCTGGCGACGGCTGGCGCTTATTTTCATACAAGTGTGAGGTCTCTGTGCGAACGGGCCAGTTCGTTTTCGCGAAGAGCCCAAAACCTTGATTTAAAGTCTGTGAGCAACAACAAGGGTCCAGGACCTAAGAGGCACCACTTTGGGGTCAGGAACTCTCTGCAGCTGGCTCCAAGAGCTGGTTGGAGATCCTTTTATGTCCCTGAGGCTCAGATCAGGAAGCCAGAAGACTGGCCCTTTGTGTCACTCTGGAGTCCTGGGTTCAAGATGAAGTTGCAGATCCTGTTCTCCTTCCCCAGGCAAGAAGACAGTAGGTCAGCACAGCAGAGCACCAGTTCCATTAGAGCAGCAGTCCAGCAGAGTGTCAGTCCTTGTAGCAGCACATCAGTCCTTCTTCCTGGAAGAGTCCACAGGTCCAGAAGGGTACTGAAGTGTTGGGCCTAAGGGTCCAATATTTATACCCGGTGCCCACTTTGACATAGAGGAAGCTTCCAGAGGGTTTCACCCATCCTGAGGTGTTACGCATCCCTTTCCTCTCTGTCCAGGCTCCAACTTGTCTGGGGTCACAAAATACTAGTGACAAGCCCTTTGTGAGAGTGCTTAGGCAGACCCTTTGAGATGAGTCAGAGTGGTAGGTGACAGCTCATCCACCTCATTGTGGTCATGTGAACCAGGAACAGGCTGCAGGCATCAAATTGCTAGAACAACCTTTCTAGCTGCATGAAAGGTAAAGGGAGAAATACTATCACTTGTTAACATCTCAATACAGTGCAACCAATGTGGCCATACAACAATCCACTCGGCAACTTAATCTGAGTTTAGTAGGGTTTAATTGTAAATTTCTAAACAAATCAATGTAGACCAATTTCAACATATTAATATAAAAGTACAGAAAGACCAAAATAAGTCCCAATCCCCTAAAGAGATTGACCCTATATAATAAAAAGCAGACTAACTCTATAATAATGATGTAGACGATCAGGAAAAATAATTGAGTATTACATTTCATCTGATGATTCTCCTTAATATGTATCAATACAAAGAGGGGGGGGCCAGGAGCCAGTTGTGGTCCAGTGCCCGTGCTCCTAACGTGGAACGTCTAATCAAAGGGGGGGCACTGTTCTGGTAGAGGGGCGCAACATGTCACCCGCTCAATGCGAGGAGGAAGAGGAAAGAGACCAAAGAAAAAAAAAAAAAAAAGGGGGAAACAAAGAGGGAGGTGTAGGTCCTCCTAGGTATTAGGACCCACTTTTGAGAGGGAAGAACAAGTCTTGCCTCTTGTTGCCTCTTGTTGCCCTCACACACCCCGAAGGATGTCATGCTTCATCATCGGGCGTTTGCTCCTCGTCGGGCCGGCGCTACAATGCCCTACGGGTCCCCCAAAGGGTCACTTTGGCGGAGATCTTTTTAGAGAAAAGCCGTAAGGTGTATGCAGGTGTGTAGGGTGGGTCCTCTCGCTGGGAGCAAGGAGAGCTGCGAGGTCGGTGGTTGGCATGGTGCAAAGAGCAGGCAGGCATTGCAGATGGGCGGGCTGGTGCTTTGCCGTGGCAGTCATCCACTGGCGAACGATGCTTGCTGCACAAAAAGGGGCTGGTGGCTGCTCGCACTGATTTTTACTGCAAGCAGTGTGGTCTCGGTGCAAATGGGCCATCTTGTGGTCGTGAAGAGCTCAAAACATTGAGTTAAAGAGTCCGTGAACAACACCAAGGGTCCAGGAGGACCTAAGGGCACCACTTTGGGGACAGGAACTCTCTGCAGCTGGGTCCAGGAGCTGGTTGGAGAGCCTTTTATGTCCCTGAGGCTCAGACAAGGAAGTCAGCAGGCTGGCCCTTTGAGTCACTCTGGGGTCCTGAGTTCAAGATGAAGTTGCAGGTCCAGTTCTTCTTCCCCAGGCAAGAGGACAGCTGGCACCAGGTTAGCACAGCAGAACTGCAGTTCCATTAGAGCAGCAGTCCAGCAGAGTGTCAGTCCCTTGTAGCAGCACAGCAGTCCTTCTTCCTAGAAGAGTCCACAAGTCCAGAAGTGTAAGTGTTGGGTCTAAGGATCCAATATTTATACCTGGTGCCCACTTTGAAGTAGAGGAAGCTGTTAGAGGATTTCACCCTCTTAAGGTGTTAGGCAACCCCTTCCGCCCTGTCCTGGCTCCAACTTGACTGACATCTCAATTCAATTAATACTTTATTTCGCATTTAGAAACAAATGCGTAAAAAGTTCAGCTAAAAATATACAGACATATAAATAAATTATCATAAATTATCTTAAAAAGCATTATTCATAACGCCCTTAAAAAACCACATATATATATCACCTTGCTAATTCATTTGTATCTTGATGCATTTAAAATTGTTCATGCTGTGTGTATATTATGAGTGATTTAACATTTGGTCAGATGTATTCTATGAGTTTTAAATGCTGAACACAAGAACGAAGCCACCGCCAAGCAAACATACTTGGTCTCTAGTTGTAACATAACACACGGGGGCATATTCACAAGGAGCTATCGCCGAATTAACGGCACATTATCGCAGCCAAAGTCGTGATAAATTTACCCCCCCATTCACAAGCCGGTGTAAACAGCCCACAGCACCAGTTTACCCGCGATAGCAGCCGCAAAAAACATCGCCACAGAGGACCCCCGCAAATATTGCTAATGAGATGCAGAGTAGGCATTCCCGTGACAAAAGCAGAGACAAAGCCGAGACAACAGCACACCTCAACATTCACAACGACCAGCCACATCCCCGATAAAAACACAAAACAGGCGATAAGGCGCGTTAGCACCAGGAAATTTACACCTGCTCTGACCTGGTGTAAAGTCGGACGGCAGCCAGCACCACAAAAGGGAGCACAGCCCAGGGCCACATCCGAAGGGCAACAGATGCCATGGAGCCACACATCATGCAGCCCGGACACCCAAGAGGGCCACAACACCCACCGACACCACATCCAGGCCCTCAACACCCTCCCCCCCCCCGGGACCACCCCCAACCCCGGAGTAAGAAATTGCACACCAACACCACGAATCCCAAAACAAACATTTTGCCTGATGTCGCACAAGCAGGAAAATAAACATACATGCGTGGCCAGAAAATGGAGAATCAGTCATACAGCAATGCAATCACCAACACAAAACACCATACAAACAAAAGCAGAAACAACCCTTAGGATGAGTCCTAGCTGCTCCTCACTGGACAATCCGTAGCACACAGCCTGGAAGACCAAATCCAAGAGAAGAAGGTGTGCCATGCGCCCAACAAAGGAAAGAGAGGGAGAGAGCGAGCGAGGGAGAGAGACGGAGTGAGATAGCACAAGCAGCGCAAGGCCGCTCGGGCACCTGGCTCCACATGCCAACATGTGTGTGTGCATCACCATCCGTACACCATGAGCCCAAGGCCGTGTCCCAATCTCAGCGCCAAAGCCACATCACATTCGGAAAACGCAAGTAGTAGTCAGACAAACATCAGGGATGAAAGCACCATTGTCCCAATGCAGAAGGCGGGAGGACACCTGCACCTCTGACCTTGGTCCAGAACGCGCCTGGAACACCCTGATAGAGATGCAATGGCAGATGGGGATGACTCCCACACCACGCATTCCGCAAATGAACCATCTGACTCATCCAAAGCCCACACACAGAAGCCCCTGTCTGTGGTACCCCCGCATGGGATGCCCTTGACACTCACGGAAACAGCAACCCATAACCCACAATGTTGCACACACATTCGAATCATTGCTCAGAGCTGTGGCATATCCTCCACACAACTGCCGCAGTCCAGAAGAGTGCCTGTTCATGAGACACACCAACGCAATGGCAGGCCATACCGGGCACATGCACAACCCCCGTCACGTGGAACAGTACCGTGCACGTATGCTGCATTTACTGGGCTCACTGCCACTGGCAGTGCTGCGGATCAGTTACAGGCTCAGCTTCCGCATTGTCCATGTCACCTGCGTCCAGCCCTGGTTCCACTGCCGAACATGCACATTCGAGTGTCCCATGGATGTCTGCCTATCCAACACAACTGTTGATGAATTGGACTATGACTTGTGTCTGCGCCCCCTGTCGGATCACGAACAGGAGTGTAACCGAGACAGCCGTGCATGGGATGCCTTGACATGCGTATGTATTGGTAGTTGTGCATGGGAGATTGCACAATTTCTCGTGTGCAGTGACCACATCGAGGCGCTCCCCTATTGGGCTGTGTTGTGGATCGGTGAGACGGCGTGGGCTGAGCACACCTGCCCGGACCACCTAATGGATTGGCTCACCCTGGTGTTCCTTGAACACGACAACGACGTACTATTGGAACACATTGCACATGAAGCTGCACGGGCATTCATGGACGAGTAACTACGTTCCTGCAGCCACATCCGATTGCCACCCACAGCACATGGCCCAACAACTTGTTGCATCGTGGGGATTGCTCACATATCCCACCACAACAGAGGACACGTCTGCCTTCGGTCGGGCTCTGGATGCATGTGCGTGGAATATTGCATGTGTACACACACCTGTGCAAGGTGACGCAGGTCCATGGTCGGAGCAACACAGCGTCGTCTGGCAACGTTGCCAATTCGGACACACTGCTGGGTGAGAGCACACACATGGCAATGTAGCACGACATGTGAACCTGTCGGACCCTCACACCTGATCACTGTCGGCAGAGCAGACAATCGGCGCACCCCAGAGGCAGAGCACCATGCAGACCCCACGTGCAGTGAGTCGTGCCCCCTCACACGGGGCAATGTGCAGACACCAAATAACACATGACTCATCCAGCAAGGCAAGGTGGGCTGTGAGCGTTGCCATCCGTGATGAATGTTGTCCATTTCAGCCCCAACATTATCTGAACCTCGACATGTACCCATGCTGCGTGTAAGTGTCTTAAGCATGTCCCTGCCTGTTGTGGCCGTTGCCTCGTCCGTACTGACACGCACATGCCAATAAAGCCTATGCCACTCCACTGGTGTCTAACTGTGAGGTGTGTTGTTTAGATTGTCCACTCATGTGCCACAATGAGCATCGTCCCAACACAGGGAGGAACTGACTGACGCATGTGCAATGGGGGTGTGTCCCTTTGGCAAGCTCCACCTCTGTGAGCCAGACATTGTTTTTGGATAGGTGCTGGACGACATGTGCACTTACATGACTCCAGCTATGTGTGTATGGTGTCCAACCTCTGACCATGTGGAGCAATGTCATACATCTCAACAGAATGTGTCTACACAGATGTGTGTAAGTCGGTATGCGATGTGAAGTTCTGCTGTCACACGTGGTGTGGGATACCACTCCTGGCCTGCCACCGTTTTGGTCACTCCTACACACGGCCCTATTCAACACATGGACGTGTGCCTACGTTGGGGTGTTGTGAGATTGCCGTTGATGTGCAATGGGGACACAGCTAGTACTCACCTTCACAGTCATCCAATTGGCCATGTGTCTCAGGGATAGACATGCGCATAGATGTCAGTTACCAGGGTGTACCTTCATGTGCAATCATCGTCCCCACATCCAGTCATACTTCCATACGTGAGTGAACATAGTGATGACACATCTGTGTGATTTAGAATGTTTTATTCACACTCAGGTGATTGACGGAGCTGGAGCTGTACCTGGCCATCCAAGCCCACATCACATGGAAGCCCAGTGGTGGGCCAACCAGAGTCCTTTGGGGATTGCACAGTGATTGGGAAGAGGGCGAGTGCAGTCCGCAGCAGGATTGCTGTGTGATTGGCCAGCAGTGAAGAAATGGCAGTCCGTGTCGGGGTCCGGGTGAATGTCGCCGGGTGTTCCGGAGGTCAGTAGGAGGTATTTCCCAGGGCATGATGCATAGGTCATGACCAGGCAGGGACAGGCCATATGGCAGTGATGGATGCTACTGCCTCCTTCCTCACACAGTAGTTCACATCCCCTTCTCACTACCCTGATACGGGTTCTGTGTCCGGTGTGTCCAGTGTGTGTGACGGGGTGATGGCTGCATCACTGTGTGCCCCTGACACATCAGACTGCGTAGGTGATGGGGCAGCATCAAAGTGTGCCACGGACACATCAGGGGTCGGAGCTGTGTGTGTCGATGTTCCCGCTGCAGTCATCTGGGAACGGCTCAGTGGCAGCAATGGCAAGTTGGAGTACTGCAGGGCGTTGCTGTTCCCAGCCACAACTCGCTGGTGTCCAGCCGTGGCAGACATACTTCCAGCCTGCATCTGCTCCATGGTGTCCATTGCCATCCGCATCTGTGCCAACTCTGTGCTGTCATGGCTGGTGCCTGTCTGACCAGACAGTTCTTGTATTAGACTCATGGCACCAGCGAGGTTAGCCAAGGTCTGTGGCAGAGCATGGTGCGTACAAGGGGTGTCCGATAGGGACTGTACGTGGTCCCTGATGGGACTCAGACACCCACGTATGGCATCGAGTTTGGCTGCCATGAGCTCGAAACCCACCCGCAGCTATGAGCCAACTCCACCTGGCAACCCAACACACGCCGTTGGAATTCCATGTATTGTTCGGGGGGTCCTGGGAGGCAGCCGTGGTGTTGTGTGTTTCCTGCTGTGTGGTCTGTGCAGGTGGTGGGGTCACCTTGAGGCAGCTGGCCTGGCTTGCTCCTGGGGGTGGGGTGCAGAGGCTGCCCAGCATCCGTTGGAGGGTGTCTTGGCATATGTGCAGGTTGTCCTCTTCATCATCAATGGTGGGATGTGTGGTGTGCTCTGCAGGGGGTGTTTGTCCCTCTGCAATGTAAAGGGGAGATGCAGGTTAACAGAGTTTCACATGTATGGTGATGATTTGCAGATGTTTACATTCAGACTGCATGCCAATGTACATTGTGACTGTTTGGGGGGAGCTGGCTATTTGATGGCAGTCAGTGTGTTTTTCGACTACATGACGGATGTGTGGTAGTACCCGTACATTATCATCACACAGTGTCAGGCAGATGTGGGTGGACAGTTACTACGCACGAGCGGAACCTGTTGTGAGCTCTGTCCTGTGGTGCTGGTGTTGCACTTTGTGCCACATTGCCTTCATTGCTGATGTTCTGTGATTGCTATGTGTGTGTGCTGCATTGTGGGGGAGTTGCCCCTGCAGCTCTGATTTCGTGTAGCCTTCTCCCTTTGAGGCGGGGTGCCTTTGAATTGTGTGCTTTTCGGGGCCTGATTTGCTTTTGACTTGGGTCATGTGTGCTCGCGGACTGTTTTTGTGGCCTGGTGCATTGTTCGTCTGCTGCGTGTATTGTAAGGTATGGGTTGTGGGTGCATGTGGACACGTCGGAGTGTGACCTGCTCCTTTACGGATGTGATCCGCACTTGGCTACCTCCATGTCCCTTCGTGGGCCATGTCATTTTTTTGGGGCAGCTGCCATGCTATCGGACATGCAGTGTTACTTGCATAGTCAGTGTGGGTCACGGAGCCGCTGCTTTGCTGGATTCAGCACATGTGCACGGGTCGGTTGTGATATTGGTGATAGGGGGGGCCCCTCTGTGCACATTGTGGATGGGGGCCTACTTGGCGTTTCTATGTGTGCTGCAGTGTGCCAAGGCATTCAGGGACATGTTCCACGGTCATTGTGGGTGTGCTGTGTGCTGCGCGTAATGGTGCATGTGTGCCATTGTGCCCATCTCCCCCCCGTCCCTAATCGTTACTCACCCTGTTGCTGTTGGGTCAGGTCGTATCGTGCTGTGTCCAGGCCCCCCAATCCTGCCACCGTCTCCTCACTGCTGACTGTGGCCACCATTTGCTCCAGCTCATCCAGCTCTTCCTGTGTCGCAGGACTCCCACCTCCAGTCGCCGTTGCTGCCTCCCTGTTGGCGGCGAGCTTATGTTTGGTCTGACTTTTCAGATCATGCCAGCGCCTCTTGACCTCCTCCAGTGACCTCATGGACACTCCAACTGCATTGACGTTGGTGACGATGGCCTGCCATATTTCGGTTTGGGTTGCCAGTGCCTCAGTGGAGGTGCCGAACAGTTGTTGATGGTGTTCGGTCACCCCCGTGACGATGATCTGGTCTTCCTGCGGACTGTACCTGGTCTTCGTCTTCCTCTTGTCCTTGCCCTTCCCCGAAAGCGGGGTTCCTGGATGGTCTTCCGTAGGGCTTGTTGTGTTCAGCTTGTCCTCTGCACTTGGTCCGGGTGCATCCATGTTGCTACGCAGTTTGAATTGTTTTTGGGCTTTTTTTTTCTTTCTTTTATGGTGCTTTTTCCCGCCGGACGCATGGGATTTACAGGCCTGTGGCTGGTGTTCGCTGATTTCTGTACCGCAATTGGCCTCATCGCATGATTTCTTGCGTTCGCGTTTCGCATTCTTTCGGCGTGGGGTCGATTTTCACGCTGTCATTTGACGCATTATCTGGTGACTATCGCATGCTACTGCCTTGTTGTGAATTCCACGTTGACACGGGGTTATTTTCCCGTGATAGGCTGCGATATTGAGAGTTGCGTTAGGCTACTCTTGTGGTAGTTATCACACGTTCTTGTGAATATACCCCACAGTGCGGAGATATTATTACGCAGACAAAATTTCTTCAGAAGTGGCACAATAAATCTTTTCCTCTCTGTTTCATAAAAATCGCAGAAATACAGTATGTGTGCAATTGATTGTTTTGATCGGGAGTCACATGGACATCGTCCTAGTTGGGTCTCAGAAAACACGTTCGCTGGATATCCCAGCATTAACGTTACATATCCCAACCGAAACCTTATTAAGAGGAAACAATGGCGATTATTAGTCACACAACCAATATATGAAGATGGCCCATGCACCAAAGAAGGTCTCTTGTTATAAGCAGTTACAGTGGCTTTGTCTTTATTTCTGTGCTCTCTTTCTTGTGTGCATTTCTCTAAAAAAGAATTTATTAATTTTGCCTTTGAAAAGGTTTTGCATTGCAAGGGATGATCATACAGGGCCCCCAACCCCAGAGATTCCAGAGTGCACCTTATATAATTTAGCCACGTTATTTTGTACCCATAAGCCAGTTTCATCACATCATTTACAATGCATTGATTTATCTGTACCGTCTCCCGTTTCCAGATTGACAGCCAAAGTAACAGAGGGGACAGTTTGATTGTATCGGAAATATAGGGTAAGCCTAGTTCTTTGTGTGTGATTACATTATTGCATGCCTTGGGAATGGACAGTAACCTTTTAGTAAACCCATCCTCTATTTTTTGGAGGGTATCCACATTGGATATGCCCCATATTGCTGCCCCATATGTAACCACAGATACAGTTTTTGCCAAATAAATTTTTACCATATCTGGTATTGGTTTGTTACCCAAATTCGATGCAAACCTAAAGATTGCAGCTATGCTTTTATTCATCTGTGTAGCCCTCGAGGACACCATCATTTTCCAGTCTAAGTTATTATCAAAGATGATGCCTAAATATGAGAAATTAGCTACTATGTCAACTTTTCTCTCTGCGATATCATAATTTCCTTTCTTTTTACTTTTTCCAATGCACATAATGAAAGACTTCGCTTTGTTCACATGTAGGTCAAGGTTTTGCATAAAAACAACATAATTAGAAATACAATTTTGTAGGGCTAGAGGGGTTCGTGCCAGCAGGACTGCATCATCTGCGTACAGCATAATGGGGAATCGTGTAGTACTTGCGATCGGTGTGTCTATTACCTTTACTGCTAGGTAGTCATTTAGATTATTGGTGTACAGTGAAAACAGGAAGGACGCGAGTACATAGCCCTCCCTTACACCATTTGTAATGTTAAAGGATCTGGTGCATTCACCCAGCCTACCGTAGCGGACCTTCGCTGTAGCACCTGCACACAGTTGTCTAATAAAGCAAATTATTGCCACCTCCACCCCCATTTGCTCCATTACTTGCCACAACTTATTATGGTTAACACAATCGAATGCGGCAGAGAGATCCATGAATGCCATATAAAGATTTTCTTGCTTGGCCTGTGTGTACTTTCCTGCTAGGAGTGCCAGGTTCAGGCATTGATCCACGGTCCCTCTGCCTTTCCTGAATCCATATTGTACCTCCACCAGGATCCCTTTCTCCCGAGCCCAATTTTCCATTCTGTTTAATAATATTCGGCCCATTACCTTTGCCGTGCTGTCAATTAGTGCAATTGGCCGATAGTTTGCAGGATCTGAGCCATCTCCTTTTTTAAATATCAGTACGATGATGGACTGTTTCCACGATGGAGGAGGGCTCATAGTGCCTATGGCAATAAATGCTAGTGTGAGTAAAGGGACCCAGAAGGTTCCATTGTTCAGGAGTATGTCAACAGGTACCCCATCTGGTCCTGCTGCCTTTAAAGATGATGCTTGCGATAATGCATGCTCTACCTCGACCATATCAAAAACTAGAGGAGAAGTACATTTTATCATATGCGGATGTTCTGCAGTGATACTTGTATTCGACTTTTGGAAGATTTTTTGGAAGTAATCTATCCATGTATTTTCGTCTATGCATATGTCTGTGGATGGGCCACCTGCTTCTTGTAGAAATGGTGCATTGACCACTTCCCAAAAGATTTAGAATCACTATCCTTAGCTGCTAGCCTTAATTTCTCCCACGCTTCAGATCTTAGTTGTTTTTTCCGTTTTTTATCATGCTTTTATAACTCTCTCTCAGGTTTTTAATTTGTGATTTATCCCTTGGTTTGGCATTTAGCGCATGGCGAAGGTTGACAGAAACTTTTGAGCAGATATTATCAAACCAGCGATTTTGCAGTTGGTTGCCTGCACCCGATGGGCGAGTTAGTTGCTGCTTAATGCCTTCTAAGATCTTCAAAAATGCTGTGACTACTTGCGGTTTGTTTGTTCGATGGTTTAAACAAAAGCTGACCTCGTTATAATTCGTCTGTGTCAGTCGGGAGAAGAAGAGCCCTTCGTCAATCTTTCTCCATTTTAAGGAGTAGCCATTTCGTCTAGCTAAGACTGGTTTAGGGGTTATGATACTCTGTTTAGTTTTACATTGTCCTTTCCAGGGCAGCGTTAAGGAGATATTAGCATGGTTGCTAAATTCTGTCATCCTTATATTTACTTCCGCTTGATTGTTCTTATTGTTGCTAGATGTTATTATATAATCTATCACCGAGGTGGTCTCCCCCCTGTAAAAAGTCAGGATTATTTGACCGGTGTTATGAGTTCTTTGTGTCCTAATCTCCAGTTGCCATACCATCAAAAGATTGTTCAAAGCATTTCCGTAGATGGTCTGCGTGAAATGATCATTTAAGCCCTCATTTTGTGAGATTTGATGGCACATGCAGTAATCTACGTTCGAGCATTTTACTATATTAAAGTCGCCGGCCCATATAAGATACAGTGGTTTTGCTTGTCTGAATATTATACTCTCTAGTGCTTCTTCAGGGTCCTTTACCACCTCTTGTGGGGTCGCAAAATTGTTGTTATAGTAATTAATTATCAGCCAACTTAAGCTCTGGTTGCTATCTAATATAATGATGTGGAAAAATGGTAATTCATTAATAAAGTGTACCACTTTGAATGAGATAGTGTTAGATATACATGTCAGCAGACCCCCTTTGGCTCTTCCTTTGGTCGATGGAATGGCCGGTGTATTAAAACATCGATAACCATTGACAAAAATGGGATCCACTTCCCAGGTCTCTTGGAAGCATAGGATTGGGTGGGATGCAATTATATTGTACCACTCCTTATTGTCTTTTTTATTTTTGTAGCCAGCTATATCCCAGGAAAGCAAGGTGTGATAACTATTAATTTTTGGTCTACTTCTTGCCGACTCTGTACTAGATGTCAAATCCTGGAGGCTAGCGTGTGTAGCTATCGGGGGAGAATTGTCTACAGTGGGTGGTTGGACAATCACTTCGACCCTTACCCTAGCTGCAATTGGGTTTACCATCACCGGGGTTTGTAAAGGGACTTCAGGCCTTTTGCTTTCTTCCTTGTCATGGCTAGGATCAGGTGTCACACTTAGGGGTAGTCAGTCGCAGGCATTTAGATCTGTTAAAGGTGTGTATCTATTGTTAGAAAATGAAGAGCAGTTGTCCCCCCTTAATGGGTAAGCCCTTTCATAGTTAACCTGTGATGAAGCCCTGAGCATGGGGGTCTATGTGGGAGCAATGGCTTATAAAAGAAGCCCAGTGGGACGGCATAAATCTGTGAGCTTGTTGTTCCTGTTGTGGGGAGTAGCGCTAATATTTCCCCTACAACGTATGTATTATTAAAATTCAGTACTACACAATCTCCCTCAATTACTTTTTTCGAGTTGCCTAACCACGAAATTCTTCTTGCCATAATTAAGTGATCATAAACAGATGGTGGAAGTCTTACAGTATTTGTTAGCCAATGTCTCGATTTGTCCATCAGTTGAGTAGTAGTTTCCTGTTGGTCTGGTGTGAGGGTCGGGACATTTACCAATATTATCACGTAAGGACATGCAGCAGGTGGTAAACTTAGAGCTCCTTGGCTAGAATGCCCCCCCTTATTTAAGTTCCTTATTTGATACCTTTCATAAGAGCAATTCAGGTCAGCTGATGGTGGTATCCTCTCCCTCAATGGGCCCCTTATATAGCTCTTATCCGCCCCCAGGTTATCAAATTCCCTGCTCTCTACCGCCTCTTTTCTCCCAGCTGAGGGAGTCGTGCACTGTCTAGGATGTCGACCCGATGGTCTCCTGATTTCCTCTGCAGATTTAGTTAGACCAGCGTTCTGTATTCCTATAGGGTGCAGAGTATTAGGGTGCGCATTTCTGGATGGTTGCACAAGGGTTTTGTCTCTATTTGTGAGCGTCCCACCCTTCGCTGTGTTATCAGTCATTAAGGTTTTTAGCAATCCTTCTATTGCAGTTAAGCGTGACAGTATGGGCTGTAGCAAGGCTGTTAGTTTCTCACCAATGATCTCCTCAAAATACAGCTGTTTCATTACAGCTGGCGCATTTAGCTGGGTTGTTTGCTGGGTTGTGTGCTCTGTGACAATTAGGCTTGGGGTTGACTTCTTTGGTTTATTCGCATTTTTAGGTGTACTAAGTTTTTGCGGCTCTCTTTTCATTTTTGATAACACTTTCCCCTTTGCTGTAGCTGGGGGTACAGGGCTAGGTCAAGGTGATGGCAAGGCTGCTACTACTAGTTCCAAATGATCTGTCCCAGATGCCCCTGTCCCTGCCCAGGGGAAACTGTTTTCCAATACCTCGTTCTGTTCAGCAGTAGGCTCTACTGGATTACCCCCTCCTCCCAGTGACAGTCTCTTCTCGGTCAATGCAATTTGTTTGGCAATTGCTGTGGTAGCTTTCAGCAAAAAGGAATCCAATGTGGAGATAAACCCCCCCTCAATTGTTGTTGTATTTACCTTTTTCTTCCCCATGCTGTCTTTGGAAGGTTCTTATGTCAGGAGTTAGAGGGGGGACCCAGCCCAGCCTCCTCCAGGCTCCGACGAGCGCGGACAGGCCCGTCCTTGGCCCGGGTGTTGCGTGGGTGCGTCCCCGCACGTGTCCTGAGCCACGGGCCGGTGTCGGTGTTTTGAGCGCGCTCCAGGCGCAAGGGAGGTTGGGGATTGTAGTCCTCCAGCGGCGAGATTTGCGACTTCTCCCCCGGCTGCAAAAGGTTGAGAATGGCCAGCGTCCAGGTCAATCAGCAGGCAAGGTGAGGGTTCTCTTTCTAGCTAGGGCGAAGTGCGGCTATACACGCTGCGGGCTGGCATCAGTGTTTTGAGCGCGCTCCAGGCACAAGGGAGGTTGGGGATTGTAGTCCCCCGGCGACGAGATTCGCGGCTTCTCCCCTGGCGGCAAAAGGTTGGGAATGCCCAGTGTCCAGGTCAATCAGCAGGCAAGGTGAGGGTTCGCTTTCCAGCCAGGGCGAAGTGCGGCTACACACGCCTCGGGCTGGCGTCGGTGTTTTGAGCGCGCTCCAGGCTCAAGGGAGGTTGGGGATTGTAGTCCCCCAGTGGCGAGATTCGCGGCTTCTCCCCCGGCGGCAAAAGGTTGAGAATGCCCAGCTTCCAGGTCAATCAGCAGGCAAGGTGACGGTTCGCTTTCCAGCTAGGGCGAAGTGCGGCTTTCACATTAATTTAAAATCTGCTAGTAGTCTCAGTTTGGCAACTTCTCATGTCTGACGTCTCAAAAAACTAGTGACAAACCCTTTGTGAGAGTGCTTAGGCAGACCCTTTGTGATGAACAAGAGTGGTAAGTGACAGCTAATCCCACTCATTAAGGGCATGTGACCCAGGAAAAGGCTGCAGGAGTTAAACGGCTAGGACAAGAAAATGCCAACCTTCTAAAAGTGTAATTTCAGAATTGTGACAAAAAATCCAACTGTACCATTAAAGAGGGCTTTTAATTACAACTATTTCAACACCAAATACATGCTGATCACCTGCTCCTTTTTGGAAGTTACAGCTTTTTAAATGTAATAAGGTAACTTCAATGTTAAACTGTAAAAGTACATGTTCAACTTTTCAAATACCCTGCCCCGGGCTGTTCAGGGGCTACCCTAAGTGTGACTTACATGTATTAAAAATAAAAGTTTAGGCCTTGCAAATGATTTTTTTTTGCCAGGTCGACATGGCAGTTTTAAACCTGCACACACAAGCTCTGCAATGGCAGGGCTGAGACACAGCGTCAAGCTGCTGCATAAGTGGGTGGCTCAATCAGTGCTGCAAGTTCACTAGTAGCATTTGATTTACAGGCCCTGGGTACATGTAGTAACACTTTACTAAGGTCTAAAAGTTAAATTAAATATGCCAATTGGGAATAAGCTAATATTACTATGTTTAGAGGAGAGAGCACAGATGTTGTAGCACTGGTTAGCAGTGGTAAAGTGCACAAAGTCCTAAGACCAGCCAAAACAAGATTAGCACAAAGATGAAGGTGGAAGACAAAAAGTTGGGGGAAGACCACCCTAAGGCTAACAGGTCTAACAGTGACTTAAATTGTAATTCTGTAATATGTTTCCACTGAATTGATTAATATTGTGTAGTACTGAATTTTGCTGTAAGATAGATTACAGTACTTTTTATATAAAATTTAAGCACTGGGCTGGACAACACACTAATATGTCTTTTGGTTGACTGTTGATATCTGAGCTCTTGTCTCAAACACTAACTCCTTCAGGAGCCTGGGAATGCATGCCCTCACTCTTCCGAGATTGAAGTGTGGAAATGGTTGTACATGGTCCAGTTTGTAGAGCTATAGTAAGTGAGGAATCTAGACACTAGTGGCAGACATCCCCATCCACCACAGTAAGGGCCCAGTAGCCACTACCTCCCCTGAAGTCCCCCTGAACAGGGTCTGAAAACTTCCAGCAAGGGAGTAGGATGTGCAAGTTAAAGCTCAACTGTTTGAAGCTGAACAATAAGTTCAGCTTAATACACCATTAACTGCACAGTTCAAAGGCAGATACAAGGTTGGAGGGACTATACATTAATAGACATTTCTTGGATCATTTAAGGGATCTTTCCTTCAAGACAGGATGTAGGGCTTCCATAAATAAGAATAAGGAAATCATTGTAAGATTTGATAAGGACCAATTTCACAAAATGGGCAGTAGAGAAGCAGCTACAATGGACTCCTATGAAGGGTACCATGCTAAGAATCCAGGGAGCAGGTGCTGTATTAGTGGGCTCTCTTAGCATCTTTGCATGCTTTCCCCAGACCCACCTGCACGTGTCTCCACATTTGCATTCCAGTTTTTCCCTGACACATTTGCCCCCCACACACACATTTTCAAGGATACCACTGTCACCAACTCCAGAAGTCATTCCCTTGGGTGGGTTAAGTCTGACCGAGTCCCTGGACTTGCAGTAGGCACTTCAGAAAGATAAAGCTGAGGAAGAGGAAAAAGTCAGGAACTTTGAGAGTGATAGAAAAGTGAAATGGTGGGCCCAAGAGGAGAAATAAAGAGGAAGGGAGGAAAGTGGGAAAGACAAAAGAGAGAATTGGAGACAGAAAGGTTCTGGATGCATCTTGGGCAATGATTTGAATTTTCCCTCTTTAGTACCAGCTCCCTATATTGCTTGCACAACGTCAGTTGTGGTGACCAGCTGCATGTCAGTCTCAGGACTGGGATAATTTAAAAGTTGCAAGGACCCGGAGAGGGTCGGGAGAGGATCGGAATGAACTCTGACAAGGCATGTGCTGTGGCATCCATTACTCCTTCTTCAGAGAGAGAGGAGGATTAGACAACTGAAGTGGAACAGATATTAGAATCTTAGTCACTGTCAGAGCTGTAGAGTTTGTTAGCTAATGTGCCGGAGGATGGACTCAGGAAGAAGGAAGCCCAGGAACAAATCAGCAAGAGAGTGGGTGGAATGCATTATTTTGAGCCAGAAGATAGCAAAATGCTAGTGGTTTTGCCAGTGTGCAAGAATTTCCTGTTGTAACATGCACACAAAGTTTCCTTAGCAGGACAAACAGGCATATAAAAAGAGGCAGCATAGGCTGGACTTTTTGTTCCACTGGCCAGGGATGTGCAGAGACGAATAAAGGTTTTGTAGAGCCTGTCCTACTTCCCAATTAAAGAGTATGTCAAGCGGGAAGACCAAGGCACCAATAGTGCCACTGCCACTGGAAGGTGTTCAATTCGATCGGGTGGGCATTGATATTGATCTGTTAAACCTTCCTCAACATCAGTTAACAAGTATGTCTTGATTGTGGTGGATCATGTCACTGTTAGGTATGAGGAACGGGCATGGAAAGCCGTTGATGCCAATCGTAAATTTCACCTCAGATAAAAGGTGTGGTGGAACCTGATTGCAAGAATATGTTCACAAGGGGAAGAGAGGGTTTATGTTGCAGCAAGAAAGATTGAGACTGGACTTCAACAGAACTCGCACTGTGTTGTCACAGCCAGGGAATGTTCTGGAATCCTTACAGAACAGCCTCACAGTTCAGAGATTAACAACACAGGAGGCAGACAGCGGCGGCTGCTGCCAATCTGACCTGTGGGGGCAGCGCGGAGAAACAAATAATAATAAAAACAAGCATTGGCATAGCCAGTAGGTCTCGCCTTTGGGACCTTTTAACCCCTTCTGTGCTCATGACGGCCGGGAGCCGTCATGACACACAGTGGGCGTGTGCTCATGACGGCTCCCGGCCGTCATGGCACCCACCCACGGGGGAAGCGCTGGCGCTCCCCCCGTGGGACGCCGATGTTAGCGATTCCACCGGGGAAGGCAGGGGAAGCCCTTCCCCTGCCTCCCCCCGCCCTAACGTCATTGGAGGTTTCCCTTTGTTTCCCAACGCGCAGGAAGCCATTTGCTTCCAGCGCGTCGGGGAACAAACAGGTACGTTTTGTCTCTGGGGAGGGGGGGATTTCACCAAAAGAGGCATGGGGGAAAGGAAAGGGTTTTCCTTTCCCCTGATGCTTCTTTTGTGCATTCCTGCTGCACGATCGTGCGATCGTGCAGCAGGAATGCCCACTAGAGCCAGGGATTTTTTTTTTTTTAATAAACTGCAATTGATTTACTGTTTGGGGTAGCGGCCCCTTAGGCAAGGGTCGCTCCCCTTATTGGGGGCATGAGTAATTGGCTTTGTCTGCCCCCCTGGGGGGCATATTTATTAATATTATTTAAAAAAATTGGCCCACTGGACCACAAGTCCATTTTTTGTGGGGTGTGGCCCCTTGGGCAAGGGTCACTGCCTTTGGGGGTATGTTTATGGCTGTCTGCCCCCATGGGGGGCAGATCTTGCCTTTTTTTGTTATCTAGGGCCCACTAGGCCACCAGGGATTTTTTTTTTGGAGAGTGACCCCTTGGGCAAGGGTCGCTCTCCCTTGGGGGCTGTCTCTCCCCATATTTGGCCCACTAGACCACCAGGGATTTGTTTGTGGGGAGTGGCCCCTTGGGCAAGGGTCACTCCCATTATGGGGGCAATGTTTTTTGGCTTTGTCTGCACCTCTGGGGGGGCAGATTTTGCCATTGTTTTTAAAAGTGGCCCACTGGACCACCAGGGAATACTTTGTGGCGAGTGGCCCCTTGGGCAAGGGTCACTCCCCTTCGGGGGCTATGTTTTTGGCTGTCTGCCCCCATGGGGGGGGCAGATCTCACCTTTTTTTAAATTTAGGGCCCACTAGGCCACCAGGGAATTGTTTTTGGGAGAGTGACCCCTTGGGCAAGGGTCGCTCTCCTTTGGGGGCTCTGTCTTCCCATGTTTGGCCCACTAGACCACCAGGGATTTGTTTGTAGGGAGTGGCCCCTTGGGCAAGGGTCGCTCCCCTTATGGGGGCAATGTTTTTGGCTGTCTGCCCCCATTGGGGGGGGGCAGATCTCGCCTTTTTTTATATCTAGGGCCCACTCGGCCACCAGGGATTTTTTGGGGGGAGAGTGACCCCTTGGGCAAGGGTCGCTCTCCTTTGGGGGCTGGGGCTTGTCATGTTTGGGCCCACTAGACCACCAGGGATTTGTTTGTGGGGAGTGGCTCCTTGGGCAAGGGCCGCTCCCCTTTATGGGAGGATGTTTGTGGCCATTTCTGTCCTCTTTGGGTGGCAGATCAGCAGTATGTTTTTAAGGCTCATCTGCCCCCAAGGGGGGCAGAAGCCACTAGACAACAGGGTTTTTTTTAAATTTTTGTGTTGGTGAGTGGCCTCAAGGGCAAGGGTTGCTCCCCTTTTACAGGGGTGAATATTTTATTTATACTCTTAGGCCCACCTACCCCTTAGCTTAGCTGGTGGATTGTGTGTGGACTGGTGCATTATTTGAATATGTGATTGTAATGTTTTTTTCTCCTTTTTATTCTAGTGTAAAGCTTTTGATTCCTGTTTGCGGTTTCGGCAGTGGTTGTTCTGCAGTTTTGCGTAATTGCATTTATTTGGTAAGAAAAACATTTTTGTTGTGTTTACTCCAAATGAGTATTATTGTCATGCATGAATGAATTTTTTTGTAAGTGGTGTCATAATGGCAGCATATTTGTTAGTGTTTTGAGCATGAAATTCTTTGTGATGTGTTTTGCATTGTCTTATGTGTAATTTTTTTTTCTTTTTCTTTTTTAGTGGGATATTGTTGATCCTTACTGTGTCTGTGCAGAGTAGGTGGTGGTGAGTCTAGCTGCTTCTGTCAAGTGAGTGGTATAGTGTTGGAGTATATAGGTCTTTGTGATAAAGCTACATTTTGTTTATTTCTTCTTTTACAAAGGGTTTGTTGTTGTTGACTTGTTTGACAAGTTACCTTTATTAGTAAGCATTATGGCTAGCCGTAGAATGACTGCTCAGCAGGTGGTTGGTATGCTTCTTGAATCTTCCTCTGAGCAGGATTATGAGACTGACAGTGCGTATGAGGGAGTGGAGGGAGGAGAAGATTCAGGCAGTGAGTTTTCTCTCCACATGGAATCATCGGATGATGAAGCTACTCTCAGTGCGGATGAAGCTACTCTCGGTGTGGATGAAGCTACTCTCAGTGCGGATGAAGTGCCTGTTTTAGAGGAGGACACTGCTGTGCCGATGGTGCAAGAGGCATCTGGATTGCAGCCTGAGGCTGCTAGGCTTCCTACTGGAAGTGCTGGACTCTGGGTTGATCCAAACTTGGTGCAGCCAGTGTTGCCTGCCTTTAGTGGTGATGCAGGGTGTAGAGTGGATTGTGAATTGTTTTTGCCTATACAGTTTTTTCAGTTGTTTATGAATTATGTATTTTTGGGTGAGATTATTGAGCAGACTCATTTGTATGCTGAACAGTTTTTGAGGGACAACAGTGCCAGACTTAGGCCCCACTCTAGAGCTACCCGGTGGACTCCCACAAATCTGGAAGAGATGAAGAAGTTTTTGGGTTTTAATTTTTGATGGGTTTGATAAGGAAGCATCCATGGCTTCATATTGGTCTACCAGTCCCTTGATGGCAACGGCCATATTTCCTGCAATTATGACTCGTGATCGGTATTTACTTTTGCTTCGGATGCTGCATTTTGTTGATAATGCTTTGGCGTTGCCACGAGATCACCCTGAGTGTGACCGTCTTTTTAAGATTCGGCCGGTTCTTGATCACTTTGTAGATCGATTTTCAGAGATCTATACTCCAGGGAAAGAAATATCTATTGATGAGTCTTTGGTCCTGTTCAAGGGCCGTTTGGTTTTTAGGCAGTACATTCCTAGCAAGAGGGCATGTTATGGAATTAAGCTGTATATGTTGTCTGAGAGTAGGACAGGATATCTTTTTAATTTCCGTGTGTACACTGGCAAGGATTCCACTATTGACCCCCCTGGTTGTCCGTCCACTTTTGGAGTTTCAGAGAAAATTGTGTGGGATCTTGCTAGAGGACTGTTTAACAGAGGCCACCATTTGTACCTTGATAACTTCTACACTGCTGTGCAATTGTTTAAGGAATTGTTCAAAGTGGACACTTTTGCTTGTGGCACAATCCGCTCTAACCGTAAAGGTTATCCAAAAGAGCTTGTTTGCAAAAAACTTCAGAGGGGACAGTGCAGTTCCTTGCGTAGTGATGAACTACTAGCTGTGAAATTTGTGGACAGGAGGGATGTGTACATGCTGACTACCATCCATGATGAAAGTACTTCAGCTGTGGCAGTTTGGGGTCAGATTGCTGAAGTGCGCAAACCTGTGTGCATTTTAGACTACAATAAGCACATGGGTGGTGTTGATAGAGTAGATCAGAGGTTGGAACCTTACACTGCTATTCGTAAGGCTTACATTTGGTATAAGAAGTTGGCCATCCATCTCTTCAATTTAGCAACTTTCAATGCTTTTGTTGTGTTCAAGGATTGTTCTCCTGCGTCAAAGTTGACTTTTGTTCAGTTTCAGGAGTCTGTGATAGGCAGCCTTGTTGTTGTGGAACAGGCAAGTGTTCCTAGAGTTGGAGTGGTGGAGGATGTGGCTAGATTGAAAGATCGCCACTTTCCTGATTTAATTCCTCCCACACCCAAAAAAATCAATCCCTGTAAGAGATGTAGAGTCTGCTTGCGAAGAGGTGTGCGGAAGGAGAGTCGTATGCACTGTGCCGATTGTCCTTCTAATCCTGGGCTGTGTGTGCCCACATGTTTCAGATTGTATCACACTCAAAAGAGTTTTTGGGAGCAACCATGAGTCTAATAGTGTACTGCCTGGTCTGTATGGTTTTATATAGTTCAGTTTAACGTTTGGCAATAGAATGATGTCTTCAGTTACTGCTGTTGTTTTTGTAGTTATAGTTTTGTATTTAGTTGCAATTTGTTTGTGTTTTCTTTCTTGTTTAAAAATTTTTTTATGACAGTGTGCGTGGACTGGCGCTTGGCTGGCGGTGTGCGTGGACTGGCGCTTGGCTGGCGGTGTGCGTGGACTGGAGCTTGGCTGGCGGTGTGCGTGGACTGGCGCTTGGCTGGCAGTGAGTGGACTGGAGCTTGGCTGGCGGTGAGTAGACTGGCGCTTGGCTGGCGGTGTGTGTGGATTGGCGCTTGGCTGGCGGTGTGTGTGGATTGGCGCTTGGCTGGCAGTGTGTGGATTGGTGCTTGGCTGGCGGTGTGCGTGGATTGGCACTTGGCTGGTGGTGTGCGTGGACTGGTGCTTGGCTGGCGGTGAGTGGACTGGCGCTTGGCTGGCGGTGTGCGTGGATTGGCGGTTGGCTGGCGGTGTGCGTGGACTGGTGCTTCGCTGGCGGTGTGCGTGGACGGGCGCTTGGCTGGCGGTGTGTGAGTAGTGACTTGCTGCTGGTCACTACACACACTGCTAGCTAAACGCCACTCCACGCAATCCGTGAGCTGGTGTGGTTGCTGTGTCAGGAATGTGGGTGTGTGAAAGTGATGGGCCCTTGAATGGCGCTGTCTGCTGGTGTGAGTGTTGTAATGTGCTGGGCCCGCGGCTGGCAGTGTGAATAGTTTTGTATGTGTCACACGTATGAAAGGTGTATGAATGGCCTGTAAAGCGGTTGGTGCCTTGTCGTGGCTTTACAGCTCACGAGCTGTGAGTCAATGGTACAGTTTCTCGTCCTTTCAATTATTAACAGTGCATTTCATTTTTGTGAAATCTCTGGTTAATACAACTGTATATACTGAACCATCACTCACCCTCGTGCCAAATCCAACCAGTATGTCTGTGTGCTTGAAGAATAGGTGGTTGTGCAGAAATATTTGTCTTTTCTGTCTTTCTCAAGCAGGGTGTACTTTGTCCCTTTTTGTGAGTGTTGTAATGTGTTGGTTTTGTGCCTGGTGGTGTGAATGGTCTTGTGTGTATCACGTATGAAAGGTGTGTGAATGGCCTGTAAAGCGGTTGGTGCCTTGCCGTGGCTTTACAGCTCACGAGCTGCGAGTCACTGGTTCAGTTTTTTGTCCTTTTAATTATTGACAGTGCATTTAATTTTTGTGAAATCTCTTGTTAATAAAATTTTATATACTGAACCATCACTCGCCCTCGTGCCAAATCCAACCAGTATGTGTGTGTGCTTGAGGAATAGATGGCTGTGCAGTAATCTTTGTCTTTTTAGTCTCTCTGCCAAGGTGTACATTCCATCTAAGAATAACCTACCAACTGTTGATATTGTCATAAACTAAACACCCATGGGAGTACATGGAGATGTCTCTCTTGTGGATACCAACACGTTATCTTACCCACAATGTCCTGCAAACCTCAAAATGTCTGTCACATTTTCCGTGCATTATTGTGCCAAAATTTTCACGCTGCAGAAAGAAACCCCCGCCTTTTTCCAAGTATTCCAATAGAAATGGTACCTCACTCGCGTGGGAGGCCCAAGTACCCGTGACAGGCAAGGGCCCAAAACGTAGTGAGTCGACATCAAAATTGCCTATCAAAAACCAACCTGGTTTTGCAAGGGGGGTCACCTGGGTTTTTGGCCCAGTGCTCGGCGGCCAGCAAGGGAAACCTACCAAACCCACACATTTCTGAAAACTAGACACCGGGGGATTCCAGGGAGGTATGGCTTGCGTGGATCCCCAACGTTTCCTTACCCAGAATCACCTGCAAACCTCAAATTTAGCTGAAAAAAATCACTTTTTTTGCACATTTTTGTGTGGGAAAGTTGTGACATCACCGGACTGACACAAATGTCCTACCACCCAGCGTTCCCCCGGGTCTCCCGATAAAAATGGTGCCTCACTCGTGTGGGAGGCCTAAGTACCCGCAACAGGCAAGGGCCCAAAACGTAGTGAGGCGACATCAAAATTGCCTATCTCAAAACGACCTGGTTTTGCAAGGGGGGTCACCTTTGTTTTTGGCCCCGTGCTCGGCGGCCATCTAGGGAAACCTACCAAACCCACACATTTCTGAAAACTAGACACCCGGGGGATTCTAGGGAGGTATGGCTTGCATGGATCCCCCAACGTTTCCTTACCCAGAATCCTCTGCAAACCTCAAATTTAGCTGAAAAAATCACTTTTTTTGCACATTTTTGTGTGGGAAAGTTGTGACATCACCGGGCTGACACAAATTTCCTACCACCCAGCGTTCCCCCGGGTCTCCCGATACAAATGGTGCCTCAATCGTGTGTGAGGCCCAAGTACCCGCGACAGGCAAGGGCCCAAAACGTAGTGAGGCGACATCAAAATTGAATATCTCAAAACGACCTGATTTTGCAAGGGGGTCACCTTTGTTTTTGGCCCCGTGCTCGGCAGCCATCTAGGGAAACCTACCAAACCCACACATTTCTGAAAACTAGACATCCGGGGGATTCTAGGGAGGTATGGCTTGCGTGGATCCCCCAACGTTTCCTTACCCAGAATCCCCTGCAAATCTCAAATGTTGCTGAATAAGTCACTTTTTTCACACAATTTTGTGTGGGAAAGTTGTGGCATCACCACATTGCCTGTCGCGGGTACTTGGACCTCCCACACGAGTGAGGCACCATTTTAATCGGGAGACCCGGGGGAACACTGGGTGGTAGGAAATTTATGTCAGCCCGGTGATGCCACAACTTTCCCACACAAAAATGTGTGGAAAAAAGTGATTTTTTTCAGCTACATTTGAGGTTTGCAGGGGATTCTGGGTAAGGAAACGTTGGGGGATCCACGCAAGCCATACCTCCCTGGAATCCCCCGGGTTTCTAGTTTTCAAAAATGTATAGGTTTGCTAGGTTTCCCTAGGTGCCGGCAGAGCTAGGGTTCAAAAACTACAGCTAGGCACTTTGCCAAAAAAGGGTCATTTTTCACTGTGAAATTGTGGTGTGTCCACGTTGCGTTTTGCGCCGTTTCCTGTCGTGGGCACTAGGCCTACCTACACAAGTGAGGTACCATTTTTCTCGGAAGACTTTGGGGAACCCGGGATGGGTGGAAATTTGTGGATCCACGCAGATTCCAGAACTTTCCACCACAGAAATGTGAGGAAAATTTGTTTTTTTGACAATTTTTGAGGTTTGCAGGGGATTCTGGGTAACAGAACCTGGTGAGAGGCAGTCAAGTCACCCCATATTAGATTCCTCTGGGTGTCTAGTTTTCAAAAATGTATAGGTTTTCTAGGTTTCCCAAGGTGCCGGCAGAGCTAGGGTTCAAAAACTACAGGTAGGCACTTTGCCAAAAAAGGGTCATTTTTCACTGTGAAATTGTGGTGTGTCCACGTTGCGTTTTGCGCCGTTTCCTGTTGCAGGCACTAGGCCTACCCACGCAATTGAGGTACCATTTTTCTCGGAAGACTTTGGAAAACGCGGGGTGGGTGGAAATTTGTGGATCCACGTAGATTCCAGAACATTCCACCACAGAAATATGAGGAAAATGTGGTTTTTTGGACATTTTTTTGAGTTTGCAAGGGATTCAGGGTAACAGAACCTGGTGAGAGCCAGACAAGTCACCCCATCCTGGATTTCCCTGGGTGTCTAGTTTTCAAAAATGTATAGGTTTGCTAGGTTTCCCTAGGTGCCGGCAGCGCTAGTGTTAAAAATCTACAGCTTGGCACTTTGTCAAAAAAGGGTCATTTTTCACTGTGAAATTGTGGTGTGTCCACGTTGCGTTTTGCGCCGTTTCCTGTTGCAGGCACTAGGCCTACCCACGCAAGTGAGGTACAATTTTTCTCGGCAGACTTTGGGGAATGCGGGGTGGGTGGAAATTTGTGGATACACGCAGATTCCAGAACTTTCCACCACAGAAATGTGAGGAAAATGTGTTTTTTTTGACAATTTGTTTAGGTTTGCAAGGGATTCTGGGTAACAGAAGCTGGTGAGAGGCAGTCAAGTCACCCCATATTGGATTTCTCTGGGTGTCTAGTTTTCAAAAATGTATAGGTTTGCTAGGTTTCCCTAGGTGCCGGCAGAGCTAGGGTTCAAAAACTACAGCTAGGCACTTTGACAAAAAAGGGTAATTTTTCACTGTGAAATTGTGGTGTGTTTACGTTGCGTTTTGCGCCGTTTCCTATTGCGGGCACTACGCCTACCCACACAAGTGAGGTACCATTTTTCTCAGAAGACTTTGGGGAACGCAGGGTGGGTGGAAATTTGTGGATCCACGCAGAATCCAGAACTTTCCACCACAGAAATGTGAGCAAATTTTTTTGTTTTGACAATTTGTTAGGTTTGCAAGGGATTCTGGGTAACAGAACCTGGTGAGAGCCACACAAGTCACCCCATCCTGGATTCCCCTGGGTGTCTAGTGTTCTAAAATATATAGGTTTGCTAGGTTTCCCTAGGTGCCGGCAGAGCTAGGGTTCAAAAACTACAGCTAGGCACTTTGCCAAAAAAGGGTCATTTTTCACTGTGAAATTGTGGTGTGTCCACGTTGTGTTTTGCGCCGTTTCCTGTCGTGGGCACTAGGCCTACCCACACAAGTGAGGTACCACTTTTCTCGGAAGACTTTGGGGAATGCGGGGTGGGTGGAAATTTGTGGATCCACGCAGATTCCAGAACTTTCCACCACAGAAATGTGAGGAAAATGTGTTTTTTGGACAATTTTTTAGGTCTGCAAGGGATTCTGGGTAACAGAACCTGGTGAGAGGCAGTCAAGTCACCCCATATTGGATTGCTCTGGGTGTCTAGTTTTACAAAATGTATAGGTTTGCTAGGTTTCCCTAGGTGCCAGCAGAGCTAGGGTTCAAAAACTAAAGCTAGGCAGTTTGCCAAAAAAGGGTCATTTTTCACTGTGAAATTGTGGTGTGTTCACGTTGCGTTTTGTGCCGTTTCCTGTTGCGGGCACTAGGCCTACCCACACAAGTGAGGTACAATTTTTCTCGGAAGACTTTGGGGAACGCGGGGTAGGTGGAAATTTGTAGATCCACGCAGATTCCAGAACTTTCCCCCACAGAAATGTGAGGAAAATGTGTAATTTTTGACAATTTTTTAGGTTTGCAAGGGATTCTGGGGAACAGAACCTGGTGGGAGCCAGTCAAGTCACCCCATCCTGGATTCCCCTGGGTGTATAGTTTTCAAAAGTGTATAGGTTCGCTAGGTTTCCCTAGGTGCCGGCAGAGCTAGGGTTCAAAATCTACAGCTAGGCACTTTGCCAAAAAAGGGTCATTTTTCACTGTGAAATTGTGGTGTGTCCTTGTTGCGTTTTGCACCGTTTCCTGTCGCGGGCACTAGGCCTACCCACACAAGTGAGGTACCATTTTTCTTGGAAGACTTTGAGGAACGCGGGGTGGGTGGAAATATGTGGATCCACGCAGATTCCAGAACTTTCCACCCCAGAAATGTGAGGAAAATGTGGTTGTTTTGACAATTTTATTTGGTTTGCAATTAATTCTGGGTAACAGAACCTGGTGAGAGGCAGTCAAGTCACCCCATATTGGATTCCTCTGGGTGTCTAGTTTTTAAAAATGTATAGGTTTGCTAGGTTTTCCTAGGTGTCGGCAGAGCTAGGGTTAAAAAACTACAGCTAGGCACTTTTCCAAAAAAGGGTCATTTTTCACTGTGAAATTGTGGTGTGTCCTTGTTGCGTTTTGCACCGTTTCCTGTCGCGGGCACTAGGCCTACCCACACAAGTGAGGTACCATTTTTCTTGGAAGACTTTGGGGAACGCGGGGTGGGTGGAAATATGTGGATCCACGCAGATTCCAGAACTTTCCACCCCAGAAATGTGAGGAAAATGTGGTTGTTTTGACAATTTTATTTGGTTTGCAAGGAAGTCTGGGTAACAGAACCTGGTGAGAGGCAGTCAAGTCACCCCATATTGGATTCCTCTGGGTGTCTAGTTTTTAAAAATGTATAGGTTTGCTAGGTTTCCCTAGGTGTCGGCAGAGCTAGGGTTCAAAAACTACAGCTAGGCACTTTTCCAAAAAAGGGTCATTTTTCACTGTGAAATTGTGGTGTGTCCTTGTTGCGTTTTGCACCGTTTCCTGTTGCGGGCACAAGGCCTACCCACACAAGTGAGGTACCATTTTTCTGGGAAGACTTTGGGGAATGCGGGGTGGGGGGAAATATGTGGATCCACGCAGATTCCAGAACTTTCCACCCCAGAAATGTGAGGAAAATGTGGTTGTTTTGACAATTTGTTTGGTTTGCAAGGAATTCTGGGTAATATAACCTGGTGAGAGGCACTCAAGTCACCCCATCCTGGATTCCCCTGGGTGTCTAGTTTTCAAAAATGTATAGGTTTGCTAGGTTTCCCTAGGTGCCGGCAGAGCTAGGGTTAAAAAACTACAGCTAGGCACTTTGCCAAAAAATTGTCATTTTTCACTGTGAAATTGTGGTGTGTCCACGTTGCGTTTTGCGCCGTTTCCTGTTGCATGCACTAGGCCTACCCACACAAGTGAGGTATCATTTTTCTCGGAAGACTTTGGGAATCGCGGGGTCGGTGGAAGTTTGTGGATCCACGTAGATTCCAGAACATTCCACCACAGAAATATGAGGAAAATGTGGTTTTTTTGACAATTTTTTGGGTGGTTTGCAAGGGATTCAGGGTAACAGAACCTGGTGAGAGCCAGACAAGTCACCCCATCCTGGATTCCCCTGGGTGACTAGTTTTTAAAAATGTTTAGGTTTGCTAGGTTTCCCTAGGTGCCGGCAGAGCTAGGGTTCATAAACTACAGCTAGGCAGTTTGCCAAAAAAGGGGCATTTTTCACTGTGAAATTGTGGTGTGTTCACGTTGCGTTTTGTGCCGTTTCCTGTTGCGGGCACTAGGCCTACCCACACAAGTGAGGTACCATTTTTCTCGGAAGACTTTGGGAAACGCGGGGTGGGTGGAAATTTGTGGATCCACACAGATTCCAGAACTTTCCACAACAGAAATGTGATGAAAATGTGGTTTTTTTGACAATTTTTTAGGTTTGCAAGGGATTCTGGGTAACAGAACCTGGTGAGAGGCAGTCAAGTCACCCCATCCTGGATTCCCCTGGGTGTATACTTTTCATAAATGTATAGGTTTGCTAGGGTTCCCTAGGTGCCGGCAGAGCTAGGGTTCAAAAACTACAGCTAGGCAGTTTGCCAAAAAAGGGTCATTTTTCACTGTGAAATTGTGGTGTGTCCATGTTGCGTTTTGCGCCGTTTCATGTCGTGGTCACTAGGCCTACCCACACAAGTGAGGTACCATTTTTCTCAAAAGACTTTGGGTAACACGGGGTGGGTGGAAATTTGTGGGTCCACGCAGATTCCAGAACTTTCCACCACAGAAATGTGAGGAAAATGTGTTTTTTTTTACAATGTTTTAGGTTTGCAAGGGATTCTGGGTAACAGAACCTGGTGGGAGCCAGTCAAGTCACCCCGTCCTGAATTCCCCTGGGTGTCTAGTTTTAAAAAATGTATAGGTTTGCTAGGTTTCCCTAGGTGCCGGCAGAGCTAGGGTTCAAAAACTACAGCTAGGCACTTTGCCAAAAAAGGGTCATTTTTCACTGTGAAATTGTGGTGTGTCCTTGTTGCGTTTTGCACCGTTTCCTGTTGCGGGCACTAGGCCTACCCACACAAGGGAGGTACCATTTTTCTTGGAAGAGATTGGGGAACGCGGGGTGGGTGGAAATTTGTGGATCCACGCAGATTCCAGAAGTTTACACCACAGAAATGTGATGAAAATGTGTTTTTTTGGACAATTTTTTTGGTTTGCAAGGAATTCTGGGTAACAGAACCTGGTGAGGACCCTTGACCTTGCCAGGTAGGTCGCTCCCCTACCACACAGCTCCGCCTGTGTTGTCCGCCCGCTGCTGCTGCTGGTAAGCTCGCCCCTCCGCTTGTGGCCTCGGTGCCCGTATTTCTTGCTTTCTGTCTCTCCTTTTTTCCTTCTGTGCCCCTCGCTGCCCCATTGTACTGTGCCCGTATTTCTCTGTTTGCTTTCTCCCCTTTTTTTCTTCTGTGCCCCTCGCTGCCCCATTGTACTGTGCCCGTATTTCTTGCTTTCTGTCTCTCCTTTTTTCCTTCTGTGCCCCTCGCTGCCCCATTGTACTGTGCCCGTATTTCTCTGTTTGCTTCTCTCCTTTTTTCCTTCTGTGCCCCTCGCTGCCCCATTGTACTGTGCCCGTATTTCTCTGTTTGCTTTCTCTCCTTTTTTCCTTCTGTGCCCCTCGCTGCCCCATTGTACTGTGCCCGTATTTCTCTGTTTGCTTTCTCTCCTTTTTTCCTTCTGTGCCCCTCGCTGCCCCATTGTACTGTGCCCGTATTTCTCTGTTTGCTTTCTCTCCTTTTTTCCTTCTGTGCCCCTCGCTGCCCCATTGTACTGTGCCCGTATTTCTCTGTTGCCTTCTCCCCTTTTTTCCTTCTGTGCCCCTCGCTGCCCCATTGTACTGTGCCCGTATTTCTCTGTTTGCTTTCTCTCCTTTTTTCCTTCTGTGCCCCTCGCTGCCCCATTGTACTGTGCCCGTATTTCTCTGTTTGCTTTCTCCCCTTTTTTCCTTCTGTGCCCCTCGCTGCCCCATTGTACTGTGCCCGTATTTCTCTGTTTGCTTTCTCCCCTTTTTTCCTTCTGTGCCCCTCGCTGCCCCATTGTACTGTGCCCGTATTTCTCTGTTTGCTTTCTCCCCTTTTTTCCTTCTGTGCCCCTTGCTGCCCCATTGTACTGTGCCCGTATTTCTCTGTTTGTTTTCTCCCCATTTTTCCTTCTGTGCCCCCGCTGCCTCTCTCCATTCCCGCCGCTGCGTCCCTGTGGCCCCGCCCCCTGACTGCCCATTCGCTGCCCCTGCCTCCCAGCTGCTCCTCCCTCCCACCTCCCCATATATGGCGGCCGCTGCGCGCCGCGCCGCTGGCGCGCCGAGCGCGCCTAAGGCAAGCTCCGTCTGCGCCCGTCCGTGCCTGGACCGCGCCCAGCGCCAGAACCCCTGGGCCGTGCGCCCCCGGCACCAGCCTCGAGGACCGACGCCGATACGATGCCACCACAGTCCACGCTCTCAACCCCGGACGGACGCACAACTGCTTCAAGGCCGCCCCGAAACGCACCCATGGTCCTTTCAGCTGCCGGAACTGCAGCTACACCAGCCTCAGAGCCACCGAGGCGCCCGCCAAGAAGGACCTCAACCACCTCCGGTGCATCCTACTGAACACCCGCTCCTCACGCAAACACGCCGTCGAGCTCTGGGACCTGCTCGACACATCATCACCAGACGTCGCCTTCCTGACAGAGACCTGGATGAACGACTCCTCCGCCCCGACATCGCCATAGCCATCCCAGACGGCTATAAGATCACCCGCAGAGACCGCGTCAACGCAGTAGGAGGAGGAATCGCCATCGTCCACAAGAACACCATCAGGGTCTCGACCAGCACCGACGACACTCTCAGCACCGCCGAACACATGCACTTCCAGATCCACACGGACCCCAACACCACCCTTAGAGGCACCCTTGTCTACAGACCCACTGGGTCCCGACCCCAGTTCAGCGACTCCATCGCCGACTTCATCAGCACGCACGCCCTGACCTCTACCGACTACATCCTCCTCAGAGACCTGAACTTTCACCTGGAGAACAACAACGACAGCAACTCCACCACCCTGATCGACAGCCTCGCCAACCTCGGCCTGAGCCAGCTCGTCACAACACCGACCCACTCCGCCGGCCACACGCTTGACCCCATCTTCTCCTCAAGCTCCCACGTCTCCTTCAGCCACACCACGGAACTCCTCTGGACCGACCACCGCTGCATCCATTTCACCTTCCAGAAACCCACCACACACCACCGCACCCAACAGATCCCACGCCGCTGCTGGAGCAAAGTCACCGAAGACCAACTCCGGGCAACCCTCGCTCTCAGCCCTCCCCCCGACCCATCCAACACCGACGACGCTGCCTGCAACCTCAGACGATGGATGGACGACTGCGCCAACACCCTCGCCCCGCTGAAAAACCTCACCTACAGCGACACCACCAAAAGAGCCAGCTGGTTCACCTCGGAACTCCTAGCTTCCAAGCGTACCTGCCGGAAACTAGAGAAGAAATGGCACAGCGATAAGACACCGGACAGCCACACAGCCCACAAAGACGCCATCCGTAACCACCACCACCTCATCAGGTCCGCCAAGAGAATCTCCTTCAAAGACCGCCTCGACAACAACGCACACAACAGCAAAGAGCTTTTCAACATCGTGAAGGAACTCTCCAATCCCAGCTCCAACACCAACGACATCCCGCCGTCGTAACCCCTGTGCGATTCCCTCGCCACCTTCTTTCACCGCAAGATCGCCGACATCCACGACAGCTTCAACACCCAGACAACCCCAACTAAGATCGATACACCAGACCCGCCACACACCATCGACCACGACCCCCTGCCAGCCTGGGCCAGCGTGAACATCGAGGACACCATCAAGACCATGAGCACAATACACTCCGGCTCCCCGTCAGACCCTTTCCCGCACCACATCTTCAACAAAGCCAGCAGCTCCATCGCACCCCACCTGTGCAACATTATCAACCTCTCCTTCGAGACCGCGACCTTCCCAGAGAGCTGGAAACACACAGAGATCAACGCCCTACTCAAAAAACCCAAGGCAGACCCGAGAGACCTCAAGAACTTCCGGCCCATCTCTCTGCTTCCGTTCCCAGCCAAGGTCATCGAGAAGATCGTCAACAAACAGCTAACCCGATACCTCGAAGAAAACAGCATCCTGGACCCATCCCAATCAGGGTTCCGCAGCAACCACAGCACTGAGACTGCCCTCATCGCCGCCACCGGCGACATCAGGATCCTGCTGGACAATGGTGAGACCGCAGCCCTCATCCTGCTGGACCTCTCCGCCGCCTTCGACACTGTCTGCCACCGCACTCTACGCGCACGCCTCCACGACGCAGGGATCCGGGACAAGGCCCTGGAATGGACCACCTCCTTCCTCGACGGCAGAACCCAGAGAGTCCGCCTCCCACCTTTCCGATCCGAAGCCTCCGAGATCATCTGCGGCGTACCCCAGGGATCGTCCCTCAGCCCAACACTGTTCAACATCTACATGGCCCGCTCGCACGCATCGCCAGACAACACAACCTCAACATTATCTCCTACGCCGACGACACTCAACTGATCCTCTCCCTCACCAAGGACCCCCTCGCCGCCAAAGCCAAACTCCATGACGGAATGAAGGCCGTCGCCGATTGGATGAAGATCAGCCGGCTAAAGCTGAACACGGACAAAACGGAGGTCCTCATCCTCGGCTCCAACCCCTCAGCCTGGGACGACTCCTGGTGGCCAACGACGCTGGGAGCAGCCCCGACACCCACCGACCACGCACGCAACCTGGGAGTCATCCTCGACTCAACGCTCTCCATGACCAAGCAAGTCAACGCAGTCTCCTCCTCCTGCTTCAACACACTCCGCATGCTTCGCAAGATCTACAGGTGGATCCCGACAGACACAAGAAGAACAGTCACCCAGGCCCTCGTCAGTAGCAGACTAGACTATGGGAACTCCCTCTACGCGGGAGCCCCGGCTAAGCTCATCAAGCGACTGCAACGCATACAAAACGCCTCCGCTACGACTGATCCTCGACGTACCACGCCACAGCCACATCTCCCCCACTTGAGGAACCTGCACTGGCTCCCCGTCGACAGGAGGATCACCTTCAAACTCCTCACCCACGCACACAAGGCACTCCACAAAACTGGCCCAGCCTACCTCAACAGACGACTCTTCTTCTACGTCCCCAACCGCCAGCTCCGCTCCGCCGACCTCTCCCTCGCCACCGTCCCCCGCATTCGAAGAACAACCACCGGCGGCAGATCCTTCTCACACCTCGCCGCCAAGACCTGGAACACCCTTCCACTAAGCCTACGAAAGACCCAAGACCTGCTGACCTTCAGGAGGCTACTCAAGACCTGGCTGTTCGACCAGTAGCAGCATCCCCCCTTCCCTCCCCCAGCGCCTTGAGACCCTCGCGGGTAAGTAGTGCGCTCTACAAATTCTGTGATTGATTGATTGACTCAAGTCACCCCATCCTGGATTCCCCGGGGTGTCTAGTTTTAAAAAATGTATAGGTTTGCTAGGTTTCCCTAGGTGCCGGCAGAGCTAGGGTTCAAAAACTACAGCTAGGCACTTTGCCAAAAAAGGGTCATTGTTCAATGTGAAATTGTGGTGTGTTCACGTTGCGTTTTGCACCGTTTAATGGCGCGTCACTAGGCCTACCCACGCAAGTGAGGTAACGTTTTTCTTGGAAGACTTTAGGGAACGCGGGGTGGGTGGAAATTTGTGGATCCACGCAGATTCCAGAACTTTCCACCACAGAAATGTGAGGAGAATGTGTTTTTTTCATAATTTTGTAGGTTTGCAAGGGATTCTGGGTAACAGAACCTGGTGAGAGGCAGTCAAGTCACCCCATATTGGATTCCTCTGGGTGTCTAGCTTTCAAAAATGTATAGGTTTGCTATGTTTTCCTAGGTGCCGGCAGAGCTAGGGTTCAAAAACTACAGCTAGGCACTTTGCCAAAAAAAGTGTCATTTTTCTATGTGAAATTGTGGTGTGTCCACGTTGCGTTTTGCGCCGTTTCCTGTCGTGGGCACTAGGCCTACCCACACAAGTGGGTACCATTTTTCTCAGAAGACTTTGGGGAAGGCGGGGTGGGTGGTAATTTGTGGATCCACGCAGATTCCAGAACTTTCCACCACAGAAATGTGAGGAAAATGTGGGTTTTTTTGACAATTTGTTTAGGTTTGCAAGGGATTCTGGGTATCAGAACCTGGTGAGAGCCACACAAGTCACCCCATCCTGGATTCCCCTGGGTGTCTAGTTTCTCAAAAATGTATAGGTTTGCTAGGTTTCCCTAGGTGTTGGCAGAGCTAGGGTTCAAAAACTGCAGCTAGGCACTTTGCCAAAAAAGGGTCATTTTTCACTGTGAAATTGTGGTGTGTCCACGTTGCGTTTTGCACCGTTTCCTGTCGCGGGCACTAGGCCTACCCACACAAGTGAGGTACCATTTTTCTAGGAAGACTTTGGGGAACGCGGGGTGGGTGGAAATTTGTGGATCCACACAGATTCCAGAATTTTCCACCACAGAAATGTGAGGAAAATGTGGTTTTTTGACAATTTGTTTGGTTTGCAAGGGTTTCTGGGTAACAGAACCTGGTGAGAGGCACTCAAGTCACCCCATCCTGGATTCCCCTGGGTGTCTAGTTTTCAAAAATGTATAGGTTTGCTAGGTTTCCCTAGGTGGCGGCAGAGCTAGGGTTCAAAAACTACAGCTAGGCACTTTGCCAAAAAAGGGTCATTTTTCACTGTGAAATTGTGGTGTGTCCACGTTGCGTTTTGCACCGTTTCCTGTCGCGGGCACTAGGCCTACCCACACAAGTGAGGTACCATTTTTCTAGGAAGACTTTGGGGAACGCGGGGTGGGTGGAAATTTGTGGATCCACACAGATTCCAGAATTTTCCACCACAGAAATGTGAGGAAAATGTGGTTTTTTGACAATTTGTTTGGTTTGCAAGGGTTTCTGGGTAACAGAACCTGGTGAGATGCAGTCAAGTCACCCCATCCTGGATTCCCCTGGGAGTCTAGTTTTCAAAAATGTATAGGTTTTCTAGGATTCCATAGGTGCCGGCAGAGCTAGGGTTCAAAAACTACAGCTAGGCACTTTCCAAAAAAGGGTCATTTTTTACTGTGAAATTGTGGTGTGTCCTTGTTGCGTTTTGCACCGTTTCCTGTTGCGGGCACAAGGCCTACCCACACAAGTGAGGTACCATTTTTCTGGGAAGACTTTGGGGAACGCGGGGTGGGGGGAAATATGTGGATCCACGCAGATGCCAGAACTTTCCACCCCAGAAATGTGAGGAAAATGTGGTTGTTTTGACAATTTGTTTGGTTTGCAAGGAATTCTGGGTAATATAACCTGGTGAGAGGCACTCAAGTCACCCCATCCTGGATTCCCCTGGGTGTCTAGTTTTCAAAAATGTATAGGTTTACTAGGTTTCCCTAGGTGCCGGCAGAGCTAGGGTTCAAAAACTACAGCTAGGCACTTTGCCAAAAAAGGGTCATTTTTCACTGTGAAATTGTGGTGTGTCCACGTTGCGTTTTGCACCGTTTCCTGTCGCGGGCACTAGGCCTACCCACACAAGTGAGGTACCATTTTTCTAGGAAGACTTTGGGGAACGCGGGGTGGGTGGAAATTTGTGGATCCACACAGATTCCAGAATTTTCCACCACAGAAATGTGAGGAAAATGTGGTTTTTTGACAATTTGTTTGGTTTGCAAGGGTTTCTGGGTAACAGAACCTGGTGAGATGCAGTCAAGTCACCCCATCCTGGATTCCCCTGGGAGTCTAGTTTTCAAAAATGTATAGGTTTTCTAGGATTCCATAGGTGCCGGCAGAGCTAGGGTTCAAAAACTACAGCTAGGCACTTTGCCAAAAAAGGGTCATTTTTCAATGTGAAATTGTGGTGTGTCCACGTTGCGTTTTGCGCCGTTTCATGTCGCGGTCACTAAGCCTACCCACGCAAGTGAGGTACCATTTTTCTCGGAAGACTTTGGGGAACGCGGGGTTTGTAGAAATTTGTGGATCCATGCAGATTCCAGAACTTTCCACCACAGAAATGTGAGGAAAATGTGTTTTGTTTGACAATTTGTGAGGTTTGCAGGGGACTCTGGGTAACAGAACCTGGTGAGAGGCAGTCAAGTCACCCCATTTAGATTCCTCTGGGTGTCTAGTTTTCAAAAATGTATAGGTTTGCTAGGTTTCCCTCGGTGCCGGCAGAGCTAGGGTTCAAAAACTACAGCTAGGCACTTTGCCAAAAAAGGGTAATTTTTCACTGTGAAATTGTGGTGTGTCCACGTTGCGTTTTGCGCCGTTTCCTGTTGCAGGCACTAGGCCTAACCACGCAAGTAAGGTACCATTTTTCTCGGAAGACTTTGGGAAACGCGGGGTGGGTGGAAATTTGTGGATCCACGCAGATTCCAGAACATTCCACCACAGAAATATGAGGAAAATGTGTATTTTTTGGACAATGTTTTGGGTTTGCAAGGGATTCAGGGTAACAGAACCTGGTGAGAGCCAGACAAGTCACCCCATCCTGGATTTCCCTGGGTGTCTAGTTTTTAAAAATGTATAGGTTTGCTAGGTTTCCCTAGGTGCCGGCAGAGCTAGGGTTAAAAAACTACAGCTAGGCACTTTGCCAAAAAAGGGTCATTTTTCACTGTGAAATTGTGGTGTGTCCAAGTTGCGTTTTGTGCCGTTTCCTGTCGCGGGCACTAGGCCTACCCACACAAGTGAGGTACCATTTTTCTCAGAAGACTTTGGGGAACGCGGGGTGGGTGGAAATTTGTGGATCCACGCAGATTCCAGAACTTTCCACCACAGAAATGTGAGGAAAATATGTTTTTTTTTTACAATTGTTTGGGTTTCCAAGGGATTCTGGGTAACATAACCTGGTGGGAGCCAGTCAAGTCACCCCATCCTAGATTACCCTGGGTGTCTAGTTTTAAAAAATGTATAGGTTTGCTAGGTTTCCCTAGGTGCCGGCAGAGCTAGGGTTAAAAAACTACAGCTAGGCACTTTGCCAAAAAAGGGTCATTTTTCACTGTGAAATTCTGGTGTGTCCTTGTTGCGTTTTTCACCGTTTCCTGTCACGGGCACTAGGCCTACCCACACAAGGGAGGTACCATTTTTCTTGGAAGAGATTGGGGAACGCGGGGTGGGTGGAAATTTGTGGATCCACGCAGATTCCAGAAGATTACACCACAGAAATGTGATGAAAATGTGTTTTTTTGGACAATTTTTTTGGTTTGCAAGGAATTCTGGGTAACAGAACCTGGTGAGAGGCACTCAAGTCACCCCATCCTGGATTCCCCGGGGTGTCTAGTTTTCAAAAATGTATAGGTTTGCTAGGTTTCCCTAGGTGCCGGCAGAGCTAGGGTTCGAAAACTACAGCTAGGCACTTTGCCAAAAAAGGGTCATTTTTCAATGTGAAATTGTGGTGTGTTCACGTTGCGTTTTGCACCGTTTAATGGCGCGTCACTAGGCCTACCCATGCAAGTGAGGTAACATTTTTCTTGGAAGACTTTAGGGAACGCGGGGTGGGTGGAAATTTGTGGATCCACGCAGATTCCAGAACTTTCCACCACAGAAATGTGAGGAGAATGTGTTTTTTTTAACAATTTTTTAGGTTTGCAAGGGATTCTGGGTAACAGAACCTGGTGAGAGGCAGTCAAGTCACCCCATATTGGATTCCTCTGGGTGTCTAGCTTTCAAAAATGTATAGGTTTGCTAGGTTTTCTCAGGTCCCGGCAGAGCTAGGGTTCAAAAACTACAGCTAGGCACTTTGCCAAAAAAAGTGTCATTTTTCTATGTGAAATTGTGGTGTGTCCACGTTGCGTTTTGCGCCGTTTCCTGTCGCGGGCACTAGGCCTACCCACACAAGTGAGGTACCATTTTTCTCAGAAGACTTTGGGGAAGGTGGAGTGGGTGGTAATTTGTGGATCCACGCAGATTCCAGAACTTTCCACCACAGAAATGTGAGGAAAATGTGGTTTTTTTGACAATTTGTTTAGGTTTGCAAGGGATTCTGGGTATCAGAACCTGGTGAGAGCCACACAAGTCACCCCATCCTGGATTCCCCTTGGGTGTCTAGTTTTCAAAAATGTATAGGTTTGCTAGATTTCCCTAGATGTTGGCAGAGCTAGGGTTCAAAAACTACAGCTAGGCACTTTGCCAAAAAAGGGTCATTTTTCACTGTGAAATTGTGGTGTGTCCACGTTGCGTTTTGCACCGTTTCCTGTCGCGGGCACTAGGCCTACCCACACAAGTGAGGTAGCATTTTTCTCGGAAGACTTTGGGGAACGCGGAGTGGGTGGAAATTTGTGGATCCACACAGATTCCAGAATTTTCCACCACTGAAATGTGAGGAAAATATGTTTTTTTGACAATTTGTTTGGTTTGCAAGGGTTTCTGGGTAACAGAACCTGGTGAGATGCAGTCAAGTCACCCCATCCTGGATTCCCCTGGGAGTCTAGTTATCAAAAATGTATAGGTTTGCTAGGATTCCATAGGTGCCGGCAGAGCTAGGGTTAAAAAACTACAGCTAGGCACTTTGCCAAAAAAGGGTCATTTTTCAATGTGAAATTGTGGTGTGTCCACGTTGCGTTTTGCGCCGTTTCATGTCGCGGTCACTAAGCCTACCCACGCAAGTGAGGTACCATTTTTCTCGGAAGACTTTGGGGAACGCGGGGTGGGTAGAAATTTGTGGATCCACGCAGATTCCAGAACTTTCCACCACAGAAATGTGAGGAAAATGTGTTTTCTTTCACAATTTGTGAGGTTTGCAGGGGACTCTGGGTAACAGAACCTGGTGAGAGGCAGTCAAGTCACCCCATATTAGATTCCTCTGGGTGTCTAGTTTTCAAAAATGTATAGGTTTGCTAGGTTTCCCTCGGTGCCGGCAGAGCTAGGGTTCAAAAACTACAGCTAGGCACTTTGCCAAAAAAGGGTAATTTTTCACTGTGAAATTGTGGTGTGTCCACGTTGCGTTTTGCGCCGTTTCCTGTTGCAGGCACTAGGCCTACCCACGCAAGTGAGGTACCATTTTTCTCGGAAGACTTTGGGAAACGCGGGGTGGGTGGAAATTTGTGGATCCACGCAGATTCCAGAACATTCCACCACAGAAATATGAGGAAAATGTGGTTTTTTTGACAATTTTTTGGGTTTGCAAGGGATTCAGGGTAACAGAACCTGGTGAGAGCCGACAAGTCACCCCATCCTGGATCCCCCTGGGTGTCTAGTTTTCAAAAATGTATAGGTTTGCTAGGTTTCCCTAGGTGCCGGCAGAGCTAGGGTTCAAAAACTACAGCTAGGCACTTTGCCAAAAAAGGGTCATTTTTCACTGTGAAATTGTGGTGTGTCCACGTTGCGTTTTATGCCGTTTCCTGTCGCGGGCACTAGGCCTACCCACACAAGTGAGGTACCATTTTTCTCGGAAGACTTTGGAGAACGCGAGGTGGGTGGACATTTGTGGATCCACGCAGATTCCAGAACTTTCCACCACAGAAATGTGAGGAAAATGTGGTTTTTTTGACAATTTGTTTAGGTTTGCAAGGGATTCTGGGTATCAGAACCTGGTGAGAGCCACACAAGTCACCCCATCCTGGATTCCCCTTGGGTGTCTAGTTTTCAAAAATGTATAGGTTTGCTAGGTTTCCCTAGGTGTTGGCAGAGCTAGGGTTCAAAAACTACAGCTAGGCACTTTGCCAAAAAAGGGTCATTTTTCACTGTGAAATTGTGGTGTGTCCACGTTGCGTTTTGCACCGTTTCCTGTCGCGGGCACTAGGCCTACCCACACAAGTGAGGTAGCATTTTTCTCGGAAGACTTTGGGGAACGCGGAGTGGGTGGAAATTTGTGGATCCACACAGATTCCAGAATTTTCCACCACTGAAATGTGAGGAAAATGTGGTTTTTTGACAATTTGTTTGGTTTGCAAGGGTTTCTGGGTAACAGAACCTGGTGAGATGCAGTCAAGTCACCCCATCCTGGATTCCCCTGGGAGTCTAGTTTTCAAAAATGTATAGGTTTGCTAGGTTTCCCTAGGTGCCGGCAGAGCTAGGGTTCGAAAACTACAGCTAGGCACTTTGCCAAAAAAGGGTCATTTTTCAATGTGAAATTGTGGTGTGTTCACGTTGCGTTTTGCACCGTTTAATGGCGCGTCACTAGGCCTACCCATGCAAGTGAGGTAACGTTTTTCTTGGAAGACTTTAGGGAACGCGGGGTGGGTGGAAATTTGTGGATCCACGCAGATTCCAGAACTTTCCACCACAGAAATGTGAGGAGAATGTGTTTTTTTAAACAATTTTTTAGGTTTGCAAGGGATTCTGGGTAACAGAACCTGGTGAGAGGCAGTCAAGTCACCCCATATTGGATTCCTCTGGGTGTCTAGCTTTCAAAAATGTATAGGTTTGCTAGGTTTTCTCAGGTCCCGGCAGAGCTAGGGTTCAAAAACTACAGCTAGGCACTTTGCCAAAAAAAGTGTCATTTTTCTATGTGAAATTGTGGTGTGTCCACGTTGCGTTTTGCGCCGTTTCCTGTCGCGGGCACTAGGCCTACCCACACAAGTGAGGTACCATTTTTCTCAGAAGACTTTGGGGAAGGTGGAGTGGGTGGTAATTTGTGGATCCACGCAGATTCCAGAACTTTCCACCACAGAAATGTGAGGAAAATGTGGTTTTTTTGACAATTTGTTTAGGTTTGCAAGGGATTCTGGGTATCAGAACCTGGTGAGAGCCACACAAGTCACCCCATCCTGGATTCCCCTTGGGTATCTAGTTTTCAAAAATGTATAGGTTTGCTAGGTTTCCCTAGGTGTTGGCAGAGCTAGGGTTCAAAAACTACAGCTAGGCACTTTGCCAAAAAAGGGTCATTTTTCACTGTGAAATTGTGGTGTGTCCACGTTGCGTTTTGCACCGTTTCCTGTCGCGGGCACTAGGCCTACCCACACAAGTGAGGTAGCATTTTTCTTGGAAGACTTTGGGGAACGCGGAGTGGGTGGAAATTTGTGGATCCACACAGATTCCAGAATTTTCCACCACTGAAATGTGAGGAAAATGTGTTTTTTGACAATTTGTTTGGTTTGCAAGGGTTTCTGGGTAACAGAACCTGGTGAGATGCAGTCAAGTCACCCCATCCTGGATTCCCCTGGGAGTCTAGTTATCAAAAATGTATAGGTTTGCTAGGATTCCATAGGTGCCGGCAGAGCTAGGGTTAAAAAACTACAGCTAGGCACTTTGCCAAAAAAGGGTCATTTTTCAATGTGAAATTGTGGTGTGTCCACGTTGCGTTTTGCGCCGTTTCATGTCGCGGTCACTAAGCCTACCCACGCAAGTGAAGTACCATTTTTCTCGGAAGACTTTGGGGAACGCGGGGTGGGTAGAAATTTGTGGATCCACGCAGATTCCAGAACTTTCCACCACAGAAATGTGAGGAAAATGTGTTTTCTTTCACAATTTGTGAGGTTTGCAGGGGACTCTGGGTAACAGAACCTGGTGAGAGGCAGTCAAGTCACCCCATATTAGATTCCTCTGGGTGTCTAGTTTTCAAAAAATGTATAGGTTTGCTAGGTTTCCCTCGGTGCCGGCAGAGCTAGGGTTCAAAAATTACAGCTAGGCACTTTGCCAAAAAAGGGTAATTTTTCACTGTGAAATTGTGGTGTGTCCACGTTGCGTTTTGCGCCGTTTCCTGTTGCAGGCACTAGGCCTACCCATGCAAGTGAGGTACCATTTTTCTCGGAAGACTTTGGGAAACGCGGGGTGGGTGGAAATTTGTGGATCCACGCAGATTCCAGAACATTCCACCACAGAAATATGAGGAAAATGTGTTTTTTTTGACAAATTTTTGGGTTTGCAAGGGATTCAGGGTAACAGAACCTGGTGAGAGCTGACAAGTCACCCCATCCTGGATCCCCCTGGGTGTCTAGTTTTCAAAAATGTATAGGTTTGCTAGGTTTCCCTAGGTGCCGGCAGAGCTAGGGTTCAAAAGCTACAGCAAGGCACTTTGCCAAAAAAGGGTCATTTTTCACTGTGAAATTGTGGTGAGTCCACGTTGCGTTTTACGCCGTTTCCTGTCGCGGGCACTAGGCCTACCCACACAAGTGAGGTACCATTTTTCTCGGAAGACTTTGGAGAACGCGAGGTGGGTGGACATTTGTGGATCCACGCAGATTCCAGAACTTTCCACCACAGAAATGTGAGGAAAATGTGGTTTTTTGACAATTTGTTTAGGTTTGCAAGGGATTCTGGGTATCAGAACCTGGTGAGAGCCACACAAGTCACCCCATCCTGGATTCCCCTTGGGTGTCTAGTTTTCAAAAATGTATAGGTTTGCTAGGTTTCCCTAGGTGTTGGCAGAGCTAGGGTTCAAAAACTACAGCTAGGCACTTTGCCAAAAAAGGGTCATTTTTCACTGTGAAATTGTGGTGTGTCCACGTTGCGTTTTGCACCGTTTCCTGTCGCGGGCACTAGGCCTACCCACACAAGTGAGGTAGCATTTTTCTCGGAAGACTTTGGGGAACGCGGAGTGGGTGGAAATTTGTGGATCCACACAGATTCCAGAATTTTCCACCACTGAAATGTGAGGAAAATGTGTTTTTTGACAATTTGTTTGGTTTGCAAGGGTTTCTGGGTAACAGAACCTGGTGAGATGCAGTCAAGTCACCCCATCCTGGATTCCCCTGGGAGTCTAGTTATCAAAAATGTATAGGTTTGCTAGGATTCCATAGGTGCCGGCAGAGCTAGGGTTAAAAAACTACAGCTAGGCACTTTGCCAAAAAAGGGTCATTTTTCAATGTGAAATTGTGGTGTGTCCACGTTGCGTTTTGCGCCGTTTCATGTCGCGGTCACTAAGCCTACCCACGCAAGTGAGGTACCATTTTTCTCGGAAGACTTTTGGGAACGCGGGGTGGGTAGAAATTTGTGGATCCACGCAGATTCCAGAACTTTCCACCACAGAAATGTGAGGAAAATGTGTTTTGTTTGACAATTTGTGAGGTTTGCAGGGGACTCTGGGTAACAGAACCTGGTGAGAGGCAGTCAAGTCACCCCATATTAGATTCCTCTGGGTGTCTAGTTTTCAAAAATGTATAGGTTTGCTAGGTTCCCCTCGGTGCCGGCAGAGCTAGGGTTCAAAAACTACAGCTAGGCACTTTGCCAAAAAAGGGTAATTTTTCACTGTGAAATTGTGGTGTGTCCACGTTGCGTTTTGCGCCGTTTCCTGTTGCAGGCACTAGGCCTACCCACGCAAGTGAGGTACCATTTTTCTCAGAAGACTTTGAGAAATGCGGGGTGGGTGGAAATTTGTGGATCCACGCAGATTCCAGAACATTCCACCACAGAAATATGAGGAAAATGTGTTTTTTTGGACAATTTTTTGGGTTTGCAAGGGATTCAGGGTAACAGAACCTGGTGAGAGCCAGACAAGTCACCCCATCCTGGATTCCCCTGGGTGTCTAGTTTTAAAAAATGTATAGGTTTGCTAGGTTTCCCTAGATGCCGGCAGAGCTAGGGTTCAAAAACTACAGCTATGCACTTTGCCAAAAAAGGGTCATTTTTCACTGTGAAATTGTGGTGTGTCCAAGTTGCGTTTTGTGCCGTTTCCTGTCGCGGGCACTAGGCCTACCCACACAAGTGAGGTACCATTTTTCTCAGAAGACTTTGGGGAACGCGGGGTGGGTGGAAATTTGTGGATCCACGCAGATTCCAGAACTTTCCACCACAGAAATATGAGGAAAATATGGGTTTTTTTTACAATTGTTTGGGTTTCCAAGGGATTCTGGGTAACATAACCTGGTGGGAGCCAGTCAAGTCAACCCATCCTAGATTACCCTGGGTGTCTAGCTTTAAAAAATGCATAGGTTTGCTAGGTTTCCCTAGGTGCCGGCAGAGCTAGGGTTAAAAAACTACAGCTAGGCACTTTGCCAAAAAAGGGTCATTTTTCACTGTGAAATTCTGGTGTGTCCTTGTTGCGTTTTGCACCGTTTCCTGTCGCGGGCACTAGGCCTACCCACACAAGTGAGGTACCATTTTTCTTGGAAGACTTTGGGGAACGCGGGGTGGGTGGAAATTTGTGGATCCATGCAGATTCCAGAACTTTCCACCACATTAATGTGAGGAAAATGTGTTTTTTTGACTATTTGTTTGGTTTGCAAGGAATTCTGGGTAACAGAACCTGGTGAGAGGCACTCAAGTCACCCGATACTGGATTCCCCTGGGTGTCTAGTTTTCAAAAATGTATAGGTTTGCTAGGTTTCCCTAGGTGCCGGCAGAGCTAGGGTTCAAATACTACAGCTAGGCACTTTGCCAAAAAAGGGTCATTTTTCAATGTGAAATTGTGGTGTGTTCATGTTGGGTTTTGCGCCGTTTAATGTCGCGGTCACTAGGCCTACCCACGCAAGTGAGGTACCATTTTTCTTGTAAGACTTTGGGGAACGCGGGGTGGGTGGAAAGTTGTGGATCCACGCAGATTCCAGAACTTTTCACCACAGAACTGTGTGGAGAATGTGTTTTTTTAAATAATTTTTTAGGTTTGCAAGGGATTCTGGGTAACAGAACCTGGTGAGAGGCAGTCAAGTCACCCCATATTGGATATCTCTGGGTGTCTAGTTTTCAAAAATGTATAGGTTTGCTAGGTTTCCCTAGGTGCCGGTAGAGCTAGGGTTAAAAAACTACAGCTAGGCAGTTTGCCAAAAAAGGGTCATTTTTCACAGTGAAATTGTGGTGTGTCCACGTTGCGTTTTGTGCCATTTCCTGTTGCGGGCACTAGGCCTACCCACACAAGTGAGGTACCATTTTTCTCGGAAGACTTTGGGGAACGCGGGGTGGGTGGAAATTTGTGGATCCACGCAGATTCCAGAACTTTCCACCACAGAAATCTGAGGAAAATGTGTTTTTTTTTTACAATTTATTTTGGTTTGCAAGGGATTCTGGGTAACAGAACCTGGTGAGAGGCAGTCAAGTCACCCCATATTGAATTCCTCTGGGTGTCTAGCTTTCAAAAATGTATAGGTTTGCTAGGTTTCCCTAGGTGCCGGCAGAGCTAGGGTTCAAAAACTACAGCTAGGCACTTTGCCAAAAAAAGTGTAATTTTTCTATGTGAAATTGTGGTGTGTCCACGTTGCGTTTTGCGCCGTTTCCTGTCGCGGGCACTAGGCCTACCCACACAAGTGAGGTACCATTTTTCTCAGAAGACTTTGGGGAAGGCGGGGTGGGTGGTAATTTGTGGATCCACGCAGATTCCAGAACTTTCCACCACAGAAATGTGAGGAAAATGTGTTTTTTTTTGACAATTTGTTTAGGTTTGCAAGGGATTCTGGGTATCAGAACCTGGTGAGAGCCACACAAGTCACCCCATCCTGGATTCCCCTGGGTGTCTAGTTTTCAAAAATGTATAGGTTTGCTAGGTTTCCCTAGGTGTTGGCAGAGCTAGGGTTCAAAAACTACAGCTAGGCACTTTGCCAAAAAAGGGTCATTTTTCACTGTGAAATTGTGGTGTGTCCACGTTGCGTTTTGCACCGTTTCCTGTCGCGGGCACTAGGCCTACCCACACAAGTGAGGTACCATTTTTCTAGGAAGACTTTGGGGAACGCGGGGTGGGTGGAAATTTGTGGATCCACACAGATTCCAGAATTTTCCACCACAGAAATGTGAGGAAAATGTGGTTTTTTGACAATTTGTTTGGTTTGCAAGGGTTCCTGGGTAACAGAACCTGGTGAGATGCAGTCAAGTCACCCCATCCTGGATTCCCCTGGGAGTCTAGGTTTCAAAAATGTATAGGTTTTCTAGGATTCCATAGGTGCCGGCAGAGCTAGGGTTCAAAAACTACAGCTAGGCACTTTGCCAAAAAGGGTCATTTTTCAATGTGAAATTGTGGTGTGTCCACGTTGCGTTTTGTGCCGTTTCATGTCGCGGTCACTAAGCCTACCCACGCAAGTGAGGTACCATTTTTCTCGGAAGACTTTGGGGAACGCGGGGTTTGTAGAAATTTGTGGATCCACGCAGATTCCAGAACTTTCCACCACAGAAATGTGAGGAAAATGTGTTTTGTTTGACAATTTGTGAGGTTTGCAGGGGACTCTGGGTAACAGAACCTGGTGAGAGGCAGTCAAGTCACCCCATATTAGATTCCTCTGGGTGTCTAGTTTTCAAAAATGTATAGGTTTGCTAGGTTTCCCTCGGTGCCGGCAGAGCTAGGGTTCAAAAACTACAGCTAGGCACTTTGCCAAAAAAGGGTAATTTTTCACTGTGAAATTGTGGTGTGTCCACGTTGCGTTTTGCGCCGTTTCCTGTTGCAGGCACTAGGCCTAACCACGCAAGTAAGGTACCATTTTTCTCGGAAGACTTTGGGAAACGCGGGGTGGGTGGAAATTTGTGGATCCACGCAGATTCCAGAACATTCCACCACAGAAATATGAGGAAAATGTGTATTTTTTGGACAATGTTTTGGGTTTGCAAGGGATTCAGGGTAACAGAACCTGGTGAGAGCCAGACAAGTCACCCCATCCTGGATTTCCCTGGGTGTCTAGTTTTTAAAAATGTATAGGTTTGCTAGGTTTCCCTAGGTGCCGGCAGAGCTAGGGTTAAAAAACTACAGCTAGGCACTTTGCCAAAAAAGGGTCATTTTTCACTGTGAAATTGTGGTGTGTCCAAGTTGCGTTTTGTGCC